>VFFE01009204.1:450843-564673 GCA_008921705.1 Burhinus oedicnemus
GGGGGAAGAGGGGGAGGGGGGACCCGGAGCGCGGCGCGCGGCCCTGGAAGCGCTTCCGGGATCGGCGGGCTGCGCCGCACGCTCAGTGCGGGGCGCTGAGGCCGCCGGGCGCGCGGCGGGGGGAGGGGCCCGACCTGCGCCGACCAGGCTCCGGCATGGCGCGGCCCGCGCGCCGCCGCCGCCGCCGGCTGCCCCCGCCCTCGCGAGACTTGGCGGCGGGGGGCGGGGGTTTGAACGCGCGCGGTAACCAACGGCTGCGGGAGGGGGGAGGCGGCGGCGACGCGGCGGGCGGTTGGGTCGGCGGGGAGGAGGCGCTTGGCCGTGGGATCCCTGCGTATCCCCGCCTGCGTCCGTCCCCGCCTTCGTATCGCGGGTGTTTCCTCCGCTCTTAAATAAAGGTTTTCCGGAGCTGATTCCGGCTGGCTGGAGGCCGCCTGGCCCGGCCCGCGGGTGTTCGTGAGGGGGCAGCCGGCGGTGTATGGCTGCACGACCGGCCCAGGGGAGGAGAGGTGTCCGTGGCAGCCCCCACGCGAGTAGCGACCGCGGCTGGGCCGCCGTGGCGCCGCGCAGCCCCGCGGTGGTGGCGGGGCCTGGCTGGGGCAGAGAGGGCGTTGGGCTGCCAAGCGGGCCGCCGGGGCCTCGGAGCCAGAGGCAGCGGGTGGGAGGTGGCTTCCATGTGTAAGGGCTTCCCCCGTGACAGAAGCCTCTTTCTGAGCACGGTTAGGCGGTTGTCGAAATTTTTGGAGGTTTGTGGACACAAAGTCTACGGCACGGTTCTTACTCGTGTAGAGGAGATCGCTATTAGCATATAAATGCCCGTGTGCTGTGCTCCTGCCCTAAGGTCTCCTTGTCCTGTACCGTTCTGAGTAATGGTTTTAGGTCCTTCTGCTTGCAGGACAGACTTCAGGCAGTTGTGACGATACGGATTGATCCAACATGGACTTTTTATTGATGTCAACGGAGGCTGAAATCTTCCTGTTGGGGCAGAACCTTGCACATAGTTTAGTGGATGTACATTGAGTTCTCATTCACAGATCGGGCCTTTAGTTTGAGGTTACTTTCTTGTGTGCCTGTGTAAACGGGTCTAAAGCGTCTCCTCCCAAATGATAAAGACCATAATTTGTGTTTCTCATTTCTTTTTGTGTTCAAGTATTTTTCTTTGCTTAGCTAGCATTTGTCTTACATATATCTTTTTTTCTTCTTGGCACTGTTCATCAGAGCCACAGAAACACCATTGCAAAGAAATTAATTGGAGCAGATGCAGAGTTCCTTCAGTCTCCTGGTAGAGAACTGGTGAAGGGGTGAAAGGAGTGGGCATGTATCTTGTATTGCTATTACTGACTCTCCATGTCATCTGTACGCAGAGGCCCTGGCTTCTGTGTCAGAGATTTCATGAAATTCCTGTATTCTAATCCCTACATCAGAAACAAGCCAAGCCTGACTCATGTTTCTGGAGAGGCAAGATGCAAAACCAGAAGTAAACAGGATTTCAGTGTAACAACACTGTTATCTAACAGAGGCTGATTCTTATCCTATGGTTGGAATTAATATCAAGATGCTGAAGTGTACATTCCTCAGTAAAAATCCATAATTTCCAAATATGAATGCATGCTTTTGGACCCAGTGAAAAGTTCTAGTAGCTCTGTCTAGTCTCGCTTTCTTAAAACATGAGAAACAGCCCTTTGTATAGCTGTTTATCCTTGTGCACATGAGAGTCTCTGTGCCCTGGATTATATGTACTGGCCCTGGCTTGTTCAGCAGTTTTTGTGTTGTCCAGCCTACTGTCTTAATTCGTCCTGTCATTTGTTGCTTCCGGATCTTTCAAGTCAATATCTGAGTCAAACCGTTCCTCTACTAGTAGTTTCTCACCCTCTGTCTGTAAACTCCCTGTGCTACAGCTCCAGGGTATCTTAGCTAGCCAGTGTAGCATCATGTAAGTGAGCTCCATGTCTCTATTTCAGTTTAGCAGCAACAAATTCTTTATTTTTTTTTTTTAAAATGATGCTTCTCCTCTGCAATGGTCTGTAATGGAAGACTATCAGCTAGCAATTGCCTGATTTATCTGCACCCGTCCCACTTTCAAAGCAGGAATATTCCAACAGAAATTACAGAGACCACCTTTTTCATCTGCCCCTGGCTAGCCGTAGATTTGAGAGCAGGATTGTGCTACTGGCAAATTAATCAGTCTGGAAACTTCACAATTAATCATAGCAGAGCCAGTGCTCTGCTCAAGAGTTTAGGAGGAAAATCCTTATGGGTATTAGGTGCCTGATTACCCCAGAAATCAAAGATTTTATATGTTTTAACTTCGCTGAACACATCTCTGAAAGGAGTTCATTTTATTGCTGATGTAGTTCTTCTGTCTCCTCTTATCTATATGACAACTACAACAATTGATTATATGGAAAAGTAATATTAGGAAAGTAATGTATTTTTAGCTGCTTCTAATGGGATTTAGCAGCTGGAAACAAGGAGAGCTGGCACTGAGTAATCAGGGCAGTTCTTAGACAGCTGTGTAAGAACCAGTGTATCAGACAGGGCTCTGAAATAGATCACTATTTTTTTTCTGTATTTTAAGAAATGCAATGTATGCAATGAAAAGTTTGAAAACTAGACCTCAATACTTGCAGCTGAGACAGTAACTCAAAGTAGAATGGAATTCATTGTTAAATCCAGTTCTGTAATAACTTCTAGATGAAAATGCCCTTGGGTTTTGTGTGATATTTTTTTTTTTTAAATTTAATGCTTATGGCAGTTATTACTACGCGTCTTTGAAGGGCTTCAGGTTGGGATTTAAATTCTATGCTGTATTCATTTTTAAGCAGAACAAAAATGTAGTTATTTCTGCTCCCCTTTCCTCTTTATGAACAGCAATCCAAGAGACCCATTTTCCTATTTTGGAAGGAAGCAATTTTCTGCATGTTTGTGCCTAAGAATTGCAGCCAGAAAAGTATCTTGATAAGATGGCCCTCTAGCATTCCGTATGTTTTCTGTCTGAATAGTTTCTATACTGAGTTAGTTCTATTTACAAATCAAAACAGTAATTTTTCAATGTAAGGACTGTAAACTGAGTCTTGAATCTACGAAGTCAAACTGAGTTCTTTCTCCCTGTTACACTGTGGTCAGTAATGTGTATTTTGTCACTGAAATATGCCCAATGGTTTTATTTGACGATGCATAAAGTAGAATACAGTATGAATTAATTTGTCATAGTTTAGTTACAAAAAGAAGTAACATTTTTTGGTCTTTGTGTATTTGAAGTAATTAAGATCATTATCAAAAAAACAGGAATGTGTGTCTAGAGTAAGGAGGTACTATTTTTTCAAATAATTTTCCATATGGAAGGAAATTACCTTGGAATGAAGTCTAAGCAGAGTAATCTGTAGGCCTGTGGTAATACCTTGTGTTAGTGTCAGATCCTGATGATTCCTGTGCTAGTTTAGTTGTGTCCAAGAAGTTGCAGAGTTAAGGGTCTAAGTAGAGTTATTTAGGTGAAAGCCTATAGAACCAGAGCTCACAGTGAAGGATATCCTTTCTATAACAATTTTAGTTCTGCCTACAGAATTGAATAGAAAATTTTAGTGCTGATATGTCAGTTTAAACTTTTCAAACCGTCTAGCTATTCTTTAATAAATCTTGTATCATTGGTTTGTAAGACCACCTCACTTCTCTCTCTTTCATTACATTTTAAGGAATGTATCCTCAGTGTTCCATCATCTTAAGGTGAATTCTATGCCCTCAAAACAATTTGTAGAGCACGATTCATCCACTAGATTCCAAATTTAGTCAAAACTTTTTGGACTTATGCATCATCCTTTTGAAGTAAAGCTGTTTTGACTCAACTCGGTACCCTGGTTATTTTTCCATGTCGAATTTGTGTCAGCCATGTAACTGCGAGAGAACAGTATAAAATGTTTATTGTTTTAACTGGGATCATGAATCAGGAAGTTGAGTTCAAAATTAAGATATTTTGGAACTTAAGAGTAAACACAGCAGTACCAAAGTTGAGAAGTCAAAATAAACCTCTGAGAAAGTGGAAAAGATTCAGAAGAGCACTCAAAAAATGTTATTACTTTGTCTTAAAGTGGAATCTTTTCTACCTTACAAAGTGCAGATCTAATCAACTGTCACTTGTTATACCCTCTTAAGGGCTACCTGACACAGTTTGGGGAACCTGTTGGTATATCTATAAATGTGCATATATGTGTCTGGTAAATGAGAAGGCAGTACCCCTCACTATTGTCTTCTCTGTATGGCGTTCACTTTAGACATATTAGAATCTCATCTGTATATGCATCAGTAGATTTTCAAGGCGTGCCTTTGTATTCTCAAGTTCTGTGAGTGAGTCTAGCAAGCAGGGACAGAACTCCGCTGCTGTTCAAGGAATGGTCTTTCGGCACAGAGTACAACACAGGCACTAGGAAGAGCAGTAGAGCTAGTGCCAGTGTGCACCTTTTAGTTGGCTTTCACTCTCCTCAGAGAAAAACTGTAGAGCAGTCCCCATTTTCTCTTTGCAGTTCCCATAATTAAATTTACTGCTTTACAGATTTCTAGCCTGTGACTTGGAAGAACTAGATTCTACAGAAATACAGGTTCTCCATAAGCACACTTAAAAACTTAGGAAAAGCTTCAAGTGCTCCTTTGCAGAGTCTTCTTAACTGCTGCAGTCCTGGCATAGTCATTGTCAGTAAAGCTACTTGGTGCCAAAAGGCTGGTGAATCAAATCAGTAATAACATACAAAGTAAGTGTCATGGCATAGGTGTTTTCTGAATATTTGAAAGGGATGTGTAGTGTGAGAGAAGTGAAAAGACATGCTTGCATGTATGCCTTAATGAGCATGCATTTTTGTTGTTAGGGTTCAAATGCTTTAACAAGACAAATCAAAGAGGATTTGTGATTCTTTTTTTTTTTCCTAAAGTGACACGAAGACCATATTTATCTTTTGCATGATATATATAATTGATTCCTTTGAGGGTATTTTTCATCGCAATTAACTTTGGTGCTCTGGTCAGTTCAAGTTTCTGAATACCTAGAGTTTCCCTGTGGTAGCAGGAATTTAAATGAATGATGTCATTTGCTCCTTCTGTGCCAATACTATTGTGTGAGACTTCTGCATTCTATAAAATTGGCTGTCCTTTTTTATCTTAGGTGTGGCTGTACTTCCGCAGTGGGCACAATGACTGCGGTGTAAGTCCATTTTACCATTTACGACCTACATGTGTTATATAGGTATACCTAGATTGGTGAGTATGTGATTTCTAAAATTGCTGGTAAAGGATTTTGAAATTCTTAGGAATAAAAGAGAGACATTTGTAAATTATCATAATAGAAGATCACACATGCTTTTCTTAACTTAGGATGATTTCGTGGTTTGCAGTCCATTCAAGATGAGAGTAGCATTTTTGCCATCAGGGTGGTATTTCCAGTATTTTTCACTGACGTGTGACATTTGAAAGGGAGATAGTACTTTTGAATTGTACTGACTGCTTGTCTAAACTTACCATCACATACTGTCAGTGCCCCAATCATCGCTCAGTGCCAGTTTATGCTGTGAACAGGAGTATGGGCAGATAACAGATTGCCACATGACATCAGATACAGTTGCTAATAAGAGCAGTCAGAACGATTGGGTCAGAAAAACCCAATCTGTAGAAACGAAATACCCATCCTCTGGGAATATATGAGAGTTCTGTGCAACATATCGAAAGCACTACTGCCTGAGGATCAAATGTTTCTTACATTCTTTCTCTTTTGCTTTCCTACTCATATCTGTTGGGCAAGAGAGGCATAAAGGGTGTCAGAGCTGTGTGTTTTTACTGTGATGCACATACTTTCTTTTGATATCTGTTGTTATATTCCTGAAAAGATACACAAGTATAATAGAAAATGATTTTCAAACCATGCTCTGTAATACTGCAGAAAGTTTCAACCATGCTGTAGGATGCGAATAAAACCCAAATATTTGTATGAGGTTTGTGGGGTTTCCTACTTGTTAACTAAAATACAATATATCTCATTCTGTGATTGTTTTGATTGTATTTTACAGCCTGATATGGAATGTTTAGTTTCAGCCCTACTGAAATATTTTGGGGCAGCAGTAGGACTGCTTTAGTAGGTCATAGGATGCGTGGAAAACACTTAGCATTCAGTTTGTTGAACTAGCACTTACAGTGTCTTTGCACAGTGAATGATGGGGCATAACCAAACCAAGTTTAATTTAGCTAGCATGCAATTAAACAGTCATAAAAACATAGCACTATAGGTTTTAGTGAGGGTTCACAAACTTCATATATATGTATATGTGCAGGGTTTTCTGCAGGTTTGTAGTGTCAGTGATGAAGTGTGCGCTGCTGAGTCTGTATTACCCCTGTTGCTGTTTCTAGCTAGGTAAAAGTTAACGTGACCGTACCCAGCTACACTACAACCAGCTCCGTTGTGGAGACATCTGCACAGAGGCTGCAGTGGTGTCACAGTACATAGTACTATGGGTTAGTAGCCAGAGATGAACATAATTTATGACCTGCATGTGTTGCTAGGTGATAATGGAGGATTTTGTCTCAAGTCACTGGACAAAGCCTATAACTTCTTGGACCTTGAAAAGGAAACTTTGAGGTAGAGCCCCATAATTAAATAGTTAAAAATGTCTTGATCATTGATTTCCAGTTTATGATTATTTTGCTCGTACTGCATAACACAGCCAGAGTGGTTCTGTAAGTCAGCAGCGCAACATGCAGAGGAAGGATGGGGTTCTTGAAGAACACGGGTAGTTCAGGGAGAGTTGAGGCGAAGACATTTTTTAAATCCCAGCTTGTGCTGCAACACTTCATTGAAAGAGTTGCCTCAATTCTTGAGAAGCTAACGCTTAACTCTGAAGACATCTGTGACTGCGTTCCCTGCTCCAATCTCCCACCTCAGGACAATAATCAGTAAAGTACTAAACTCCCAGTAGCCTGTGACATCTGTGAATATTGTAAAGGTTTAATGATAATCTAAGGTCAGAGCAGAGCATGAGACAGTGTTGGTGGTTCTCAAGGACTGCACGCAATATGACCTCCGTGCTTGGCACTACGGACTATTGCATGCAACAGTGAGATTTTGCAGTCGCTTACAAACGTGTCTCATGTAGAGCTGGGGCACACAGCTTCTGTTTGTCAAAGTCGTACCAGGTCATACGTGGTGTTTGATTTGTTAGCAAACTTGCTTGCCGAGTGGCATTAGTTTCCAAGTGGGACTTCTTTCATCTGCAGTTAGCTGAAAAGCATTGCCCCTGCTGTCCACCTGATGCTGTGGTCAATAGTAGCAGGTGCTTCCAACACTTCCAATGCAGTTTACCCCAGTTGAAGAGAACTGTGAAGACATCTGATGCCAAAAAACATCTTTGCTTCTCCTTACTTCTGTCTCTCTGCTGAGGTCATTTTGCTAGCTGCTACATATTCCTTGGTAATAACTTAAAAGCAATTAATGAATCAAGCCACACAGTATCAAGTGTCTATGATTCCGTTTTGATGCACAGGGAAAAGCTAGTAACAAGACCTAATATAAAGCATATGAAAACTGCTGTCACCAGGTGGAATTAGATGGACATTGAATAAGACCATTTTTAGGAAATTCCAAATGGTCTATGGAAAAGACTTTCACTGAGACACTCGTAATAAAGATTCAACCCCTTCTGCTCTCTCTAAAACTAAACGCTCTTCAACTTAGTCCACCATTTTTCTACTTAATGAAAAGAAGTAGATTCTCCGAAGAGAAGGAAGAACTTATTGCTGCTGGTTTTGTATAGAAGACTTAAATTTTATAGACTTGCACAACTATTCTAAAATGCATAGCTTAGATACATTTTTTCTGTACTATTCAAGGCTGTCACAGTCCAGCCTTGTATATTTTTCTCTACACAGGTTAGCAGAGCACAGAAGCGGGTTCTGATTAACCTTCTGTCAGGTACTACAGGATTAAGAGCAAACAAGAGAAAGGAAAGAGAATTGTAGCAATTCTCCTGAGTTGTATGACCGGGCAAAATTAGGGTGGATGGTTTCTTTCAGGCCAGTAGTTTGAAAAGCTAGGCAAAGTTCTCAGGGGGGGAGGAAAAAAAAAAAAAAAAAAAGGTGAATGCTGAGTATCAGAGAGAGATAACTCAGGGAACTAATACCTTTTAAATAACCCTTTATTCTGACATGCAGCTTTCCACTGGAGAAATGGAATGTCCTTTCCAAGCAATGTATTTTCCTTTGTGTCGAAGTCTGTGCCAACACAATAGTAAACACAGTGAATGCAAGTTAAAAAGGATGAAAATTATTTAAATTAATGGAGAAGAGAAAGCGAATACTCTGTATTTCAGAGAAATAATATCAAGGAACTAGGTGAAATAGTGAACAAATTAGGGTAAATATTTCACTTGTCATTAATGATAGTGTCACTGTAATTAGAATAATTTTTTTCAACCTCCCCCTAGAATTGTTTTCTTCACACTTTCAATTATATATAAAGTGAAGTAGCTGCTCATTTCCAAACACAGGTTTTTAATTTACATTGCCACAAGGGAGCCACACGATCCTTTTTTGCAATAAAACACAAGAGACGTTCTTGCTGGGTTAGTTTTCACGTTAGACAGTGGCTGATGGCACTAGCATTGAAGATTGTGCTTTAAATGGTCTGCACATATGGAAAGTTACGTTTTTGTCTGCCTTGTCCCCAAGAAAATGTTTTGTTTCAGAGTCTACATATGCCTTTGAAAATGTACCTTCAGCAATATAGTAGCTGGAATTGTTATTCATCCTTGGAAAAGGGGACCTCACTCCAAAATTGTCACCTGAAGTTATCAGGCTATACCATGTCTGATTCAAGTGAAAACCACTCAGTTTTATGGTAATTAGAAAGCACAGTGAAGTTTAAAGAAATAGCTGCTTTTTAAAATTACCTTTCAAACCTCACATACAGAGGGTCTGCTACTTGTTAACATTCAAGTCAAGGCAAAATTATTTGTGCTTACTTTGGCGCATAAGCTAATCCTCATGCATCGTTTGCATGGGAAGGCAGCCAGCTTCAAAGCGTAGGCAAAACTCCACTAGTATCCCCGGAGCGGAGGGTTTGCAGGACTCCTGGCCCTGCGCCTTTCCTAGCACCGCCATAAATCTGGGACCCGTCAGCACAGGGGAGGCTGAGGCTGATTTTTACTGCTTCTATTTCCTATCTCATTGCAGTCTTTCAGCCAGAAGATGTGTCTGCCAAGGTGTACATAGAAGGGAGCTGGTATAGTTCCAGGAGGGAGTTTGTGCTATTGAATTCTGTCAGCCCTGCAGCTTCACTCAGACAAAAATCTTACTGAAGTCAATAAGCTTGCAAGGACTTGAGAAAGCTGGGTGATTTGCTGTTTGGTTTGGTTTTGTTTAAGGATGAGGCAGATTTTAGGACAATAATCAGATGGGACCACCATTGATTATTTTTTTTCACGTAACTATAGAAAAAATATGTAGTGTGCAGAAATTAACTCTTAAACCCATCACAGCTGGTTTTATTTTTAGATTTTTAAGGAGCAAACTGAAACCTAACTAAGCTGGAAGATTTCCCCCTGAGTTGGTGTACGTAGGCTCAGACCCTTAATATCTGAAAAGAGAATTAAGAGGAAGACATACTTAGTTGAAAGAGAACCAATCATGCATATCTTTCTTCCTATAGGTATTTTTTTTTTTCTGGACTTCATCTTCCATGAGATATTAAAATGTGCAAATTTTCATTGCTGTGTAGTTTTTAGTTGTTAATGACAGGATCCCCAGACATCAGAGAAACGCATACTGTCAATTTATATTTCCATTTTAGTCTTCTCAGTTGTCAGTGTAAGCTCAGAGTCTTACCTAGATTTTACTGTGGCAGGCTACTACCCCTGAAACCAAGTAACCACCCAGAATATCTAAAAAGAGCAATATACTTATTAAAGATTGTTAATAGACCAAAACAGTAGTTTATTTCCAGGTCAAGGTTACCAGAGGCTAAATTGTTTGAAGTTCAATTCCATGTAGCCTAAGAACAGGAAAAGTCTATAATTAGGTCTGTTTAGATCACTGTCCTTTTGTCGTCATGCATGCAATACAATAACCTGGAGTCCTATCTGAAATGAAGGCTTTGTCAGCTGAGTTTAGGTAAGTGTTTACCGGGTGACCCTTGTAATTAAAATTGCAATGATAGTTCCAGTCTAATATCTTCTTTTTATATATATAACTTTCTCCAAACTTGGGTTTTGCATGAATTATGTCTTTGTCTCTGTCATCTTTGACCATTTATGTTTTCTATGTTGAACTACTGCCATGGCATAGAAATCCCCACTTGTGTGCAAACTGTTGTGCCTGCACAGTTCTTGCTGATTTCTGCGAGGCCTTGACATCTCGCTAGTTTTGGTAGATCCCAATTCTGTTTGTTCTGCAACTATTTATGAGATAAATATAATGGTTTATCAATATTGGTGTCTACCAGCTGTGGAAGTGTCCCTACACTGTCATATGATTGCACGTGAGCACTTGTTGCACCACATCTCATAATTTGTAGCGGTGAAGAGCAGGGTCAGAGTGTGTGTAGGGGACACGCTGGGCTGAAATAGTAGCATTTCATAGCCATTTAGCAAAAATAACTACACAAGATGTTTTTTTCTTTAAATAGTGTGAAAAGTACCTGCCTCAGTTACATCTCTGTATCTTCAGTGACGCCAGAGCATTCGTAATACACGTTGCCAAGTCCTGAATTTGGCTTAGAAATTGTGAGGCAGTTTAGTTTTTTTTCCTTACGTGTGATTATGCCAGTACAGTTAAAATAGAGTTATATTGAGACATTTGCTCTCCAAGATACAAAACACCTTTGTTTTGCTCTCCAAGTGTTAGTTTCAAACAGGCAGTGTACCTCATATACTGCAACTGCTTCCTGAACAGTAAACAGCAGAAACATAGTTCCTAACAGATCTCCCATTCGTTCATCCTACCCGAAGTGTTTTAAGTAGATAATTAACACTGGATAATTAGAAGCATTTTTAGTCTGTGTAATTGTACAGCCTATAATTTTTCATAGTAATGTGATTTATGTAAAATTGTTCAACACATATCTTTGTAACAATTTAATTTGCGTGCCTAGTTGGTACCGTCTTCCCTCAGCTGCCTTTGTTCTGTGAGATGCTCAATTAGTCACAAGGCTAAACAGACAGATCCAGGCAGATTCACAGCTTTATTTGAGTACCCTTTGCTCACTGAAATCCTTTATAGGACTTAGAAAACATGCTATCCTTAGGGCTAAACCTCCAGTGCAGCAGCACAGCCCTCAATTTATAGGTAGCACACCAAAAGGGAGCAATTCCATGGTCATTACTTCCCAGCAAAAGGAAGCAAGCATCCGTGGAGACGGAGGGATCTGTTAGCCATGCTCATCTTCTTCAGCAGCTTTACAGAAAGCACAGAATATTGACACTTCAGTTTTCCGCAACACAGGCTTCTGTACATTCTTGGAAAAAAACTTGCCTCTCGCTTCCCCTAGGAAGCCATGGTAGTTTTATAGCTGGGGTGCTGCATGAATCTAAAAGAGAGTGCACGTTTGGCTCAGCGGAATTAACTTCAAAGTAATGACTAGCCACTGTATTCTAATGTGCGTGTAAGTGTTACATGAACAAAATGCAGTTTGATAATTTTCTTGAAAAAAAAGTTTTATAAGTCAGCTATTTAGATATTAGCACCCATTTTCTGATAAAATTGTAAGGTGAACATGGACAAAAAGTAGTTCAGATGTTAACATGTTTACATTGTTGCTGTCTTAATGTTTTAACAGAAATGTTCTTATTAAGAACATACTTCTTAAGCGAATATCAGCTTGGTTAACAATTCTAATTCAAGTCATGTAGAACAATGGGCCATATGCTGTATTTAGCCTGGCATGAGGCTCCAGCAGAGAATAAGGTGGGCAAAAGTAATTTCATGCTGTCTCTGTGCTGTCTGAATTCTGGGCTTGATTGGGTCTGCTTGCTCCAGGCCACAAAGCTCAAGGGTTTAAAGTCATAACTGTATAAAATCCAAAGTCCATGTAAGAAGAAATAAAACTCAGCAGAGCTTGGCACTAATGTAAAATGCTTTTGTGATGGGGTTAAAAATCACTTTGGGTTGTATTTTTGATAACTCATTGAGGTGAACTGTGTTGCCCAGAAGAGGAGAAAAGGCCATTTATGCATGGGAAAACAAAATTGTTTCAGCCATGACTCTCCAAAAATGTCTTATACCCTGTGCCAGCTCCTGGTATGTGAGACAATTCCCCATGCCTTTGATACTCACAGATCATTTCAGTAAACCTTATTCTTCCTGCCTTTACTCAGTTCTTCTGTTAGGAGAGATCGTAGTAGATAAATGTTGTGCCATTTCTTTGTCCAGTTGTCGTTTTCTCTCTGCTTCAGGAAATCTGTGAATTTGGTTTTCTCTTCCGTTAGATTGTGTAGCGTAGCAATTGGATCCTTCTTAAGGATCATAATTACATTTTTTCTAAGTTCCTCTGTCACTTTACTTCCTACACACACGTGTTTCTTTCCACGTTCTTTCTAATCTACCATATCTGAATGACCAAAACCTTGAAGTATCAGCCAAGGAGGTGTTGAGGAGGACTGAGAGGAACAGTAGCCAAGAAATTAGCCAGGTTTCCAGTGAAAAGGAAGAGCCTGAAATACCAGCCTCCAATATATTGTGAGAGGGACATCTCTCTTGGAGATTTTAAATGTTTGTAGGGAGGAAAGATTGGGTTTTGTTTATGTGTCATCTCCAAGAAGTCTCTTGGCAGCTAGGTTCCCTTCTCTTGATTTCTAACAGCTCACGACTATTCTGACAAAGAGAAAGACTGGAGACATAATAAAAATAAAATATAAGGTTCTTTTTTATAGTGCATTTCGTTCACAAGAAAGGGGTCATGGACTGTAAGCCCTTAGGCTGCCTATGACGAGTTTTAGAAGAAATTTGTGGCATGGACAAGAAGCAGGGTCAGTACATAGTTTCTTTGGCTTTCTCTTCCTTTTGGTCAAGGATGTGTGGAATTCTCAGCTGGTAGAAATCCAACAAAAGAGGAGCACCGTTAAAAAGATAAATGTAAATAGCTGAAATGTGCATTTTCCCAACCCAGGTTGTGCTGCTTTGCTAAATCAGAGGACTGGGTTTGTATGAGGTCTATGATGTAGAGAGAATTTAATGCAACTTTTTTACTGTCAAGTGCTGATAATACTTCTGGTAGAGTCCAAAACCAAATTCAGAACATGTTGTGGTGCAACATCACCCCCACTAAAATAAACCAAACTCCCAACACAAGACATCTGAATGGCATTACGACTTGCACACGCATGGCTGTCAACAGATTTGAGTCAAATTTCCTTCTCGGTTACCCAGCTGAACTTAGAGATTCATCGCCGCTTTGGTATACACGCTTCTGGACCTTTTCCTGCCAGCAGCCTCTCCTAGTACCAGAAGTATGCAGTGTGATTGCCTCTTGCTGTAGGGAGACTTTAGGTTGTGGATGTGTGGTACTTGTTAGTGACTGAATCTGCAGTGATCAGCTGACTCTGGTTCTTTCATTGATATCGCAGTCCACTGTGCATGGCATCACATCCACATGACAAATCTGGAACAGAGCTGGCTTCCCTGCTATCAATAACTTTGGTTCATCACGATGCTTCAGTGAACTGCCAAGCTCTCCAGTAGTAATGAGATAAATATAACCAACTGAAGTAACAACACGCGTGTAAGCAGCAACTTTATCTTGGCATTTCAACTTTACACTTGGGAAAAGGAATGACTGTTCTGAACTACTATCACAGCAGTTGCTGGTATTAGCCTGAGCTGTTGATGTTGACAAGGTTTCCAAAGGAGACTTACAATGTCCCAGTGGATTCACATTTTATATACGTCAGCTTATAAATGATTGGAGCTTCCTTTTGGCATTACAAGGGATCAGCAGTAAAGAAGCTACATAAGCCAAATTCTCCCTTGCTGTAATTGATGCAATTGACTTTTCAGACTATCTGGCCCAAAGTATGCATTAAATCCTTTCAATGCTAGGTTTTTTTATTTATATGAGTGGAACAGCTTTCTCTGGTTTGCCTTGGATTTATATTGATATAAATATACAAAGGATACAGAATCAGGTTCCTGAAAGTGACCATCAAAGTACTTAGTGCTGCGGAAGAAGGGCTAAATACTTCCCTCCTCTACACTGTGGCAAATCCAAAGTAATACTGACAAATCAAAATAATTCAGTTTGACAGGAAAATGCGATACCTAATACGGAATGTATATAGCCTTCAGCACCCACTGTGGTAAATCTCTGCTAGCAAACAGTCCACCTGTATTGATGAGACACTGCAATAAAAAATTGATGCAGTATACTGGGGGTGGGGGAGAGAAGAACCAAAAAAACTTGTTCTAACCAAATAATACAGGAAACAGGCCTGCTAAGCAGTGGCAAAGGACCTAGGGTAGATTCCAGTCTATCCTGCCACTGTAGCCCTTAAGCAACTTTACTGACTTCACTAGTGTTGCTGGGAGCGAAGTATGTCCACTATGTCTTTAAGAGACCAACAGCCTTAGGACAGCAAATAAGCCTTAATGTGTGTACCTCTGCAGCTTATATGTCAAATGAATCTGACTTTTTAACATTCTGCCTATGAGAGTGCAGTTGCAGATAGTATCGATGTATCTGTGCTTCTCATTGTTCATTCAAGGATGACACCTTCTATGTTATGCTTGCTACTGTTGTGCATTAATCTACTTTGCAGTTTTATGTCAAATACCTTTTTGAAATCCAAGTAGATTATGTCCTTTAATCACTTTGCCCAGTCTGTGTTCCTTGTGATCTCATCTCTTATTAATATCTTTAGGATCTTGCCTACCACCAAGGTCAAACTGGTCTATAATTTCCTAGCTCCACCCCGGCCCTTTTTAAAGAGGGTTATGTTTGTGTAACTGTGATCCTGTGGTAGCCGCCTCCTTTTGAGAAGGCTATGAAGAATGCTTCACCTGGTTTGTATGGCTTTGCATTCTAAAGTTTCCTAGAAATCCTGAAAATGCTGCTTTGTTTTAGTTGTTCTAGTTTGCCCCAGTGTGTTACAGTGTACATCTGCCCTCCTCGCTGCTGGAGTTTTTCCATGTCTGGTGTCATCTCATCTTTATCCTGTAGAGGAAGTCGCTCACTTCAGTTTTCATTTATCTCCTGTTAGCATAAGGCTTCTAATCTTAAATCAAAGCTGCCATCTTTTTTTCACTTTTGTGAATATAGGGAATCTTTTGCCATTGAAGTGTGGGCAGCTTATGGGATTGCTCGGGCTATACAAATATTCTTGATCAGATTCTACTTTCACGTGCGGAAATCCAGAATAATTCCTAGGAAAGCAGTAAAAACTTTTACTAATCCACTGAGATCAGTATCACACCTACGTCTGGTCCTCATTGTATCCTGTCTTCTCTGTAGATACCTATCAGGTTAGAGAGAAGTTGCTTAGTGACAGGACCATTTTATTTTGTAACCTCGAACACCTCCAAGCATAAGCAAAATCAAAGAGAAATAACAGCACAGTAAAGACCAATATACAGATTACAGGCTAAAGTTGATTGTGATGAAGTCAACAGACAAGTAATGTTTTAGTACATTCTGTAGGTGTATACTTAGTCCAGACTGAAGTAATTATGTTTGCATGTATGAAAATGAACTGTAGAAAGTTAATTAAACATATAGCATCCTCGCCAGTGACTTCAACAGAAATGCAAATAAGCAAAAAGACGTATCAGCAGCAAAGACCATAACTGTCAGAACTGATGATTTTGGTTAGGCTTGACTGCAATAATGAGTCACAGAAAGAAATTTTGACTTTGTATTGTCAAGTGTACGTGTGACATGAGAGTAAACAGGAGTCTTCACTGGAAATTCTACTTAGTCTTTCAAGAGAACTGAAAATACATTAAAAATAAAACATGGGAACTTTTCTCTTTTGCCATTTAAAACTTTTCTACCATGATAATTTACATCAGTGCTATGACTAGATATAATTTACTTGGTTTTGATTTGGATTCTCTATCTGAGAGAGATTGCCCGTTCATTTTGCATGCAAAGCAGTGCAGATAAGGGCATAGAACATGCCACTTAGATGGTGTCAGCATTCTCAGCATGTAGCATAGCTTCAAAGGCATGTCACAAATTAAGATCATGTTTAATGTACTGTTGTCTCTGCTGATGCTTATGATATTTGCCACTAGCATTACAGCTTTTTTTGGTTTTTAGAGTCCAGCCTCTTCATGACGGGGTATACGTACATGACTTGGTCAAGCAAATGGCATAATGGCCTTTTGAAAAACTGTGGGGTTTTACTAGCAGTAATTAGCAGTATGGCATAGGAGTGGGCATGAGTGGTGTTCTCAGTCCATCCAGTGAGAGGGAAAGGTTTGGGCAGGAGTGGGTACCTTCAGCAGATCAACACTTGCTGCATGGCTGGTGTCACGGACAGGAGTTTGGCTTCTGCGTGCACGTGATCGTGTTGGAGGAGCAAGGGCTTCAAAACAGGAGCAAGATCCATCTGACGAACTCTTCAGCAGAGTTCAAACCTAGTGAGGACAGCTTGAAACTGGGTAAGCTGGAGAAAGTCTGTGATAACCTAGAGAGAAGTAAAGGTTCAGGGAGCAATGGGAAAGTGACAGCAGAATGGGGAGAGTCTTGTACTTCTCTGTGAACGCAGAGTGATGGGGTCCATTTCAAGTGCCTGTACACAAACACATGCTGCAGGGGAAACAAAGAGGAGAAATTAGAAGTCTGTGCACAGTTGCTGAGCTGTGGCTTCGTTGGGACATACATGGTGAGACAGCTTATATGGCTGGAGTGCTGGATAGGTGGGTATAGGCTGTTCAGGAACGACAAGCCAGGAAGGCAGTGAGGAAGACTTGTGCTCTGTGCAAACGGGAGGTGGGTGATGAGCCAATTGAGAGCTTGTGGATAATGATCAGAGGACGTTTTCACCATGAGGGTGGTCAGACACTGGAACAGGTGACCAGAGGAGTGGTGGGGTCTGCATCCCAGGAGGTACTCAAAACTCCACTGGGCACAACTGTTTTGGACCTGCCTCAAGCAGGAACGTGGACCAGATGACCTCCAGAGAGCCAGTCCAGTATAAGTTATTCCATGATTAAATAGACAGCAAACATACAGTGTTTAACCTCATGGTACTGGTATCTTTAAACTGATTTCAGAGAGCCCGCACACTTACTTAAGCTGAAGTATGAGCAAGAAGCGTGCCAAAGTTGAAAGTTAGCAAGCCCTATATAGTTTATTTTTCCCTTTAACCAAAAGAATATCTATAATTTTTTCTGCCTTTCCTTTGCATAAATACAAATTAACACCTTAGAGAGAATGCATAAATAGTAGTATTCGCCTGAGAAGCAGAAAGAGGAGGGTAAATTCTTCACCTTGACCAAGCACAAAATAATGAAGACAAAACTCCTGGAGCTGTTCTGACACGGCATCCAGCAGAGGGCAGGAGAAACTGCAGAACAGGCTGTGGACACCCGTTTGTTACTTTTCATTTTATACTAAGGAAAGCTTACAAAAGAAAGGAAGCAGCCTGGATTTTACAAACGCCTCTAGACAGAGCGGGTGAAAAGACAGATTAGTGCCCGATTTTAATAATTTGAAGTAGTCTAGCACAACTCTGAGCGCAACAATTTTCAACAAAGCAGTATAACACAAATTACCTGTTGGTGAGAACAGCTATTCTGAATATGGTAGTCGGAGCATTAGCAATGAGGATATGAGGCTATGTTAATATAATGCTAATTATGACAAGAATATGAATATTCATTATAATGACAGTGAACAAAATATTGTGGTAGGAAGAAAAACACTGTTTAGGAAATGAGTGGTAGCATGGAATTTTGGATGAGCACTTTCAAATAACAAAATTATTTTGCAGTTTGCAACAGCCTTATAGAGGTTTCTAGTGACATTTTCTTCAAGTAAGACGTCATGGAAAACAAAAGGATTATTCCCTAATTTACAGCAATATAAGGGTTTCCAACACTACTGCATTTTCAGAGATTGCATTCACAGTAATACGTGAATGACATTCAGAAACAATAAAAAGCTAGAATTAACGTGAGATACAGAGAAGACTGTCAGCATAAAGATCTCTGTAAATGTCTACTATGTCATATAGAAGAACTGAAATTTGTGGCAACAGTTTTTATCTGTAGGTGCCACCTTGAATTAAGTTAGGAGTAGCAAGTGAGTATAAATGAATTTTTCTTGCTACTTATCAGAGTCATGAGCAGTATTTTGATGTGTCTGATACAATTGCCAGAACGTAAATAAATCCATTAAGGTTACTCTGAAATAAACACTGAAAGTATTTTTGTAAGTAAAATTTTGTTACCATGCCAAAGAAGGACCCTTGCAGAGAGGGATTTTAAAGGGCTAGAAATGGGAATAGAGTCGACCTGCTGTACCTCTGTGGACTTGTGCAGCAATTTGGACAGCTAGTTTATGCAGTTAGAGGAAATTCACACAAATTCTCACCCAAATCTCATCTACTTTGCCATCCAAAGAGTGTGCAGTTTATAGTACATACAGGCAGAGTCCTGGTAAAGGCACAGAAGCCTGTTCAAGCAGCTCTAAAGACATGGAAACCAGTCAGTTGAAATCATTCAAGCAGCCTACTCTTCACTTCTTCCCTCAAGCAAAACCACAAATCAGAGCACAAGGAGAAAAAAAGCAACAGACCCTTCCTCTGAGATGAAAAAGATCTCTTTGCAGAGGGTTTCCAATCCGTACTGTTTCAGGAGTACACAGCTCACGTGTGGCTTAGCTGACCTTGCCTCTTTGAATACCGCATCCATCATCATAAATCCCGAATGCTCTTTGTGAGGATCAGGCAGGTGAATTGACCCATCCATCAAAGGCAGTGCCACAGCGATCTCTCAAACTACGAAAAACGCTGAGTATTGTGACAAGAGGCAAGGGTTAGGTGAAAAAACACTAAGGCATCCCAGCTGTAGGGTTTCTGAATTGTGCTTTTTATTTGGAATTTTTTTAAAATATGTATTAAGAATGTGTAATGCCTGGGGTGGAGGCAGAGTTGAAGTGCGTCTAAACCAAATTTAGCAGAAACTGGGTTTTCAGAAGAAATGCTATCCATTCCTACAGAAGCTGTCCAGGTCCTCTGAATGTAGGAGGGGATTGCTGTGTGCAGGATTTTGCATCTGGTGAAAGGCAGGAGCCGGTGGTTCACTGTTTCTTCTGATTGCTGAGTTCAGTGAGAACTAGTTGGCAAGTGACCTTGTTACGCATAAAAGCAAGATCCAGTTCAAAGATGTTGCCAATAAACAGTTAATTCAGTTTGGCTGAAGTATTTTCACCTCACACTGGTACATCACACTGCTTTGAATATTCATTCTCTTCATCTTCATCCCAGAGTAAATGAACACATCAGTTTTCACTCTCTGTAATTTACTTAATTACCTTTGTCATTTGCATAAGATTTAAGGAGATAGAAGGATTGAAGAGAGGAGAGGGATTTTTTTTTCTTAAAGTTTTAACAACAAAACTAAACCTGTGATTTTGGTAAAAGGAAACAAACATTCTTTGTCACAGTTGAGGACAGCTGCTACTTGTCACTGGATGCTTGCAAGCAGAGCTAGCAACCAGGATGTCTTCAGTTTTGTCACAAGTGACAAATAGGAGAATGTAGAATTATTTTTTCTCCTGAAGACAGAGAACACAAATTAGTTCGAAGCTGATTATGCTCTAGTTTTTTCTCAAGAGGGGTCTGAAGGATAAATAGAAAGCAGGCTTTGGGAGGAAGCGTTTGCTCCATAATTACAGATGACGAGACTTGAGTGGTAGATATTGGTAAAGCATCTGTTTTACAAATTTTTTCTGTTGGACTAGTGCCTTTTGCATCGGATGCTGATTTTGCATACTTCTAGGTGCACCTAAAACAAGTTTTTTATCATGTTAGCTATTATTAAAACGGAAATAGCTATACTAGGTAGCCTCCAGTGTGAATATTGTTATAAATGAATAATGGTGATTAGATTAGCATAAACAATTCTCTCATGGAAGAATATTGCTAATTCAGCACAGCTAAACTAATATGAATTCCCTGTATTGAAAAAAACTTTGAGAAAGTGCAAGGAGGTCCCTGAGGCAGCAGTATCTTCAATCCTTTTACAGTCCCTATCAGGGACCACTATTTTACTGCCAATCCTCACTCACTGTTTTGCCTGAATTTCCTCAACTTACCATGAAACCTGTTGGCTTCACTGACCCAAGTACTCCTGGCAAAGAATCCAATATGCAATTTGCTTTATCCACGTCTTAGTCATAATAAAGCTAGTTGTGAAATGGTAAACATTTGTGCTGCCCCCCTCTTAGCATCTTTCATCAAAATCATCTGATGGGTCCATAGCTGGACACACGGCAGAAAGCTAAACCTTAGGTCATCGATGACACAGGCAACATAAGCAAAGAAGAATGGGGAAAGGGATGAAACAGAGAACTAAAGGCAAGAAGTGAGAATGAAGAAGAGAAACGGCTGAGGTGCATTCATTTTGGTGAATTAAAGTGAGTAATTTTACCAAAAGCAACACACCCATATAATACATCAGAGCTTATGAATTTGTTATCTTTCCTGTCTAGCCCTTAAAACTTAAAATTAAATATATTCTGAATCTAATATACATAACGTATTCCTAGCACTGCCTCATCATGTCTCTATATTTTCTCATAGATCCCAAAGCTTTGTTTCTGAGGAAACCTGTCCATCACTTTTAAATAAATTTGTAAAACACTAAGTACTTCATAGGACAAAAATCAGTAATGGTTAGGAAAATGCGTACTAGGGCCTTTAATTTCTTCATGGTTAAATGAACAGTAATGTCAGAACACTTCAGATCATTCAGAGGCTAAAAGTACAAAATACAAGGAGTCATCACTTCAGGTGGAGGGATTTTTAGTCATGCAATAGATAGACAGGTACAAAGACTATGACAGTCTTTATCTCAGGCTTTCAGAAAAAAGCATTTTAAAAATGAGTACTGCTCATGACAGAAAGGTGGGTAGGTTAGTTCTTTTCTTCTGTGGTATCTATTCTCTACTTCCAACATAGGCAAATACTGCAGTTGATCCTGTAGTTCTGAGTTCACTAGGCAAGGTAATACCAGCGAGTTAACCCACGAGACTCACGGGTACAGGTTACGCAGCTTTTTATACTCTCCAACTAAAAAGTTTTCTGGAGGTGTTCTTCTATGAAATTACATTGTCTCCCTCTAGTGACTGCTTCTGTCTCTTACCTCAGTTTTAACATGAAGTTTTCAGGGATTGGATGTCTTTTATGTTTTGTATCACAGTCAGACCCAAAGCCTGAATTTGCATGAATACATCAGTATATTGGCACATCAGAGACAATCATTTAGGCTGTGATAATCAGGACATTTTGTTTAAAAATGGGAGTTTAGCACATAAATATATTTTTGTTTATTTCTTAAAAGATAGCAAATTTGATGCAATAGCAGATAAGTATACCATATATATTTCAATGGGGACTAAACCAAGTTATGTAAACAGCTGCTAGCTGAGATTCACAGTTGAGAAAGTTTTGTTTAGTAGATTGTAGGATAGAAAGTAGAATGGCTAAGAAAAATAATCTTCCACTCTGTTGCTCAGTCTGACAACATCAAAACCAGTATAATATAAAGTGTAGGTCATATGCAACCTAAGAATGTCACCACTACTGCCTCACAGTTTTGATTTTTGCAGATGTAATCATTTTCTTTCTGTAAGCTAAGTGACTACGCTCCTGATTCAAACAGGTGGGAGCATGAAAAGCAGACCATCTCTTTGATGGTGATAGACACGGTGGAGATCTCTTTCAAAGACAGGAGAGAGTCTCTGTGTCAGGGCTAACTTTAGACCTTGGAAATATCAAAGCGAAGGCTTGGTTGTTCCCTACTGTCCACCGTAGTAGTTGCTATGTATGTATCCAGTTAATGGGAAGTTAGTGGCAAGTATGCTGTTTGCATCTATCTGGGGCTTGACCTGATACGAAATTAGTATGCAGGTTGCTCTCAAAATCACACAGATTAAAGACAGAATAATGACGTGGTGTTTTTCTGGCTTACACGGATGTAATTGGGTAAAAGCAAGGAATTGTGGATGAAAACAAAGAAATGAAAAGGGAGCAGTCCCTGATGTGTGGTCCTGTGTTAAAAAAAACAGCTCTGAGGGTGCTCCAGCCTTGTAGCAGCAGTCGGGGTGGAGAAGAAGACACACAGCTGTAACCTCAATAGCATGGTTGTCACGTTAAGGGTTTAGTTTTGTTCTGTTTCAGAGCCCTGCGAAGGACTTTCACTGAAGCAGTTCTGTTCCAAAGCCCTGCGAGGGCTCTCGCTAAGGCACTTCAGCGTTTGCCTATTTCAGAGCCCGGCCAAGGGCTTTCACTGAGACGGCATCGCAAAGTTGAAAAGATAAATGATTTCCTGTTTCAGACCCCTGCTAAGGGCTTTTCACTGAAACAGTTCAATGTTTGCCCATTTCAGAGCCTTGCAAAGGACTCACTGAGACAGTTTTGCAAAGTTGAAAAGATAAATGATTTATTGAAGCGACAGATATAACAGATTCAGAATTGCTGTTGATAAATGCACTAACTGCAGTAGCACTAATATACTATAATAATGCTAGCAAAAATAAATTAATAGATGAATAAATGCTATCCTGGGTGTTCTTCACCAAAAGGTGAAGGCACAATGCTTACCAAGAAGGCGTCCCTGCCTTGGTAGAGGAGCACAGCCCGTCATCTGTCTCATCTAGGTCTCAAGTTTCTTCTCCCTCGGAGAGTCTCTCTCTGCCAGATGCTCTCTGCAGTATCTCTTATACCCTAACCTTATCTGTTCCCCTCAATATCTCTTATACCCTAATCTTATCTGTTCCGCTCCCTGGGGTGATGTTTTAACATGATTTGGCTGTAGAGTTGAGTGCTGTAGTCATGTATGTTTAGCATATTTGTCTCCAAGCTCATTATTATATTCAGGGTGTCAACTTTAATATTCATTTCCTGGATAATCGAGCAAAAGGTCTCATTCCGGGCACCGCGGCCTTCAAGATCTCACACCGGCCTCTGGGATCTCCACCCACATGGTTCGCACCAGAGATAAACGGAACAAATTCCCATGATGGCGGAGGCTGTGTTGGTAACTCCCTGTGCATTTCCCCATTTTTAACCTGTGCTCGGCACTCCAAACCTATGTAGCTTCGATGAGCAGAAGCGATGAGCAGTGTTCATAAGCTGACCTTTCGGAGTTCAGGCGTGTGCAAAAGCAAACTAGAAAATGAAGAGCAAGGCAGGAAGCGCTGGGTTATCCGGTCGTGTATTGTTGTGATCTCCGCTGAGAGATTACTTCAGTGGATTGGAAAAAGGAGAAAAGTAAATGTCAGATCTTGAAAAAGAATATGCTCGCCCTATCTTTAGAAAGTTAATTTTTACTGAAAGGAATCATGAACTGAAAGGTGTTAGACTCGATGGGTAGTCCAGTTGTCTGAGGTCTCATTGACCAAATCCTCCTCTCAGTTGCAGTGGCCATAAGCCTGCAGTGACTCTCAGCCCTAGCTGTGTGCTGCAGACATGAAAACAGAGTTCAGATGACTGCTTTAGCTCCTTTTATAGCTTTTTTATAGTTTTAAGAACATATGGGTCTTGAATCACTAAATGGAAAGAAATTAAACAAAAAAGAATTTGGCCTGTGTTACCTAATACCATCTTCATTTTACCCTTTTTTGGTTGTTTTTTCTATTTGAGTGTCTTGCACCTGGTCTCACCTGAAAGCTGTATTAGAAGGCAGTTTTGCCTTCCTTTGTTAGACTGATGTTTGTGCTACTTATTTTGCGATATGTGTCGATACAATGCAGTATCACATACATCATCCTTCTTCCTTCTGCCACTTAAGTGCTTCTGACAGAACATGTTCAAAATTGGTGGCATGCAGTGACATTTTTCAGACACTTTCAATAAAGATGTGTAAAACTGTTCATATATCTTTCCTTTCAGAATAAGATTAAGAAAAAAAACCTAACATGGGACAGCATTTTTTCTGCAAGCTTCTGATTTGTGTCCATTAGCAGCTGAAAGTAAACACAATTTATCTTTCTAACGTATATCCAAATCTGAGCATTTGGAGGTGGAGTAGTGTTTTTGGACCAGTTTGTGATCTCATTTGTGGAAACTGAGTTCTGAAAAATGTCTCACTGAATTAACAGGGATGAAGGCTGAGGCAGGTTGCTACACAGACTCTGAGCTGCAGGGTAAGTGTGTTGGCCATGTCTGCTGAACCCCATGTCATGGGTGGAGGTCCAGACGGGGTGCACTCTTAATTCTCTCCCTGTCCACGCATCCATGGATTTGTTTCTTAGGTATATGCCCAGTTCAGCTATACCAACTGTGAGTAGCAAGAAATAACAATAATTTACTCTCTCACAGCAGTTTCATGCAGAAAGTACTTTCCCAAAAGGTAGCATTGCCACAGTTTCATGGTTGAGAAACCAGCTAGGGCAGAGAGAGGCCAGTGAGAGTACGCTCTGGGTTTCCTGAGCCAAACAACAGAATCACTCTCTAGTCCTATACCTGTTGCCTATGTTTTTCTATGAAAGGATGCTGACAATGCCTTCTGCGCTACCCAGGGTCTGATGTGCGCCTCTGAAAAGCTTCATGTCTGCTCATCTATAATTTAAGCTGTCTCTTGGCAGAAGCCAGAGTGCTGGACTCTGAAAAGCTACGTAAGACAATGCTGTCCGGCTGCCTCATCCTGCTGGACCACATCAGTACGCTGGATCAGCTTCTAGAGCAAGAATTTTTCCTTTTATCAGGAATCATACAAGAAGTTGCAGAGTTCATTCCATTTTCCCTGACTCCTTGAGGCTCAATTTGCAAGTCTGTGTTGTAGCACGTTTCCCCACCGAATAAACCAACATACAAGGCAAGACCTCTGCAAGAATTTATACAGTCTATGTATTCCTCGAACTCTCTTCTGTGTTAATTTTCCTGTCAGTTTTAAATGGTGCTTCTGACTCTATGTGAAAAATAGTTTCTCTCCAAGAAAAGAAAATCTGGTCGTTGCAGCACCAGATTGAGACTCGAGTCCTGTTTCTGCAAGTGCCATTGGGCATGCTGGATGATCTTGGACGTGCTACTTCACTTCCCTGTGCTGCCACTTCTCCTTTTGTTGAAAAAGGGAACGATGATGCTGCCCTTAGTTATGAAGTACTTCGATCTGGCAATGCTAAATGCTATAAAAGAATGAGACATTACTAGTTTAAGCAAGAGAGCCTTTTACCTTGGCAGACCAAGGTCTTCAGCCTCACTGTGTCCTAATTTGCAGCTGGCAACCTGAGTGGCTGATCAAGGCTCTTTTGGAGCTCATAGTTAATTATGAGGCAGATTAGGGGTTCTGGTGAGGCGGGTTGTCCCTTCTGCTACACAGAGACTTAATTCTGCATAAGCAAACCTCAGTCTTTACTAGCACAGTAATCTTCCTCATGTTTAGGAAGGAATCAAAATCCTTCAGCTCTGTAACCCTATCAGAATAATAGTGACTTTTCCCTTCCTAAGAACACCTCCACCAATCACTAATACTTCATCTCCTGGTGCCTGTCTGTTCAGCTAAAATGGGAATCTGAAGTTGGCTTCCAGCATCCCGAACAAGTGCTTGCAGAGTACCACCCTCAAAAGTGCACGTAGCACTTTTCAGCTCCCACCCATCTGCAGAGAATCCAGGTTGCCCCACTTGCCAGCAGGTCTGATTTAAAAAAGTGCTTGTCCAGAACTGACTCAAGAGGCACCTTGCCTAACCTGGGACAAATACCCTACTGACAGAGATCAGTACAATTTCAGAGCTAGAGACGATGACAATAAGTAAAATTGCTCAACAGTTTCAAGCACCCTTCTTTCCAGTGTCCCCTCTCTGTTGGGTCCTTTGTCCCTGTCTTTTCCTTGGCCTTCTGCAGGTCCAGGTCCTCGTCACTTGTGTTTCCGATGAGTGACCTTTGCTTTCTCCTTAATCCCCGAGTGGCAGCGGAGGCACCAAGGGCGCTGCTCGGCAGCTGGAGGGAGGACGAGCGTTGGAGCGTTTCTTGTGCCTCTCTGACTTGGGGTAGCCAGAGGAAGAAACTGAGCCGTAAACTGGCCTGGTCCCTGTTGCTCGGTGGGAAAGGGTGGTCAGTTCCTCGCTGAAGACAGTGAGTATGTAAGCAGGGAAGCTGTGAGGTGCTGAAGTTCATTTATAATGTTTGAGAAATTCCCCGTTAACCCCTAATGAGTCTTTACCAACTATAAACAAACTCTGCTTTGTTATTGCTCGTCGCTTACGACACTTGAGTGGATAGATTTTCTGGCAGTGATCAGGACATGCTGCTGACACCAGCATGACCCTCTCTGTCATACTTCATTTTTTCACTACCAACACTTTCCCTTAATTCTCTGAAACAGCTGGATCACTGTGACTTAAAAATGACAACTAGAGACAACTCAAAGCAAGCCTCCAGCCTGGAAAATTTTGGTGCGAATGTTAAAGCTTGCTAAATCATAAGCATCTGAAAGCAAGACATTTAAGCCTGGTGACATTAGCTACAGGAAGGACTACCAGGCACAATGATGACATTGGGTTTCAGTGCCCAATTCATACTTAAAAATGGAAATTGCAATGAACTTGTACTAAAAAAGAAATCAATTGGCCTATTCATTACAGCACTTGGGAAAACAGCTGGGGCAAGACTAAAGAAGGATGTCAAGCCTGACAGCTCAGTACTATTTCTCAGTTTTTGGATCCCTGCTGGGTGATCTCCTCACAGAGGAGAGTTTCCTGTGAAAAAATGTATTAAAAATGGAGGAAAAATGGGGTTGGCCATTTTGTATCAGGGAGCTTGTTCCTGGATATGCAAGTTAAACCAGGTGCGGGTAACTGATTAGAAAGACTTCTGGCCAAAACTGTTGTTATTATCTGAGCATGAGAATAAATTAAGCTTCCTCAGGCAGCTACAGTAAATATGAATCTATGCATAGATTAATGCGCTAATGATTTATACACCTGCCCTTTACCTGTAAGTCCTTTTCTCTGGGATCAACTCTAATTTCCAAGGACTCAGCACATTGAAACAATCTGTCTTCATTACTAATTTTACTTTTTTTTTTCCTTCCTTCATACCAACCTCTTTCTCCACATTTAAAAAGGCAATATTCAGTTTCTCACCGTTCAAATGTTTAAAATTCAGTGCTTTGCAATGCACAGGGTTTGAAGTATAATTCAGTGCCACAAAAGCAGGGAGATTCTCAGTTTTTCTCTGTAATACACAGTATTTATTTCTAGCTCTAAAAATGTCAGTGTAGAACTTAAAGTCAGCACATTCTCATGCATGAAAAAAACTGTTTCTGTTTCCTTTTGGTTCCCAGTAGCCCCTTAAGGCCAGATTCGGGAAGTATAAGGTGGTTAGGATTATGCCCTGAATATCCAGTGTCAGAGGGATGCTGCTGCCCGCACACTGGCCTTCCCAGTCTCCTTACTCCTGGCCGGGCATCTACGAACAGCAGGGCAGGGCTGCCACCGTGGCTTTGCAAGTGGGCTGAGGTAAGATTGCTCCTCAGCATCAGCCTGGCCCCGTGCCGCTCACAAAAGTATAGTGAAGCACCAGTGGATATTTTGCTTTCCGCCACTGAGATTTTCTTTGTTGGTGACCCTCTTTGGCATTTTGTATGGTTGGGACAGCATGGCCCAGGGCAAATAAAATAATTTGATTTCTAGGCAGAGAGAAAACAAATTGCTTCAATAATAATTTTAAAACATTCTTTGCTCCGTGCATTTTGATTTGGTACATCCTTTTTGTGGCTTCCAGGGTGGTAGTACCCAAAACATCTGAAAAACGTACAGAATCGTGGAGGTGATGTAGCAAGGCACTTTGATGCTACATGGCGCTTGGCTGGCACTGAGATGAGAGCATCATTTAAGTACTTGGTAAGAGTACATAAAAGTTTTATTGGCACTAATTTGAGATGACCTGCATGCTGTATTTCTCTTGGTGTGCCATACCATGTGAGCTCCTATAAAATCTTTATACCCTACTATCCCCTCAAGCCTCAGATGCATATTTTCAGTTAAAGGTGAGGAACTAAGTGTTGGTAGTATAGAAAGAGCAAGGGTCGCATTGTTAAGTATTCCTAAGATGCTGATTTATTCTCCCCTTCTGTCCATATTCCTTCTCTGCTTTTAGCCTGGACAATGTTTACCCTACAGAGATTTTCTCTGTAATAAGTGTCAGTGAGACTGGGCTTCACATCTCTGACCTGCAATTCCTCTGCTGCGCTACGGGTTATATTAGGTTGGTTCTTACCATCTTGAGCAGCAATAATGTAGTAAAAAAGCGTATGTTTGAATAAGCATAGCTTTGGACAGGATATGTCAAAAGGCAAGATCATACAGTTTAGCTTCCACAAGGAAATATTTTTGGGAATGTGGATTCAGAAGTGACCACCGTCATCTCTGCAAACTGTTCCGTGGGCTGCTAATTGAGCAATGTGGATGGGTTTTGCATTATACTGCAAACACCTAGGGACTGCAGGGCACAGCATATTTGCCAGCACTTCTGATAGAGTTAGATGCAAAATATAAGCAAAGCAGGTGTAAAGTGGCTCAGAAAAAGAGTAGGTTATCATACTAGGTTGCTGCTGTAGCAAGGGATGGGTTAGATGACGCTGGAAACCCACGGAGCTGGGCAACTCCCCATGCTACAAAGAAAGAAAAAAACCCTATCATATAAAAGCTTTTTCAGATAATTTTTTGTGTTAAAACCTCTTCTGTTGTAGCTACCTCTAACCTGATCCATTACCTGCATTTTGGGGCATTCGATCTAATCCCTCAGGAAAGCTTTGGCCAGTTAGTGGCTGGTCCTGTTAAAGTTACGGCCACCAGGGGACACCTCAGAGCTGGCATAAAACCGCAGGGTTGCAGGGACAGCTGAAAAGCAACACTGCTTAGACACAGCATTGCCTTCAGGCCTCCTTAATTTCCGTCAGTGCCTTAAACTGTCCTCCTTTTTTATTTATGGTAACTTTGATAAACAGGAATTCAATAGGAATTGCTTCTGGTGACCTAAATTGATTACCATAAAGTTTATGCTGCGTTTAGAGCAAAATAATTATTTGGCTCATAATTAAATACAAGGATATGATAAAGAGTGATCAGGTCAGTCAGGAGGGGTTATAACACAAAAATTGTAAGGGATGCAAGATTTTTCTTATGCTCTGTTTATTTAGTCCTTGAGGCCAATGCTCAAAGTCGTATTTTCATGCCTTCAGTGTAGTCAAATACTGGTGAAACAAAGTAGGCAAATTTTCAAGTTTTCACATTTTCACGGTGGATACGTGTGTAACCAATTTGATATTCTCTCCTGAGCTGAGAACGCCATTGTCGTATGCATCTATCTGCAGAGAAAGCAATAATCAACAAACTTCAATATACTTATGTAAATGACAAATTATCACAAGTTTTACTTAAGACTGGCCCTTTGCATTTCCTTTGGCTTTTCAGTTAAAACAAGAGAAATAGAAACTAAAAAACTAAAGGAAAGTAGGTTAATTCAGATTAGAAAGAGGACACATTATCATTCACAATGCATGTCTGGGTTTCTTTCTGCCTCAGAATTTTGAACAAGGGTTTATCACAAACCAGTCGAGCTCTCTAAGAGACTTCCAGTTCCTTCAGGCCTGTGCAAGAAATGGGTGTTGCTGGACCTCACTGGGAGAACCTCTCAGTATGAAACCTTTAAGTTAGCGTAAAAAGAGGGTTTGGAGGTTTTGCTCCTCTCTCTTGAACCAACCACCACATTGCTCTTTCAGGGGATATATTCTGCTGCCTTGCAAAAAATTGTCCTGCTGGCCATACTTCCTCTGCACGCACAACGATATTATCGTTACCTGGGCATAAGCCCAGGACCTGAGCCATTACCTGCAGAAGCTGATGGGAACCCCCTGGCCAGCCGCACCGGCTTCTCATCAGGCTCTCGTGGCTCTGCAGCACCACGACCATAGTTGGACCACTTCAGGGCAGGACTTGGCTTCACTCTTGTTTCAGCAATGAAGATGATAATCTCTTCTAAATTTTTTGCTCGCGTTAAGTGTGTCATCCTCAGACAGCTAAATAAACATCAGTATGGCCTCATGGCATCCCATTTCTGTAACATACACAGGGGTTGTAATTGAATTTATTATTCAGATGTATTCAACTACTGAAAGCAAGCTAATTGGCACAACAAATGCCTTGGGGATTTTTCAATGTTGCAAATTCACAATGTATTAAATGACAAAAGTAACAGCGTTTGGCATGTTTTACCATTCTGAAACTTGATTTAGCTTTGATTGGTCACAGCAACCAAGGACAAGTCAAGTAAACAGGGCCTAAATCTGCAAAATTTGTAATCGCCAAGTAATTTTATTCACAGGTTACCCCACCGATGTCACTAGTTCTGCTGCTTGGAAAGCTGTGTCTGTCACAACGGAGTCACCTGTGAGTTCAGTGCTGCACCTCCTTGTAGTGATGAGAGGCGTGACGTCAGTCCTGCGGTGCCCTGTGAGGCCACTGGGAGCTGCGGTGGCGTTCACTCGGTTTTGCAACTGACGACGTACGTGCATAGGTAGAAAGAGAAATTTCAGCATTTCGATTCACAATGAAGAGTCACGTGAACTTCTTACCTCACAACGAAGAGTCTGGCTGAAGAAGAATGGGTAACCAAGGCAACTTTCCTGGATTTTAACACAAATATTTGGTCTTGATATTCTACTGCTGCATACCAGGAATCGGATGAAATCTGCTTCCACAAGTTCCTTCTTAATCTCAAAACATCACTCTAGTGAGCAGATGAACTGCAGAGCTGCCATATGGAAAAAGGTGGACGCTTCTGCCATGCTTTTACCTCCTCCAATACCGCAGCCGTTCAGCGGGAGAGCTTTGGTGTCTCCACTTGAAAAAGAAACTATTATTTTGGTGCTTTAAGCATCAAGATTTGATATGCAGATCATGTATTTTTATGTTATACCTCCCCCGGTCAGCGTGCCATCACATACCTGCAAAAAGGGAGTCAGCAAAGTAACATTCCGATTGGTATGTATGAGCGTTAGGTGGATGACAACATTTAAATGCCCAATGCTGAGCCACTAGTTCTGCTCACTGTGGTCACATACAGGACCCTTATCAGAAAATCAGTGTCAAGGGAAATTGCACTGAACCTTACCAAAACTGCTGTCATTCTCAAGCAGCAAGATCTTTGGCTGATTTCTGCTGGTGCCCTCTCACGAAGGGGATCACTCAGCTTGATGCGGAACAAATCAAATGGTAGCAAAAATCTTTGAAAATGATAAATCTTGCACAGAAGAGCGCTTACAGTCATATGGAAGTGGGACTTACTTGACACATGATTGCTTTACAGGTTAAAATGGTTTCTTTCTAAATAAAGATTTTCTCCCTCTATTAAGTTAATATAACTGGATTGTGTTTGTACAAAGACCTATGAGGACTGGGTTTTTTCCTACCAAACTGCTGCTATAGCTTCTGTTGTCAGTTTGATTAGTCTGCCTGCTTGTTTGAAGTAATCTCAACGATTTTTAATCTTAAACATCATTATAAATACCCTAAGAAATGTTGCTAGCAATGTGGACATAAAAATGTGGGCTCCTTTTTTCTTTAGATCTTTTCCACATTCTTTCCACGCTTTTTTAAAAGATTTTTAAAAAATTTAAATAAATGCTGAGCATCTAATATTGTACTTACATTCTTCTTTCAGCATACATTTTTCAGCACTCCATCGTCTACCCCCATGTTGCCCAGCTGTTGGCTCCATTTCGCTCTTCCAGCGGAGAGTGCTCTGTACTTCCCTCGTGTTCAATCTCTGGGCAATCAAACTGCCCACAAACAGAGTCTTCTGCAGAGCAAGGTTGGGGCTGGTCTCTGCTGTGACAGTAAGGAAAGATTTGATTTCAGTGGGACAGAAATATTCCCTGCCCATTTATTTTACTAGGATACAGAATAGGCCACAATTAAGGGCATACATAGGCATTTTGTTGAATCTGGGCCACAGAAATCAATGGACATTTTGTGGAAAACTACCATACAAATTTCTTTCAATTCTGGCTCTGTAGAAAAACGCTTCTGAAAAAAATTGACACAGTCCCCACAACCTCCATACCCATAGCCTGAAAAACTAAGTAGTAGCCTTCCCTTCCCTTCCCTTCCCTTCCCTTCCCTTCCCTTCCCTTCCCTTCCCTTCCCTTTCCTTCCCTTCCCTTCCCTTCCCTCCTCTCCAGGCAGGTGCCTAAGAGACACCTGTTACACCACAGGGCTACCCCCTAATGCAGAAGTCCAGCTCTGCCCTATAACAGGTATGTGGCTGTTTTTGGTTTTAAAAAACAAGGTTTTTTCTGTTTATTCCTCAGTCTGTTGCCTGTCAGCGAGGGTGTTGTACTAAACCCCATCACCACAGTATGTGAGCCTGACGGCAGGTTGGGCTCGGGGGCCACTCTGGGGTGGGGAGGGAGGATGCAGACGCGCAGCTTTGGGAAGGACTGCGTTTTCTCTGCGCATTCTGTTGTAGCTGGTCGGTGCTGTGGGTGCTGCTGCTGCAGCGGGAGACTAAGGACGAGAGTTAGGAAGCGTATCCCAGGCCACCCCGCTCAGCCCCCACCTCCTGCCCCATCCCGTGCTGCAGCTGCTGGCGGAGGGAGATTTTGTTGTCGATAGTTGCAAGCTTCATCCTGGGCTTATTGGTCTGGGCTTATCTGGGAATTAGCTACCTCCATTAGGTATTCACTTTTAGCGCAGGGGTTACTGTGATATTTTAGACAAAGCCGTCTTTTGAGATTTACCGCTTGGCTTCTGCTCATCTGAGTTCCCTTGGATGCAGGGAGAAGAAACTGCAGCTTTTCAAACTTCTCAATGCCAACAGTTTTAGCTGGCTGCAGGTCTTCGTGTGACAGGCCCGTAGGCTGTCAGTGTATGCACGCATACGTGATGTCTGCAGAGCTGGCTCAGTAGCCGGCCTGGAAGCCCAGTTGAACTAAAACATTTCTTTACAATTTTCAGTAAACACAATGAAACCATTTGAAAGTGTAGTGGCTTTTTTCCTAAGCAGTAGTTTTGAAAGTATTCACCACCTCAGGAAGCAGAAAAGCTATCTTTTAATTGCAGAATCACAGCAGAGAATAAAATAAAATAAAATATAAAATAAAATAAAATAAAATAAAATAAAATAAAATAAAATAAAATAAAATAAAATAAAATAAAATATAAAATAAAATAAAATAATTCTGAGACAATGAGTCTGTGATATGTCACTGAGTGAGCTAGTGACAGGCCCTCTAAGGGGAGAGCAGTCTTTTAATCACGACGAGCGCGAGGTGCTGCGGAGCACCTGAAGGCTTCCTTTGCTGCAAATAGCGGCAGGGGATAAAAGGGCACAGGTGATGCTGCGTTTGCTGCAAACAGCCAGAATGGGAATTTAAATGAAACGGTCGCTTGCTCCTTCAAAATTTGGTGGAGCATGTACCAACGGTTATCCCTTTCATTCAGTGTATTGCAGTTTTTCTGCCCATTCCCCAAAGGTCCTGGCTCGTTTGACTTCCCATTACGCGGTGGGATGTACTGGGACAGTCACGCTGCCTGGCTGGGGCGGCAGCCACCACCAGCCAAGAAACGGCTGGTGCAGTCTCTGAAACCGCCTCTCGCCCGCTCTGCCGCGACGCCTCTCTTCACAGAAGGGTAAAAGGGAACAGAAGGGCAATTTTTTACTAAACGTGATAAAAATTGACGAGACGCGTGAATGTGCATACGCTAACGAGCATGCCGCAGGTGAGGCAGCAGCGTACTAATTGGCATTACCAGCCGCGAGCGCAGAGCGGGATGTCGGCAGAGCTGCTCTCCCGCTGCTGCGTAATTACTTTGACGTGGTTTTGCTGCCTTCCTATCATATCCTGGCTTGTTTTCATGACCTGCAAAAGTATCGGTAGCCTTGTGTACATAAGTGTTTAAGAAACACACCATTCCTTACCTGGGAACTTGTTGACCTCAGGATTTAGTGAGCATACACCCAAACGTGGTGCGTAGTGAGTTACTGACTCCAACCTCTGGACATTGTCTTCACCATGTGCATAAGCAAAGAACGCATTCAGCAAACAGCCAAGGCGGGCAGAGTAATTATACAACCCTTTTTTTAGTGCTCTCTGTTGGGAAATCCCAAGTGTGATACTTTAGAGAAATAAAATGCCACCAGTAACATGTGCTTCAGGGTGAATGCGACCTGCGACCACTGAAAGGCATTACAGATCTACGGACTGCCTCATCCTGCTTTAGGAATAGATGCAACTGGGATAGCAAAATAATGTAAACTTAGCTTCCCTAGATAAAAGAATTTTACATGTAAAATACACTTTAAAAAAAGTCAAATTAAGGAAACGTAAAAGCCTTAGAGAATAATTGGGTTTAGGCTTTTATCCAAATCCCCTTACTCTTTCCCAGGATGAGGTTCAAACAAAGCAAAAGCTCAATGTAATAACTGCTATTACAAGTTGATTTTGAGAAGTGATTACTCTAAGGCAGGGCGCTGCGTATCTCCAGGAAAAAGAGGATCTTAAAACATCTTGGTGTCTTTCACCGCTTACCTGCAAGATCCCTTCATGCTGCTGTCCCAAAGCAATGCCTTCAGAGAAGGCATTGTCAGAAATTGCATTCATCTGTGCAGATATTGGTGATATCTGATCTCATCATCAGCCTCAAAAGACTGCCTAGACATACTAATCCAGCTTATTAGAGCTTCTGCATTTTAGCGCTTCGTCAAAGTGATAGGTGTGGTCAGATACTGAATCTGTGCTGATGCATGTGATCAGATGCTGAAGCCTTCCTGATGCTTCCCACCCCTGGCTGCCGAGAGGCACAGCAGAGCTGTAACGGAGGCTGAGGGATGCAAACACGGCAAAGAGCAATCGCAGCGTCCGGCGTCGGTGGGACGCCTTGCGGGGCCTCGCCAGCAGCATGTGATGCGCCCAGACCGGAGCACATGGAGAGGGCAGGGAGAGGGAGGCTGGGCAGCAAGGAGAGTCCGGGCACAGGACAGGGTGTCTCACCCGGCAGACCCAGGGAAGACGAATCACCCCCATGGGCTGTTTATAGCTTTTGCCACTCACAAATCTGCGTCAGGCCAGAACCGACCGGGTAAAAGCACAAACATGGCAAAACGGGACAAGAACACCTTCTGTTCGTTTAATTCTGAATTGTGCAATATTGCTTGTAGGAAGAATTACTTTTTCGCTATAGAAAACAATACTGCAGAAAACAGCAACAGTGCAGATAAGCATGATTTACTGCAACATTCCTCAGCAGTTGCAGTCAGAGGATATTTTTTAGGTGTCATTAAGTATTTGAACATAGCAAGAAGCTAGAGTGGCGTACATATTGCTCAGCAATTTTCTTGTCCTTCTGAGGGATTTGCTACAGATGCCACAGATGCCCTGGAATTTACTTTATCCTTTCTTTATTGGGTGTGTGCAAGACAGCACAAGAAGTCAGGGCAACACGACCTCAGAAACTGGTTCCTCAGAATGGGAGGATTTTAATTAACCGTGAGCTCTAAAGGGAGTTTTGAAATAAGTCCACATACAGTTACAGTAAAAGGGCATTCTAGCCATTTTGCCTTTTAAATTAATTTCCACACGGAGACAGAGCAGGGGAAGGAGGAGGAGAAAGGCGGAGCCCTTTAGAAACAGTGCAGGGAATAAAGACCCACCCCGATCAGATGCCAGGGAAGCTCGTCTGTTGGTGTACATCAAAACTGACTGGCACTGAAATCGGAAATATTAGAGTTCATTCCTGCTGCTTCTGTGGACATGGCGAGTTGTCAGATTAAGAATACTTTTACACACATTAAAATATAATATTTAAGGCACTTTCCTCTTTTTGCATTCGTCTGATTCTACCACCCAACACTTCAATATATTCTCCTGCTGTACAGAAAAATCACAGATTTCCTCTGTAGGTGCCCCAGTGCGTGTGCAGTGTTGAAGAAGAGCATGCTGGTCAGCAAGGGGTGCTGGTAACACTTTAAAACGCTCAGAACAAGACCCCTGCCAACAGAGTGTCAGGAGCAGAATCTAGTAGCTGATTGCAAAGCATAACAACGTTATTAGCGCCTCAGTAGCTGGCTGCCATGCTGACTTCTGTCGGGACATGGCACCTGAAAGTCGGAGCGGGTAAAACCCAAGCAGCCCCTGAGAAGCACAGAGCTGCCTCAAGCCAAAACCCAGGGAATGAGAAAATACTTGGAGGCCTTGAATCGTCACTCGGTACCTTTTAGAAGCAGGCTCCGAGTGGTTCCCTGGGCCCGTTAAGGTCTCCTTTTTCAGTTAAAAGAGTGGGGTACTGTGAGGGTGAAAAGCGGGCAGTGGCGGGGCTGCCTGTGATGCAGCTGCTGCTCCTCATTCCTCCTCCACTCGGTCACACTCCCAGGGCAGCTTGCCTCTTCTTGGGAGGGCTGTCTCACCCACTGCTACAGAAAGGGGGAAGAATAATAAATAAGTGGGTGGGGGAGAGAAAAGAAAAGCCTTTTTGTTGCACTGGTAATTGTTCTTGGAAGCATGGCATATTTACAGCCATTTTACAACCCACCAAAATAAATAGGGTCCCAGCGGTCATGATGTTGTTCTCACGGCGTTTCTTTGTGCTAGAATCATCCTTTGCTTTTTGCAAGGGGACGGTGAGCCCAAAGGCAAAAAGAACATATAACAATATTGCGGTCCGTAAATGGTGAAAGAGAGAGGATCTTGCATCGCAGCTTCCGGCACACTGGGAGCATGGAAACCCCCACAATCCCACTGTTCAGGGAAGGAGACTCTCTATGTAAATGCACCAGACTACTGCAATCAGGGGTGGTAATTAACAAATAAAAAAATAGCATCTGTGACCCTTAGGAAACACACAGACTTAAGCAATGCAAGCAGCAGTTTGGTTATAACATCTTCCTTGGCCCGTCTTCCCTTAGGCCAGCATCTTTTCACACTACGTGTCTGAGGGGCCCCAGCCCCAAAAACTCTGAATGCAAGTGAGTATGTGCAAGCTACACCAAGATTCAGGGTCTTTAGAAGGCCCATTTGCCAAATCCATTAGCAGGAATGGATTAGCGCATATAGGAGGCAGGATGCCTCTTTGAGGAAAGGCAGCTTTTCAATGTCTGCCTACCAAGATATGCTTCCCAGCTCTTAATTTGGATATTAAAGAACATCATAGCCATGGCAGGGTCTCTGGCAGCCTTTTTAAGCCCAGGGACTTGCTGTGTACTGTTGCTACACGTAGCACTGCTCAAGTAGATGGAAAAGAGTGGAAAGAACGCAGTTGCCTCGATTTCAATTCCTTCCTTTTAGCCTTTTGCAACAAATTTATCTGTTTTATGGTCAGTGCATGCCGCAGGAGATGGAGTGTTAGTGATCTGCCCCTCCAACTCCTGTGTCCCATGTTTGACCTGTTGAGTGTTTGGTGTTGGGCTGCAGCTGAAGAAGCAGAGACCCCCGTGTTTCACGTGTGTCTCTCCCAGCACAGAGGCCATCCCCGAGGGGCTGGAGGGGGTGTATAATAGTTTCCCACCCTCTGTGGATAAAGGAAGGGAGCAGAGAGTGGATGCATATTACACCAGTGACTTTCACAAAAAAAAATCCAAGAACCTAATGACTCCCAACCTAGCAGATGCTTTCTTGGGTCATGCAAGTTATGGAAGTCAACACAGGGCTGAAACAGAGAGCGGAGACTTTTATGTCTAGAGGAGAACAGAAGTCACACCACACACATTTGGACTATTTTCTTTCAGAATTGTTGTCTCCTCTGCATAAAATACTCTTTTCTAATACCAGCTGGAGAGTCTTTTTTTTTTTTTAATAAAATTTTAATGAAGCTGCTGCTAATGAGAGGTCTGTCAAAACCTTCCAATTATTACCACAATATCCCTTGATGTTTGTGAGGAAATGGAGATTTGGAGTATTAATTGACCTCCTGATAGTAAAGAAGACCCCTCTAGCAGAACAAGGATTAAAATTGAGAAGCTCTTGGAGTCCAGTGCTACAATATGGAAAAAAAAAAGCTCTGAAGGTTATGGGAAGGTCATCAGGATGATCCAAAAAAAAATTCCTCTGCAGGGAAGTGAAAGCAGTTGGATTAGCAAAATACCTTCATTCCCAGTACTGAGTTTATCCAGAAGTCAAAATGAGTTGTCCTCCACACAAAAAAGAATGGGACCTGGATAAAGAAGGAAGGACTGCTTCTTGCTTTCCATAAATGCCTATGAGTCCCATCAATGAAGTTGTAGTCTGTAGACTACTGTACACCATATTGCTGAAAAAAGATTTTTGAGAGCTGTTTTCAGTCAGTTTTGTGTTAAAAAACAACCGACCAAACAAACCAATGCAGACAGATGCTCAGAGACCCTGGTAATTCATCTAAGAGTTTATGGACTGTGGTACTCCTCCAGCACTGCCATCACCAGTTGCAGTGGCTACCACCCTGACATCCCTCAGTCTTCCCTGGAAGGAGTAAATTATCTGAGGAGAAGTAAAATTTCTCACATGGGAGAACAGGAAAAACACTTCTCTGAAAAAGTAAAAGCCCAAAAGAGTAAGACTTACCTCACAGAGTTAGATGAAATACCTATGTCTAGAAAAGTATGTGACAGAGAGTCCATAAAAATGTGCAACCAAGTAGCTGTTGACTTGCTTTATCTACAAATAGTTTAATTCAACTATTTCACATAGTTAAAGGCTTACATACACTGTAATCTACATATAAATTCTAAGACAAATAGCAATTTATACCTAATCTCTGCCCTACATTTCTGGAGGTGTTAGGTGGGAATATGTAGTAGAGTAGAATTTCTCCCCTTGAGAGAAAACCCATGGTCAATACACAGTTTTGCTGCTGACACAAGTTACGCTAGTCATTGGCAGCTTGATAGAAATCTGTAAGAAAGCCACCTTGTGCGGTGCCCCTCAAATCTCATTTAACTGTGATGAACAGTCCTGTAGCCTTGACTTCTTTTACCGGTATAAAAGGTTACTGTATTTTTTGTGGGGTCAGTGTGAAGTGGGGTAAGAAGACAGAAATTAAAGTCAAGAAGAGCAATGCGGTCAGAGATATCCATCCAGTTGATCGCATCACCTCTTTAACAACTCTGTGCACAAACAACAGGCTAGGTTTTTGACATATTTAGGCTTTTCACACCAGTTAACGACAGAGTCCAGGCAGGGCCCACCTGCCTGACTCATTGCACATCAAAATTGCCATGTGATAGACAGCTATGAAAATATACACTTGAAGAAGTGAAAGAAGGAAAACTCCCAGCATAGTGTAAATCAGACTCCCTTCACAGCTGGGAAAGGGTTGAGCTTTCAGCTGGATCCTGGAAAAATGTGGTGAAATGAACTCTCACCACTGTCTTGCTTTCTCCCAAGGCAAGAGCAGTCCCGATGTTCGCACTACCTCACCATTGGTCACAAAACATAGTCCCTGGGTATAGGGGCTGCGTTTGACCTGACCGTGACTCAAAAGGCGGGACTGGGCTGCACCGATCTGGTTTGTAGCATTTTGGGTGAGGGGTGTAAGTGTCAAATAGTCCGGTTCAGATAGCCCACTCCCAAACTTTCAGAAGTTTATGTGAACTGTTTGAGTTTCGTGAATAGCACGCTTGGATCGGCAGTCTCATAGAGAAAAAAGATTGGTTTTCCTTGTTGCTTTACTTGTCTATAGCTTTCTGCCTACAAGGCCTGATTCATCTCTCATGGAAGCTAATGGGAATGGTCTTTCCACATTCTGACTGGAAAATAGGCTGTCTCATTCATTTCTATTACTTGGGCTTCTATAGGAAACATTAGGAGTTTATATATAAGCCACCTACTAAAGTGGCCATCATTTCAGTGGGACTAGCTGGCTACATCCCTGTTAACAAATTAAATATTCCAAGGACCACACTCGGGCAATGAAGTGAGTTAGTGCAGAAGAATCTGCATCCACGCTGTTGGTCTTTCTTAGCCTCTGAAGCAGGGTAGTCATATACAAACTGTCGTCGGGGTGGTCCCTGACCTATGCCAACTCATAGCCTGAGGATACGGCGTATGAAGAGTACGAATTACCCTAGGCCAAAACTGCCCCAGAGACTGTTGTAATAATTTAAAAGGATACATGATTAAGTTGCAATGCCCAGGAACCTCTTATGGTGTTAAATAGTATAGGTATAACCTCCATCTGCTTAAGTTGAAACCCAAGCATAAGTATTGAATACAGAATCACAGAATCACAGAATCACCGGGGTTGGAAGGGACCTCTGGAGATCATCTAGTCCAACCCCCCTGCCAGAGCAGGCTCACCTAGAGCAGGTTGCACAGGATGGCGTCCAGGTGGGTTTTGAATGTCTCCAGAGAAGGAGACTCCACAGCCTCTCCGGGCAGCCTGTTCCAGTGCTCTGCCACCCTCAAAGGAAAGAAGTTTTTCCTCATGTTGTTCATGTCCTCGTGTTCCTCAAGACAAGCTTAAATGATTACCTTTTTTACTTTATGCTGATGGAAAATCTTACTAGATGTTTTATCTTAGCCTTTTTGAAGTAAAGTCCTATCTTGAAAAAAAGCTCAGCCCACATGTTAATCAGAGGCTCCCCATTTACTGTATTTCACTGTAAACCAGCTTGCTTAGTTTTTGAAAAAGGGAAGGTGCCTGTGCTTTTTGCCATTCTTTAATACTGTCTAACCTGGAACACAACACAGGACAGAAAACTGCAAATTTGTCTATGATGAATAGAAATAGAAATACTGCGGCTGACAAATTAAATCTGTTAATTCATGCAGGGTGTTGCAGGAAAGGATTTGGTGGTGATAAAGGTGTTTACAGTTCTGCTGAGGATGTAGGAGATACAAAGGCATCTGAAACGAATACTGGAAAAAACCACCCCAACAGACTGTAAATAAGCCCCACAATTTGCTAAGCGTAAATTCTATAAATACCTTGAGAGTTATTCTGTCGATACTCATTTAAATAGCAAAGCTGAAGTCATTCCAACTTCTTGGGCAGGATAAAATTTTGTTCGACACAGCCAATGACTGTAACCAGACGTGATGTATTGTTCTGCGTCACCTCTGGTTCAGTGATATATAGGGGCATTGTTGAAACAGAAGATTATTAGAGAAGTTAGAAGCACTATAAAAGACAGTAGGATAATGCCAGATTTGTGATCCCAAGCTACGTGACAGAATGAGTACAATTTTGAAAGCTTCAACATGAACCAGAATAGAAACACAGCTTTTAGTATTTTAGTAATACTGTTATTAACAAACTATCTCTAACCCGTGTCAAAGTACTTAATGTGCTATAATAACATCAATTAAAATGCAATAATGGACTTAATAGCGTGGCCCATAATGGAAAAAAATATTCATGTGGATTATCTCTTCATACCCAAGAGAAAAATTCCACTGAAAGACGCTATAATGAACATAACGCTAAACATCCTTAATCTAATATGAGTTAGAAATATGCCAGGATAGAAAATAGTGTGGATAAAGTCAAAGCCATGTCCAGAATGTTCATCAGCTGCTTTGCATATTGTTTTGAATACATAAATCTTCAAAGACACCATCAGCAAAAGCCAGTGATTGGCCCAGGTTCGTTTGAGCTGCGCTTCGGAGCAAAGATCCCATCAAATTCAGTCTTGCCGAAGGTAGGTTATCTTGGCAGCTTCTTCCAGGACCTGCCTCTCCCAGTGGCTACTCTCACACCAATTGGTACCGGCATAGCAGTGAAAGCAGTAGCCATTCTGAGTAGTCCAGGGATTCTGACCCAGCATTGGCACTCCAGGACGAGGCTGATTACTGCTGCCTTCACGTGACCGCTCTGGTTTGCCTGTAATCCCAGCTATTTAAAGACCAGGTTCAATTTGCCTAGCCTTGGGCACAAAGCTTGGCTTTCTGCTGGAGGCATGTCTTCATAAGGGGGATATAAGAGGTAGTGGTCAAAGAGCACATTTGGGATCCGGCAGCCTAAGGCCCTGTTTGACAAGCTACGGCTTTCTGCGTAGGGTAACCCTGCGCAGAGCTGGGCTGTTGGCTGGGCATACGCCGTGTACCTTTGAGTTCTGCATTTGGAAATGCCCCGGTCCGCGTGTCTGCACCATACAATACCAGAGTACTCTTGTGTAGATGTTTGTTAGCCCTCTCACGGACTACAGATGTCTTATTCATTAGCCCCTTGTCCATAAAAACATGTGCAAGCAGCCCATTTATTTCTTAGGCACCATTCAGTTACTGCATATTTACTTTTGCTTACTGGCCTTTCCTGAGCATTTTTGAAAATCCAGCTGCAAACGTATGGTGTTGGACAGGACTACTCGATTCAGTTTTTACCAGAGTCCATTTACAGCCGGCAGGACCAGGCTCCCGGCACGGGGAGCTGTGACACTGCCTGTCGGCTGCAGCCTGCGGCCAGCCACCTGAATGAGGATCAGGCCAGTGACACCAATAAGAGATGCAGGCTTTCCCATGGGAAGGCAGGAGAGGACATTGCGCGTCTGAGATCCTGGCAAGGTCCGTTCTTGGCTACCTACCTCCAGGCCACTTGAATTAGGCCCCGTGCAACATCTTAAGGCTTTTGCCTGCAGTTCCTGGTTTCTGCTGAAAGGTAACGGGGCTGAGATGTATAAATCACATCCAGAGACTTCTTGAAATTCTGTCTGGAAAAGGAGAACATGCTTAAAACTACACTTATGGTGAACTCAATTATAATAAGACTTTGTTTTATAGGTCTTGAGAGCTGAATTTAGGTTCATATTCAAGTATCCATCTCTAAGTTATAGTAAAATGCAGCAAAAGGTTAAATTCTTCTCCTCAGCCCGCTTATTCCGACAGAGTAAATTCTTATTTGTATCTTACTGATTCCAAGACAAAGTAACATCAGAATTCATGAACAATAACAGACAGATAAGAATTTAATCCAGAAAACAATATACAAATCTACTAAAAAGAAGTGTTTCCTTCTCAAAATAAAGGCTTTTTGAAAAGGCACTGAATTCATTGAAAAACAGTGGTGCAGAATGAACCATGCAATGGGCTAAGCAAGAAAACATATAGCACAGAAAGTAAAGAAAGTGGATGATAATTAGAGTTCATTCATTTACTAGCTACATGTTACCTCTCTTAAAATATACTACTCCACTATTGTTACTACTCTGTTTTCTGTACTTGTCTCCGTTTACCTTAAATCACAGCAATGTGATTTAACCATTTATACCCTCTGTACACACTGGGCTGATATTTTCTTGTTTTGCTTATTATCCATGTTAGATTTGTATAAACAAAAAAGTGGATAGACTTTAACATGTAAAATAAAAAGGTCTAGTGAGAGATGTATTTAACAAAGCAATAGGGATTCTCAAATACAAAGCTGCAAACTAAGAAGAAGAACTCAGAGTAACAGGAGAGTAAAAATTGCACAAAAAATACACTGACCAGGAAAATCCAGATGTGCTTTCATGCCATTCCAAAAGCAGCACAATCCCTGATCATTCTGGCTCAGCCCAGAAACCTCTAGATTTGTCTCACATCAGAATTTGCCTGAATTAAATAGATTTAGCATAAGCATGTTTTCTAAATGTACAGTAAAAACAACCTCCCCTCCCAATCAAACAACTAAGAACGTTGTACATTGATATGAACAACTGCCTGTGCTAGAATTAACACTCATTGCCAGGAGCCCCCAACTTTGCTGAAATAATGAAGTAGGCGAGATGTAAATCATACCGAGCAGACACCGTAATTGGCAAGTTATTGAACTTAAAAATCAAATGGCTAGACATAAAATACACTGGAGGAATGACAGGAAGGAAAGTGATGGAAACAGGAACACACTACTGTTTGCTGGATGAAGGCACAAAAAGGATTAGAAAGGAACAGAGTTTGAAATGGTCGGGCTTCGGGACACATCTCTGGAGGTGTGGAGTCCTCTCCACACGGGGAAACCTTGGCTCCTGCTCTGCTGAGCACCGTGCCGGAGTCGCTCAGCACCTCGCCAGGTCAAACCCCACCAGGTATCAAAGAGGTGACAGGAGTTAAGCTTAAGCGAAGGAACGAATGGTCCAAGGACATGAGACAGGGAAGCTTGTCTGGTCTGCTCGTGATCTCAAAGGCATGGTGCTGGGGAGGAGGGAATAAATAAAATGAGAGCTAATGGATTATAGAAGTACCTATGGCCGCATGTGTCCTGTAACTGGAGGCATAACTAACTCAGACAAGATAATTGCCGAAGCTCTCTGCTTCCCCCTCTCCTCTCCCCTGGCTGCTTCCCTGTCAGATGATTTGGGAATTCAGAAATCTCAGCAACTAATCTATACCATCAGATTTCTGTCACCCCTGCAGTTTCTTTTTTTTAATGAATATTGAATGTATACTGACCCCGAGATGATGATGGTGCAGAATATTTTCAGGTTCCTGAAGGTCACAATAAATTTTGGGAAGCATTGTCAGCATAAAAAGGGCTTGATGTTCTTTCACCTAAAACTAGATATAAATGCGCCATGACCTTTATTGGACTCATATCAATGTTTGGGAAGGATGTACAGCTCAAATGATGAAGAGACCAGCACCAGCATCTTTTGCTCAGTTTGCTGCTGCGTTACAGTTTGTTGGCTGATACCTGTATAGCTGCTACTGGGCAGAAAGCCTCTATAAACAGGCTGTCAAGTTTAATTGGACTACCTGGTAAATATATTGTTAATAAATAAGGACGTGCTTTTGTGTGGCGCTGAACTACTCTCCTGGGACTTACTGGGAGCTGCAGCAGCTCGGTACTTCCCAGGATGAGACCCAAGGTGCCGGCTGTTGCTCCTTTCAAATACAATTGCAATTTCATCACTGATGTTATTACCAACAGGACTAAGCCTTAAAACCTGTGGAAGGCTTTTGAACCTCTTTTGATCTATGCATGACATAACAGCGAGGCTCTCCAATGCTATTAAGTGCGTATTGCAGGAACGAGATTGTAATAGCCGATACAGACTGTGACAATGCAGCCAAATGAGCCCCGTTCCTGAGTGTTTGTTTTCTCAGAGCCCTGGAGACAGGTGGTTATGGGAAAATCTTGAGTTCATTAAAATCAAAGATGCTCCTGGTGTGCACGATTGCTAAGAAAGGTGACAGCGAGTGTTCCCTGGGCAGAGAACAATGTGTGTATGTAAGTGCGTGTGCCTACGTGATAATATGCCCATTGTGATTTTTAAGAAAATTTAATGAATTCTAACGGCCTGACTTAATGCTTTCTGAATGCTGCACAGCAGCAAGATGTGGTTGGTTGTTAGTAGGTAAAATACTTCGCTGATGGCTGAAGCGGGAATGTTTAGGAGACTTATTTATTTAATGATAAAAAATGTGTTATCGAGTCAAATGTGCTGATACTACTTCTGTAAGCTAGCCCGTCTGCTCGGTCTGATAGTCCGACCGCACATACATGAGTGATGCCAGCTGTAAGAAAAAAGGAGTGTCAGCATGCTCTCCTGATAATGACAAATGCTATTTACTCCAGAAAGGCAGTTTTTTGAAAGGAAAAGGAATAATTTCAGGTTTATGCAAGGCAGCCGGGGAGAGGGAGTCCGTCTCTCCTGGTCACAGCCCCACGCCAGCTCCGGAGCCCTCTCAGCCAGGCCCGTCTGGGGCTGTTCATTTCACAGCCCTCTGGTTCAGGTAAGTTAAGCAATCAGAAAAGCATCTGATTTCTACCCTTAAAATTGCATTTCATGCTGCTTTTTCTTCAAACGTTTGTTTGAAAAGCTGCATTAAAAAAATAGCTGACTTTGTGGTCTGCTTTGGTTTACCACGACACCCCTCTGGAACTGAAGACGGCCTGAAATGAGTTAAAATGAACAAAGCCAGCGGACTTTGTCTCCCTGTGTCCAGGTACCCAGGGCTTGCAGATGCCCCTGGGGTGTTTAGAGGAAGTGTTCAGGGATGCCAGGTCTGGAAAATTTCCAGATTTACTGCAAAGGGCCAGAGCGTGGAAAACGTTCCCTGCAGCAGGCAAGCAGCCGATTAACATCCCCCCTCCTGAGAGACTGCGAGCGGGAGACGTGCCGCTGCTCCCGGCAAACCCCAAGTCTCACGCTGGGGCTCTGTGGGCTTCAAGTGTTGCTGCGTTGTACGGCACAGCTTCCAGGTAAAGGAGCGCTGTGCTCGTTATTTCCAGCATCTTGCCTGGAGAGAGACACGTATCAGTAGCAATAACAGAAAGAAACAAAGCCAGCCTGGTTTTACCATTCAAACATACCCAGAAACAATTACATTAACCGACTTAGTGCTTAAGGAGGAAAAATATTTTTCTGTTTCACCTCATGTGAGACACTTCATAGTGCGTTTGACATGGTCTCCCGGCAGCTAATAAAAGTAAATACAGCAGTGCCTTTTTAAGAAATGCATCTTTGCTACTTAAGCTGGAACAGCTCAGATTGAGGCATCATCAGTTTATAGCGCTGCATGCAATCTTTCAGCCCTTGCTTCTGGGCAGGCGACTTCTCGCTGACTGCAGCCGTAGAGGTAAGGAAGACACTTGACAACTTTATGCCTTCTTCAGTCGCTCTCTGAATGCTGGAGCCACTTGCCTGTACCTTGCAAAACATCTTCCCTCCATTATCTGACAGCGAGATGAATCCTACCTGCTGACGTGATTGCTGCTTTCCGGCCAAGGATACACTCATTTACTGAGCATGTCATGTTCAAAACTGACTGAGCCCCGAAATAAATCTCTCGTCTCTTTACATGTCCCATGCTGGAGTTTGGGAAAAACAGACAGAATCACATGCTGAAGTAAAATAACCCGATCAAATTATCATATAGCACTAAAATAGCAACACAGTCCTATCTGCTTCTGGAGCTGGAGAACGGCCAGTTTACAGTCTCCTTTTCTCTGGTGCACCCTTACTGCGAGTAAAAATCTGTTATCCAAGGGTACCTTGGAAAATGACCTGTAACAGATTCCCAAGTCGTACATAGAAGTGGAGTTAGCTACACGGAAAGGCTGACCTTACATATACGCTACAGCGCAAATGATTTTGAGGACGGCTTTGCCACCAGTGAAAATGTAGTTAATTAATCGTGCTTGAAAGCCAGCCAGATTTTCATGACGAATTTAGTTTATGATTCTTATGAATATAAATAAGAATAATAACTATTATTACTTGTGGACAAACAAAGGTATGTTCTTTGTTGTATAAAACATAAAAGGAGACACTGTCTCCTCCAGTACAAAGTTCAAGAGGACTCAAATCTGCTGAACCCTTGAAAAATTTTGGACACGGAGATTCCTAGTGCATGCAGCAGGCGCCAGGATGTCTCAGTGGGGTCACTCTTCACAGAAATCTCCTTTTCCTGGAGGGCAGAGCTGATTCCCCCCTCTCTCCTTGGGGGTCTGCTTTGCTCAGCCACCCATTACAAAAGCTGGACCGGAATTCAGGCACTTCCCAACCCTAATGAACTGCATCGCCTGCACTGCCAGAAAGAGAAAAAAAGAAAACCAAGGGAAAAACAACCCTGCCCAAACCCCTAGCTCTATTTCAAATGAGTATTAAATGGAACGGATTAGTTGTTTCTGATTTGCTGAATTCAATCCAATAAGTGTGGCCAGTTGGTTAATATATTTGTTCCAGGATCAGGCAAGCATCCATCATCCAAACTAGGTGCTAATAGACAGCTCATTATATCTGAGTGATGACTATTGATTAGCAAAACCCTAGGCCCAGAGTTGGCAAAACTCTGAAATTTATCACCCGGCTTTCAGAGGCACCAGATACTCAGTGCTGTTCCCCTCAGGGGAAACTGGCAGCAGCTTAGCTTAGCACTTCTGAGGTTCAGGCCATTTACTTAGATGGCTAAGTGTGGATTTATAAACCTATACTTCCTTTTCAAATTGCAGGGGTTTATATGTTTGCTAAATCCATGCCGTTTCATGAAAATAAGAGATCGAAATCGTAAGGTAGGCTAATGCACTTTAGAGAGCTGTGCTCAACACGTATTTCTTCTGGCTGTGCTGGTCCTGGTCCCCCAGGACCCGTCTATGAGTCCCATCTGTCAAAATGGGGCAGAAGAAGACAGCTGCGCCAGCGAAGGTGGCTGGACCTGCTGGTCTTTCTCCCCTCGGTGAACGTGTTTTAGGGAGGGCTGTGGGTCCAGCTGAGTGCCTCCCCTCTCCCTAGCAATGCCGGCTGGCTGCAGCAGGGCCGTGGGGTGCTGGGGGCAGGCGCCTTGCCTCCAGCCCAGCCCGGGGGCACCGGGCATCGCCGCTGGGTGCCGCAGTAGCCGGCAGCACGGCGCACAGGTCAAGTCGTGACCTGGTTCCTCCCTTAAATTGCATAAAATGCCTCCTGTCCCCCAAAGGAAAGCATGCAAACCGTGTGTTTTCTTCACTGAAGAACAGAAAAGGCGGCTGTATCAGAATAACTAATTATTTTTACTGATAAAACCTGACAAAGAGTATGACTGTCTCTCTTGGGCAAATGTTATCTACCATTGACAGAGGAAGAAAAATTGTGCTAACTCTACGGGTACCAGCACTCCTTTAGGTCACCCTGTTAGGATGGCAATATGGCAGCAGCGTTGCCAGCCATGGTTTCACCTTCTGCTTGCAAATCGTTCTGCTTTCAGAGAGCGCTGCCGGAACCGATGCTGTCAAAACCAACTCTGCGTTACAGGGTTTTTCCCCTTTTCTGTGACCTTGGTGGTAATTAAGTGCCTCGTTCTCACAGGGAAAAAATTGTGAATCATGAATTGGATCTGCTGGCCTAGCTGCTGATTTATGGGTCAAGTCTCTAGCTGTTACAGACAAAATTTTCAAGTCTCTGATTAAGAAGCCCTGCTGATTTAAGGATCTCACAAGAAATGTGTGCATAATGAATTATCTACAGATGATAATTCAAATTGTTCCTTGATGATTCATATCACCTTTCTTTATTAAATTACCATTTTAGAAGTCTAACAAGGGCAATGCAAACTGACAGGTGGTGACATTACAACGTATATAACGGGTCAGCCAAGCAGCACGCTGCGAGTTTGGGTAAGTGGTCTTTGGCCCCAGTAGGAGATGCCAGTAGAAAGCAAAGGCTCAAGGAGATACAAGGGCCAAACCGGTGTCATTACTGGATAAATGTTTTTCAACGTCCAGCATTTCTGCCTCTTGTGTGTCTGAACCTGTGTTAATTTTCTTCCTCACTGGAGCAAAAGTTTCCAGCAAGCTGCCTGCAGTAAAGCCCTGCATCAGTATTAGTATAGTATTAGTTATTACTGTTAGTTATTAGTATTATTTATTAATATTAGTATTAGTTGCAGTATTAGTTGCCAGTAACAAAATGGCACTGTCTGTCCTCACTGAAGAAACACTGAGGGCTACCAGGCATCACCAAAATCTATACATATGTGGGTAACACGTTACAAAGACTTGTAAAAATGTGTGACAGAGTGAACAATGTTTTTCCTTTCTGGGTTCAGTTTCTGTTAGCAGGGGCTTACTGGATCTCAAACCAGCACGCTTGGGACCCTGGAAATACCTGCTGTGCCCTGTGCCCTCTGGAAGGCTACAGCAAATCAGTGGTGCAGACAGCACGTGTCTCATGGTCTGATGGTAGAAGGAAACACGGTGAACTTGAGTAGTGGGAACTGGGAAATGCAAATGCACCGATTCTGACGTTGCTTTAGTGTCATGTCAGATGTTTCTCCAAGCAAATGCCTGATAGCAGTCTCTGTCTCTACATCTGACATGCAGCAGGAAAGTATTAGAAAATGCAATTAGCCACTGTTAGTCTTTACCACGACACATCCCAGTAAGAAAGCTCTGCTTATTTCTGTATGTGTTCCTTAAGCTGATGTGAGCAAGGTCTCGGAAGGAGCCCCATACCTTCAACCTGCTCCAGCAGTGCCGTTTTCTCATGGCGGGGTGGCAACCAGAGAGCGCAGAGCAGGTGGCAGGGGGTGGCCTGGACCACAGCGCTGGTGTCATTGCAGCTCTGGCAATGACAGTGGGGGTTAAGGACCTGCTCCCAGTCACCAGGTGAGCACCATCCCAGGTGGGGATCAAATAAGCACGCAAGGGAAATCAGAAAATGGTGTCTGTATTTTGAAGGTGCTAAATAAGTGGTAAAGGCAAAAGGCACTGGTCCGTATCTGCAGCAGTTTCACGAAGAGATTGGGCTGTTCCTATGAAACATTACCTCTGCAATTGCTTAAACCCTGGGGTTTTGTATTATCTAGCCTATACATATGCTAAAAATGAACAAAACCATATTCTGGACTCCCAACAATTTTCACATTCCATTGCCTGTAACGAGCATCTTCCTGAAAATAGCTTAGTAAGCCTAGCAAAACAAGGCTTCAGCAAATGCACTTAAAATGTAATTAATATACAGAAAACCAGACCATAACATCTTGCGCAAGAAAAATGACTTTCAGCAGGAGGATTTCCATATTTCCCACAGGGAAATCCTGGGAGACTTATGTGTGCATGCTTATGCAGTGCATACACAGTAAAATCCAGTGCGTTCTGGACAGCCAGGGCTTTGCTGAGCTTCCTGAAAAGCTGCTCAGCACACGGAGTCCAGCCTGGCCCTCAGCACGCAGAAGTTGATGCACCTTCGCTGCACAGCACAGTGGCTCGGGGTCTGGCAGTCCTCGGGTCAGAACCGCTGCCCCAAGCGAGCCCTCAGATGGCCCAAAATCCTGGATGACTGCCCCAGGCATGCTTTTTAATGCCGGGATAAAGTTTCTGGCTGGAAAAAGAGGCACTGTTGGGGCAGCGGAGATGGTGGCTGCTAGAGATGCTGGAGGACATACAGTCCAAAACAGCACAGGCAGCAAAATCAAGTCACTGTTACTCCTGTCTTCAGAGGATACTGAAAGGTGTTTATGAATTGCTTTTTTTTTTAATTTGGGAATTTTCTTAATTTATGAACCAATTGCTTTAGGACCTATACGAAACTACTGTTGAACCGCAAAATTGTATTAGCACATTGGTGTGCTGGGTGGGGGTGTAATTTATCTATGAGACTGGCTTGTCCACAGCCAGGAACCTGTTATAACACTAACTCCTTCAGTCACAGCAACGAAATGGCATTTCTCACCATCCAATCTCATTATGTTCCCCTTCACTTGATCCTAATTATTCTGCTATATTCTCACCTCAGAAATCTTCTCCAGTAAGCCCTAACCTCTCCTCAAGTATCATTTTCCTTTGAAAAGCCTCTCCAATTTAATTCCAAACCCCACTCCTTCCCTAAGCTGCTTTATCCCTCCTGACCTCTCAACGTCTTTCCAGTCTCCACCCATTTGCCTCTCTTATTTCTACTCTGTCATCAGGGGTGTTTCTGTATGTGTGTGTATGTGTGTGCATGAATGGAGTTACTTCTGGGATATTACTAAGACAAAATACATAGGTGATTTCAAAAGCTCCCTGGACACACTCGAAGGAGTCAGCCGTGTAAGGTCATTGAGGTGGCACTTGCCAAAGACGAAAAGAATGCTTGTTTCAGGAGGTTTTGTGGCAGATAAACTGATGGGCTAATACAAAGGCAGGCACTATCAACAGGTTTTACAAAAAAGCCAGCCCCAAAAAAAGAGCTACAGCCACTGGAAAATCACAGAATCACAGAATCACAGGGGCTGGAAGGGGCCTCTGGAGATCATCTAGTCCAACCCCCCTGCCAGAGCAGGGTCACCTAGAGCAAGTTGCACAGGACGGCATCCAGGCGTCCAAAGGTGCCAGAGAAAGCAGGTAAATGCATGGATTAGAGAAGTAATGAGTGCAACTCCGGATGGGGACAGACTCGTGGAGGAGTCGCCATGCAAAGATCCAAGCACAGACAGAGCTGTGTATGTACGGTACAGGGAGAGGCTTTAAATTGTACCATGTGGAACTGTGGCTCCAGGTAGCTAGCCAGAAAAAATTGTGTAGGGGAACTGAAACCATTAAGATAGCATTTCCTGAAGTGTTTTTGGAGGTTGAATTGCAATGTGGTTCTTTGCTTACTTTTAAAAAAGTTGTTCTTCTTCCACTAGCCTTCAGTGTAATCTTAGCAGTTTCAGACAGACTTGCCTTGTCACAGGGACCTTTTGAAAAAAGGCTGCAGCCTACAAACACTAGTATTTAATTTTTGTATGTTTCTGCACTTCTGGGGTGAAATTAACACAAATCAGTCTCATAATCAATTGCATCTCTCTATGAATTCAAATTGTTTTGCAGTTGATTCTCTAAATTTCTCATGTGGATCGTTTAGCATCTAGTTTTCTTCTTAATGTCTATCCTAAAAATGTAGTATTCTTATGACTCAAGTGTTAGTATTTCTCTAATAGATCTCTTAGATTCTCGCTCAGCAGGAGTATCATCTTCTGGTCTATCACACTTTTCTTTTTCCCTCTCAAAGTCTGTTGTGAAAATTAGTCAGTCATAAGTTGAGCTTCTCTCCTTTTTCTAGTGAGATGTGAAGGAGAAGATGAGAGAGAATTATTTTCAAGAGTGGAGTTGGAAGAATGAAAATAAAAGTTAAGAGCTAAAAATTTAATGTTATTTATTAAAAAATTTAAATGCTGGGATTTGGGCTAACAAGTGAAGAGAACGGTTATTTACCAGCTCTTCATTTTAATAGCTGTTAAAGATTGAAGTGGATAATGAAATGAAGTTTCAGAGCAGAAAGAGCAATGCCCCAGCCCTGAAGTGTTCAAGGCCAGGTTGGGTGAGGTTCGAGCAACCTGATCTGGTGAAAGGTGTCCCTGCCTGTGGCAGGAGGTTGGACTACCTCGTCTTTGCAGGTCCCTTCCCACCCAAACCATCCTGTGACTCCATGATTACAGGATTCCCATGAATGTATTTCATGCTGGTATTTAAAATGACCTTAGTGAGAGCTGAAGGTGCCTCAATGATGGTGTTGTGGCTGAGCAGGCAGACAGGGCGCAAGCTTGCCTGGCTGGTCCTCCCGGCTGCCCAACTCCCTCTCCATACAAGTCACCCCCTGCAGTGCTTTGAAACAGAAGCAGAGCCTGGAGAGGGTAATTTTTCCTGCTCACCAGTGGCAGAGCTCCTGGCTGCACTATTGTGAGCATTTCTACAGGTATTTCTACCCAACCCTGCAGTGTGGGTATAATATTGTAACTCTTGCAGAAAACTTTCCAACTACATGACTGACCAAAAAAAGGTTACTGTTCACTTCACACTCAGCAAACTAGAGTCACATGGAGTTTTTCATAAGTCATGCCTTTTTTAGGTACAGTTCTATTTGTCTCTGAATTCCCAGAAAATTTACTTCAGTGTAATCAGATTACTTGACACGGGTCCTCTCAGTTCTGCCCTGTTGTGTTTCCACATTTGAATGCACTGCCTCATTTAATATGTATTTCTTTTCCACTTTCTTATTTATTTTTCACATTCTCCTTCACTGCGTGTTTCCATGTATTTACAGACGAAAAGTTAGCCCTGCAGACCACATTGTTCTCCTTGTGAGAAAATTCATTCTGCTCCTGTTTGCTTCCCGGTCCTTTCTCTGCTCCTTCCTCCTTTCTGCAAGCAGTAGGTCGAGGCCAGCCTACCTCTCAGCTTGTCTCTGCCTTCCGCTTATATTCTCTCTCCTCACAGCTCTTCCATCCTTCCTCTTTTGCTTTAGAAATCTTTACTTGCCCTCATCCCAGGCGTGTGCGTGACTGCCTGCACAACACAATGGTGGCAGGTGATGGCAACTGCTGAAGGTGGTGGCACCTCATCTCAATGTATCACTTCCCCTTCCATTAGAGCACTGTTTTGTTTATTGCTTATGACATTTCCAAAGTCTCCTATGAACTTTAGAGCAACTGGGTAATCTTGGGTTATGTTGAATGAAGGACAACAATTGGGTACTGTTGGATGAAGGACTGGTGTCCCCACACACAGCAGAGGACAGAGGCACATGGGTGGAGGGGGACATGACCTTGCTCCTGCCTCTCCCCATGATGTCACAGGAGGTCACCAGACCCATGGCCACGGGGACCTCCATTGCAATGGGGTCAGCAAAAGGCACTCAGACACCTTTGACTTCCCCCCCCATCACTGCCTGTGGTGGCATGGGACCCTTTATGGGATGAGCATCTTGGGACTGCATGTGACTTATAGGCTGTTTTGGGGTGGGGAGGGAACCCAAGATGGGGAAGGGGAGGGATCAAGGCAGTTTGGGGAGGAACAAGTGTGATAAAACAGAAGGGAAAAGGGATAAAAGGGGGTGGTTGTGTACACAAGTTGCTGGTCACCACACTTGTCTGACCCTGCCCTGCACCCGGTCAGTGCAGTTTGCCCTTGTTTTCTCATTAAACTCAATTTCTGACCGTGTTCCTGTCTGGGGGTGGGGTGGTGTCTGAGTGGCAGCAGCTGAAGTGGGGACCCACAGGTCTTAGTGCCCATGCACCTGTGGGCCACCGCTGGAACACGTGAAGGTGCCTGTGTCAGCATGTGTCACCAGCAAGCATCAGGCTGGACCTGCCAAAGACTAGGTTGAGCGGCCTGGGAGAGACCACAGGGTCTTCCAGTTGGCTACTGGAGGGACCGTGGGGTCCAAGCCAATGACTGGGGAGACTGTAGGGTCTGGAGGTCACCCGAAAGACCCATTTGTGTGTATGTGTGTGTGTGTGCGCGTACATGCCTACCAGCAGCACTCACTCGGCTGGATCTGGGGACATGCCGCAGCCCCTTATGGGCAAGGGCTGTGCAGAGGCTGAGCACCGCTGTGCCTCTGTCCCCTTTGAACGTCCACCACTGTGGTGGGAGCAGAGCTGGGCTGATGCTGACAGCCTTCAAAGCTCCACACGTGCTGTCTAAACTGGAAGAAGACTTTGATACAGACTGTCAAACCTCAAATCAATCCTGCTTCTGCTCACCTGGAAAACATATTTCTGCTCCATAAAGCTGTAATCCCTGTTGAAACCTCTTCACGAAGGAGAAAAAAGAGAAGAAGCCATAACATAAGCTGGCCCACTATCGCTCTGTGTTTCATATTGGCTTTCTTTGTAGAAAAAAGTGTTTGCAATCAATAGCTTTGAATTCTATTTCTGCCTAAATCCTTTTAAATGACAAATAACTATGATCATGTTTTTGGACCAAAACCATGAGAAAAAGTCATTAACAGTTCGTAACGCTCAATCTCTGTGCCCTTGGATTACAATTTTAATACAGTGTGCTTGGGTGCTGGGTGTACTAACTCGTGTGCAATCAGCCATTTCAGGTGCTTGGTGGAACAGGGAGGTATTTCCCCTCAAGGGAGCTGAAAGAAAATAGACATCATGTGGCAGCCTCGAAGATTTCTCATGCAAAAAAGGGCACCAGAGTTTGCACCTTTATTAAAGTGAGGAGAAAATAAAACTAAAAACACTGAGAATAATCCCTCTGTAGTAAAAGGACATGTTGGAAACTGTTGAGATAGACACGGGTAAGACACCTGTAAGACCCAGGGGGCCTGGGTTATCCCGAGCTTCCACGAAGAAGGATGGGGAGGCTTTAACAGAACAGAGCCAGAGCAAAAGCGAAAACCTTATCTATTTTTACTCAGGCCCTGACAGATTACAGGGAAAAGAAGGAACTCGGGGTGCTGCCACTTCATTTTCAGTAGCTCCCAGCCCCATGCACGCTCCGTCAGGGATGAGGAGCCTCCCTGGCTGCTCCCTTCCTCCTGCCTGAGCAGCAGCTGCAGCCTGCACGTTGTCAGGACACATCTTCTCTTCCTCTCTCTGTGCTCTTTTTACTCTTTCCTTCCCTTGTTTTTTCTTTCTCTTGATGCTTTTGGTCTTTTTCCCACATAATTGTTTTACTTCCTTTCCTTGCTTCATCACTTGCATCTCCGTTGCCTCCCTAGCCCCAGCCGTGCCCTTGGTCCCTGCTAGCTCTCCTGGCACTCCCCGGCCGACCTCGTCGTCTCTTTCTCCTCTCTGCCTGTCCTGTTGTGGTAAAGCACTCAGGTATAGCACAGCAGTTGTTTAGCTGGAAGTGGTGTCTCCCCAAGCAAATAACTTTCCCTGTGCCCCTTTGTGCACCGGTGCATGAAGTCAAACGTAACATCGGAAACAGTGACTTTGCTCATATACCCTTTCCCTTTCTCTCTCTCTCTCTCTCTCCCCTCCTCCTTCTTTCCCCTCTATCCTTCATATTTTGCATGCACTTGAACAGTGTCATAGCCTCAATCTGATTACAAATTAGCGTGGCTCTGTCAAAACCAGCAGACAGGGCTGAATTAAAAGCTCATATCAACACAAAGTCAAAAAGGAAGCATCTTTTTTTTGGTAGGAGACAGACTTGATACAGAATAATGAAAAAGCAGAGTAGATTAATAATGAGGACAAGGAAATGGTAGCCCAAGTGCACTTCATAAGCCTACCACTCTTCCGTAGCTTTTATTCATTTCTGCAATATTTACAAGAGTAATAGAAAGGAGCAGCTGTGGGCAAATGCATAGACAAATTACAGCCCACTGGTAATATCTGTATTCAGGACAGGTCTGAAATATATTCAGATGCTGTCCCATGAGATACTAAACGATACTGTTATTGCATTAACCTATGGTTAGTTACTGCTCTGTCGCAAACACACGGCACCATCTGGGGCAATTGCTTTGCCCGAGGCTTTCAAGGACGGTATGTATCTGAACACCTCCAGACAGGTCTGTATGGCTGCATATAGGTGGACCTGTGCTCGCTCTGCCCATGCTCAAAGTTGTCTGGGCAGAGCAACAGCAAGCCCAGGGCCATATATCCTCTGGGCATATGCAACTGGACAGTGTAAGGACAGGAATACCTGTCTATGTGCGTGCAGCCATGTGCTTAAACATTTTAAAAGCAGAGCTTGGCAGAAATGAGCTTCCTGACCTCTGTGTGAGAGCATCTGTATACACATATATATATATATATGTGTGTGCGTGTCTATGCATGTATTTAAGTACAATATATATTTGTATACATATATGATATATATTTGTATACATATACACACATATATATGAAGTATGTAAAAATATTATATAAATTTAAACATACAAAAAAAATTCTGCTTCAGGACAGACCTTCTAAAGGTTGGTTTTGGGGGTTTTTTAGTTTTTGTTTTTTTAAGAAAAAGCAAGCAGTGAGTAAGATATCCCTTTCACATCTCAAAGCAACGTAGAAGTGCTATTTCGTAAATGCTTTTTTTATCGTTTGGATTTGGAGTAACAATCGCAGCTCACCTTTTCTCTCCTCCCCTGACTGTGTCCTATGCACAAACCTTTAGGCTGATGGAGGGACTAGCAGTGGCTTGCCTCCCTGTCCAGGTGTGAGCAGCTCCACCCTGGACTTGACAAACCATCAGACCTGGTCCTTACACTGGTTAATCCAAGAAATTCCCAAAAGATCGTACTGAGAATTCAATTTTCAACCAGCCCAATGGCATTTAAATGTCTAAGTCATATCTGCTTTTAAGTCATCACAGAGACTCTGACACTGTACTTTTGAACATGTTACCTTCAGTCTGCTTTGTGTCCCTGCCTCCTGCCTGGCAAGTGGAGAAAAACTATTTCTGTCTTCCACCGGAGATGATGTAGGGATTGAAGATCATATAAGACGAGATACATCCTACATAGGCAGCAAGTGCTCACAAGCTCCATTGACCTGAATGGAAAAAGAGTCCCTGGCTGGGGAAGGAGAGTTAATAAAAGCAGGGTCTGATTTGCTATCAAGGACCAGGAGTGGGAGACAAATGTGTGGCCGATCCATATCGTCATGGCAGTAGGAGCAGCTAAGCTCACTGGGAGAGAGGATGCAGAGAATGCAGGGGAGGCAGAACCCCTGGGAATTTTGTCCTTCTGCCCTGCCTGGTCCCAAAGTCTTGGAGAAGAAGGCGGCGGCAGCCACAGGAAGCAGGCGGCAACCTGGGATGTATCCTCCTCTATCTTAGGTATAAACCCTGTTGGCATCAATCAAAAACAGGACATAACATTTAAAGAACTCTCCTTTGGGAGTTTTGAAATAAATCAAAACGGCTTTACATGGCCAAGGTTGCTGCAAGCCTACGTATGCTTGAAACATCTCTTTTTTAAATCAAAAGAGCTGTGTCTTCTTTTATTTCTTTTTCTTCTGCCATGCAGCCCTCATCTTCTCTCACCCTCCTTTCTTCTTCATGTCCTTTTTTCCTTTCTTCTTCCCCCTGGCTCCCCTCCAAATGTAAAAAGTCAAGAGGACGGCAACATCAAGCGCTGGTTTGGCTCTGTAGCGGTGCTGCCTTTTATCACGGCTCGCTTTGTGGTCACTAGCCACTAGGTGGAGCACATCCACTGTTTTAACTACCGGTGGCCTTTATATTTCTTTTTCCCCTTCTCTTCCTCCTGTAAAACGATCTATCATTTCTACTGCAGTGAATCAGTAGTTGCAAGGTGGCACAACACTATACAAAACAGCTAATCTTGGCTGGACCTCAGCATATAGCATCGTGACTCACGTCAAACCGCGTGGGGCCAAGCGCTGGCTGATCTAGATGGGAGATAAAAATCTGAAAAAGAGCAGACTTTTAACAGTTTCCAGTTCTGGGCGCTGCTCTTTTTCTACTTTTTGTTGTGGTTTAATTTTTTTTCCCTAAGGAAAATCCCTTCCACAAGTGAGTGCCAGCCTGGGGACCGGCCCCCGGCTTTCCTGCCTTTCCGTGCCAGGGATGCAGCTTCGTGCCGGTTTTGCATCGCTGCAGCTGCCGAGGGGCCCCGGCGCTGCTGAAGCAGCATCCGAGGGCTCAGCGTCAGGCCCCCCCATAAGCGCAGGGGACCTCCCTTTCACACCAACACCAGGCGTATGGGAATTCTTAGGACATCCATCATTTCTGTCTGATGTTTCACTTTTTGTCTCCAGTGTATTTTTCAGGAGTCTGGGGAAAGAAATAACAATGACAAGTGCAGACTAGCTTTTAGGCAAACAAGCCTAGAAGTTGTGTGCACCTGAAATCCTGCCTGTTTTTTCCAGCTAAATCAGTCTCTGCAATGAAAGCTATTGCAAATCTTGCTTTGTTTGCATGCTTGGATCACCTTGGCTACAACATCGCTCCTGTTGCACCACAGGTAGTGTCACCACTGCAGGCTTTCATGGCTCCCTGTGAGTCCTGCACCCTTACTTGCTCCGTGCAACCCACTGTGACATGGAGAAAAGCCAACCCAGCCTTTGCCTACAGCCCAGCTACAGACGTTCATGGCTGGGAGGGTCTCAGCCAGCTCTCCTGGCATTGCTGGTGGCTTCTCAAAGCATCACCTCCTCACCAGCAACATCCCACCTCCATGGTCATGTCAGATTCACCTTGGGAAGTGGTGGGCTTTAAAGCAGATGTTCATCTTTCATTTCCAGAGTTGGGTTTTTTTTAATGGCCTGGTGAGTCTTGAGAAGGTGACCTTTCCTATCTGGCAGACTGATGCTTAGCACCTCCAGCGCGTCCCCTCCTCGCGTCCGCCATGCAAATATCCACCCGTGGTTCAGAAAGGGAGTAAGGAAAGTGCAAAATAGGGCAAGGGACTGAACTCGCTCGGCTGAGTTAAACCTGCCCATTCCCATTGTGTCCAATGGAGATCGGAGGATTTATGCGAGACATAATCTGCCTGGCTGGTCTCCTCCTTTGAACAGACCGATTTTGTCACTGCCTGTCTTGGTGTCAAACCCATTTTCCTGGCTCAGCGGGAGAGCCCCTGGCATTCCTTTGGGATGTGTGGCTGGCGGGAGCAGCCCGGCACCCAGCAAGGGTGAGGACGGCTTCACAGCCTGGTCCTCAGGGCTGCAGCTGCAGCACGTCCCCTCCTCTCGGGGCTTCGCTGCAAGCCGGCGTGTGCCGCCGGAGATAAGATTGTAAGAGGCCTCCCTTCAGCAGTGGTACAACGGCGGCGTAGACAAGGCGACAATTTTGCTCTCAGTTACACTGGCAAACCCCAAGAGGGTTTTTCCTAAAAGCATGGTTCCTCCCCCTCCTCTCCCTCCTCTGCAGGATCCCCTGGAGGTTTCTTGCTGTTTCCCTCCTCCTTGCAGTCGCTGTGGAGGGAGCCAGATGCTTCATCCCGTGTCTTACTCTGCCTGCGACTGCCATATCAAAGTGCATCGGCCGGTTACAGGCTGGGACGTTGAGGTGTTGCTGCTTGTGAGGCCAAAGATGGGGAGCACAAGGGGTCTCCGGAGAGAGGCAAAGCATTGCTGCCGGTGACCTGCTGCACCGCCAGCGCCTCTCTGTAACGTCCTCTCCCGCTCCAGCCGCCCCAGAGAGGGGGAGGCGAGGCAGGGTTGCATCCTGCACAAGGGTGCTCAGCGCTGCATCCCTGTGGCACGGCCGCGCTTGCACCCCCGGGAGCAGCCTGCCCGCTCCGTGGCGTGGCAGGGATGTTTTGGGGGCTCAGCCCGCTCTGCACACACACAGCAGACCACCGGTTTGTCTCCGCGCTGTGGCACGGCAGCCAGCGGGGAAAAATAACAGGCATGCCTGGAGGTAATGCATCACAACCAGCGGTCATTGCTGTGTGTATTTTCCAGGGTTCGTTTTATTCCCTGCTGTAGTCCTTCAAATTAAAAGTGGTCTAGTTATTTACATTTGAAAATTGGATGATATGCTGGACTGCTATTTCTCTATTGACTCTGGGCTGCTAATACATTTAGAAATTGTCTGCCTGCTGCAGATAGGCGCTGCCTGCTTGGAAACATTTGGATTCCCTCTATCAGCGTCGCAGAGGGAGACACAGAAAATAGGAAAGGACATTTGATTGTTTGCACTTACCTTCATCCAGCAGTAATAGAAAAGTGTTTGTGTTTGATACATCCACCTGCTGTGCACCAGCAGCCTTTGCTCTGCCTTCCTGACGATGGCGAAATCTGGCCGACGTTTCTGCCGGTTTCTTTTTTGAACTGCAGAGGCTGTTATTAGTTCATCCAACCCCATGTGTGTCCACAGGAGTCACTTTCTGGGAAATTTGGGGGATGCAAGCACCGCACCAGTGCCTGTAAGCCACCGGGACCTTGAGCTGCACTCAGAGCCCGAGGCGAATGCCGGCTGAGGGGTTTGGGCTTTATGCCGTCCCTTCCAGCTGTGTCAGCTGTGCTCCATCACCATCCACTGGAGCATGCTGGCAGGTCTCGCCACGCTGAGTTTATGGGGTGGAAAGCAGAACAGGAGCTACTTTCCTATCAGGTTGACAGCAGTAGGTGTTGGGGAGAGTGGCTGAGAGGTGGCAGGGCTTGGCAGGCGGATTTCTGTTTTCCAGGTACGGTGCCTGCCAGTCAAAGGTGCAAGGGGACAGGAGGAGGCGGGCAGGGGAGGGGACAGAGCCCCCGGCACCTTGACAAGAAGAGAAGGGCTGCTCACAAAAACAGATGGAGGGGGCATAAGGCAACCAGAAGGAGAGCATGGTGAAAGCTTTGTGAGAAAGACAGGTAGCCAGAAGGAGCACGGCACGAACAGTAGCAAGGAATGGTGACTAAAAGCGCTGGGCTGTAGCTGAAACGAGGTCTGCACCAGAAAACTTTCTGCACCTGTGTGAGCCACCACTTTCAAGGCAAAGGTGTGAGACCATGCGGTGCTCACTGTCACATACTCGCCTCTATGCAAGGCTAAAATCAAGCTAAGCTTTCATTTTCTCTCTCCCCCCGCCTCATCCTCGTTTTGCAACTTCGCAGACAACACACTTGTTGCTGCTATGAGCAGGATGGCTGAGAAGGTCTTCATGCCTCCAGACGCTCAGTCCTTCCCTCTGCTCCTGCCTCCCTGGAAGAAACCTCCCTGTGGTCCTCCTGGTCCTCAGGTCCTCCATCCTCTCCTGCCATGCCCACGGCGGCTCGGCTCTGGCTCTGCCCCTGCCCTGCAGACCCCGTGGGCAGCTGCCACCTCCAGGGATGCCACTGCTTCCCCAGCAGTGGGGCTGCCGTGCCGTGCACTGCAGGAGAGGATGAGGAGGCTCCTGCCTTCCCCACTGCACCCAAAAGGCTTCCCCCCATGGTGCTGGGAGAGGGGAAAGGAGGGATGCAGTGTGGGACATCTGGAGGTCCCAGGGCGGAGCAGGGGAAGCTGGGGTGTCAATAAGAAGCACCCCCTGGGCAGGTGGGACTGGGCTAGGACAGGGTGAATGAGGGCTTGATTGCAAATGTGAGCCAAAGCAGTGGGGGTAGCTTTTGGGGATCGTATGCAAACTATTAAATAATAAGGAACAGAAAGATTTTGGAAATCTGAAAGTCTTAGGATTTTTGTACAGCTGGCTAATATTTGGGACACGGAGTTGCTTGTTATTTGCCTGCCTAGGAATAAAAGCCTTCTCTGTTTCTGTTTTCTCCACTGTGATGTGATGTGTGCTCCAGCTATCCAGCCTGGCAGCAGGACCGACAAGCCCTGATTTCAGAGGACATTCCCATTACAAGCCGGCATGAGAGTGCTACAGACCTCAAGGTGTTAGGGGCTGCCCTCCCCACGGCTCAGCGCCTTGGTGTGCTGCAATGTAACAAAAAGCCATACAAACAACCCAAAATGAGGACTTCCCAGATGGAGCCTCCTCCGCCACCACTGCCGTGAGAGACAGCCCCCTCCCCGGCCAGCGTGGGGCCATGTGTGGGTAAGTGAAGGTGCTGCACAGCCCTGGGCACCCGGTCCCACTGCCACCCCTTGGGCATCCCCTCGGAGCAGCAAACCGCGAGCGGCTGCGTGTCCATCACGGGCTGCAAAGGGCCCCCGGCGAACGCTGACACATCGTGAAAACCCTCACAGAAAATCGGGAGTAGTTTGCAAATGATTTTTCTACTCTGTCGGGAGGCTGCAGCCATTACAAATCATCACTGTTTCGACCGTGTCCTTTTGAGATGGAAGGCCACGGGTTAATAAAAGTTTGATTAGCTATATATATTTCTATATAACCCCTGCTGCTTCCACACACGGATGTGCCCCCGACTGCTTTGGAGACTGCAGTGCAATCACCAAAGAGTGGTAAAGGCACTGGGCTGGCTGCAGAAGAGAGAAAGATTTGTTGTTTGCTTAGCTGTGACTAAAGAGAATATTCCCTGTGTGCAGACGGGTTTGATTGCCACGTATGGCTGCGTTTAGTGTGATCAGCCGTGGATCCACATGTTAGAGCGGTACAGCATCATACCCATACATCACATTAAATATTGCCGGGGCGGGGGGGAGGGGGGGCAGACATGTTTTACAGCTATTTTGTTAGCTCCTAAAGTTTTAGAGCTTTTTTTTCTTCCTTTCTTTCTTTCCTTTAGATCACAGGAGAAATTTGAAGTGCCGAGTGATTTGCTCCTTGCGTTGCTGTTTCCTGCCTTTACCAGAGCGCAGTGTACAACCTGGGGCCTTGCAGCCTGTAAGAACAACTGAAGTGAAACCCACGACACCGTCAAGCGCTTAAAATTAAAATGCTGGTTTGTGCTTACAGAAACGGTGTGCACCAGAGCTTAGCAGAGGGCTGTGGAGTTCAGAGAAGGATGGGGAAATCGCCCGTTAATGGATGACTGCCTTGGAAAACATCGGTCGGCTGGTGCTCCTGCCTCAGCCAGGAAAGCCCCACATGAGGCTTTCATAAATTAAACTATTTCTGCCTTAAAGAAGCCTCTGCTGCCAGCACGCTGCTGAGCAAGATGCCCCACTGCCTGTGCCACCTTGAAATTATCTTGTGAAATGCCTGGACCCATGTGTAAAGCAAACCACCCCCACCGGTGAGCTGCCCTCTGGCCACTTTGCTGCACCTGTGCATCCTCCTCGCCCCCACTTGCGCCGGGCACCGTCAGGATGAACGGATTTGAATTCCCCCATGCAAATCCCCAACCTAGCTGGAGGTCGGTCCCCAGCCTGGCTCCAGAGATGCCCAAAGTCTCGTCCCTGCTGAGAAGCGGCCTTGGCCCCACCATGCCATCTCCCTGTGGGGTGGCTGGTCGGCTGGAGATACCTCTGTCCAGGCTGCCCAAAGTTAAGCTGGCACCCCCCCCCCCCCCCCCCCCCCCCCCCCCCCCCCCCCAGGTCTCCTCCAACACCCATTCAAACACAAAGTATTCCCTTATTTTCTCTTTTCTTATATTTATATTCGCACTACGTGGGAGGAGGAAGGCTGCAGTGAGCAAATATCCTGGGGCTGAGGGAAAAGCCCAGCCTGGGGGAAATGTGAGGTGGCTTTGCTTCGAGGCTACCGCCTCCCTGGTGCTTCTGCAAACTCTGATTTGATATAACGCTTTCCTCAAACCTGTCGTGAGGTCTGGTAACTGCATCAGCACTGCTGATAGCATTACGCACGTGTTCGTCCTAAGTAGGTTATCCTTCACGCTGCGCAGCTACAAACCTGCTCGCTGCAATTTATCAGCGGGGAAGGATATTTTGGGAATGATCCCGCGTCTCTTCTCCATGTCACAGGATAATGTGCTGCACATAATGAATCCCACCCGCAGGATTTCTCAGTTTCTTATGCAGTAATGACTGCAAAAAATATATGCAACTCTCTGTCTCTTAGGATCTGAGGGCTTTTAAAGTGACCATCTAGTTCATGGCATCCAGTATTTCCCTAAGTGTTTGTTATACCCAGACAGTCCACCATAGTGCACAGCAGAGCCGTGTTGAATCACAAATGGGAGCTGCAGAACATCAGGACGGACGCACAGACACCGCTCCTCCACACTGCATTTGAGCCGGTGGCTGTCTGCGCGCTCTGGTGCCATCGTTTTGAGACCTGGCGGAGGCGCAGCTTGCTCGCAGTGGCACTTTGTGCACATACAACAGATTTTATGAAGCTGAACCGATCCGGTGTCGCACGCTTGTCCTGGCAGTGCCAAGAAAGCCAGGTATAATGGTCAGAGGCGTGGGTGATGCTGCTGCTGCTGCCAGCTCAGGACCACCGTTCTCATGGCTCCAGTGTGAAGCAAAGGGGGTGACGGGGGGAGGGAAAGGAAAAAAGAAAGGAGCAAGACCGGGAGCCCTAACTTCAGTAGCCTTCCTTTTGTAAATGAGGCTGTTAGATGCCCAGACTTAGGAAACGCTGAATTTAGGTAGCATCATTAACTTAGGTTGAAAGTCACTCCCCAGAAAGAAGGGGCAAGGTTTCTTAATGCCAGAAGCCTCACACTGTACAGAGGCTGTAGGTCCCACTGTCAGCCTCTGTACACTCCTGCACAGACTATCCTTTAAAGTGTTACAGGAGAGGGCAGAAGAGCCCAGGGTGGGTGAGAAGCCTTGGTTTTGGGCTACGGCAGCGGGCATAACGAGGGAAGCTTTTCACTGAGCCTCCCCTGGCCCACAGAGCCTTTTCGGGATGACTCACTTCTGTGCTATTCCTTTTTTAAATAACTCAAAGCAGTGCACAGGGGGTGAGGAAGAAGAAGGTGGCTCTTGAACAGCCCTGACTCAATGCTTTTTTTCTTCTGAGGGACGCTGGCGGGCTGTGCCAACCCCAGCCGGGTCTTTGTGGCAGTTGTGTGCTTTGTGGCTGAAGGCAAAAGGCAAAAGGTCAAATGATTTGTGTAAATCGGGTGGAAGTCAGGGAAGTTATCCTGCAGATGCTAGGCAAGGATCAAAGTGCTGGGGCCATGCGCAGAGCCCAGCTGGAGAAAAACTCTGCGCAGGGGGGCTGAGTAAATGTCCCCTTATCCATGGAAATGGAAAACTTCCACTGGGGCTGGGGGGGGACGGATGGGAAGGCCACCCGAGCACAACAGCCAACAGTCTGGAAAAAATAACACCGAGTCGTGCGCGCCATAGTGAAAAAGCTGCCTTAGCAATAACTGATGGGAGTTACTTCATGGCTATGATTTCTTTTCTCATACAAAAGAAAAAAAAATGCCCTTTTATAGCGGGCAAAATCGAAGGTGGCTCTTGCAGCCTGCTGTTGAAGGGGTTTCCTTCTAAGCTGCAGAGTCATCATTATTACTTTTTCACAGGTAATTACTCACCACAGTTAATTTGAAGCCATATTTGAAGTGAAATGGAGATATCCTGTTTTACCCTTTTCCCCTTAGTCTGCCTTGATGTTATTACCGTTTGCCGCTCTGGTGCCCATAGCAACAGCCGCTGCCATCCCCGCTTCTCCGAGCGAGCCAGTGCTGCCAGTGCCTGACGTTTAGCCAGCTGGGCTCCTCACCATGGGCTTCGCCTGCCCGGGGATCACCACCTCCCTAACCCCCTCGGTGCTGAGGGGTGGGCGTAAGCGAGCAGCAAAATGAGGGGCATTTAGTGCCTAATTTCCTAAGCAACGCACTGGAAGTTTGGCTGCTATATCCGCAGTAATCCATTTAAATGCTGGTGGTCTGATTCCGTGGGGTACAGATATCCACAAGCACACTGGATATTGACTTGGGAGCGTTTATCATCTCTTTAAAAAAATTTGAAAAAATATAGGCCACTTTAGTGAATCACCTTCGTGGGATATAAGCCGCACATTTGGCATCCCCCTTTGCAATCAGAGAGTCCATTGGGCTGCGTTTGGCAGTCACGGTCCATGGGGGTTATGGAGCCTTGTTGGTCATAGGGACCAACCTCCGTTCTCGACACAAATTCCAGCAGCAAGCAAGTTGGCAACCCCTGTTCTTAAAAAAACCCCACCACCCCAAACCCTCAAAGAAACAAAACAAGGAAAAAAAAAACCCCTAAACAAACAAAGGAGAACCAGCATACCTTCCTACAAGGATTTTAATCATCTTTTCCATCAGCGCGTTAAAAGAAAGGAGTCTCACTGAAGGTCTCATTCACAAAAGGGAAAACTTTGATTCACTCAGGGTTAGAGACGTCATGAGTGAGAAAAGTCAGAAACTCCACTCCAAGGAGTAAAGGCGAACACATATGGGAATCCAAACATAAACGGCGCCTACAGGGCCACGTTCCTAAGCGTATGGAGAGCAAGCGGGGAGCCCAGGGGGAGTGAAGAGGGGGGCCGGAGGGGGAGAGCCTGCTCTGTAAGTAAAGCTGTGTATTAGGAGTGGCACAAGGGAAAACGTTAATGAAGCACAAAAAAATGAGGCTCAGCAGGGAAATCAGTGGAAAGGAAGAAAAAAACCCCAGCACACTGAAGGGAAGACAAGATGGAGCATTAAGCAAATGCGTTGCGCTGGAAGGGAAGGGCGCCCCGGGTTGGGTTTGTGTATTTTGTTAATGACACCGGCACAAGGGGAAAGGGGGGTCACGGAGCTGTGGCGTGCACAGCCCTGCAGTGTCGGACGCGTGATGGGGAGCTCAGGCTGGCTTCAGGCACGGGTGGCTTTGGCAACTGCCTATGTGGGAGCAGGGCAGGGACGGGCCACCCTTGCCACCGAAAGGTAGAAGCTGTTGGGAGGTGGGGGTGGCTGGGGGCGAGGCGGGGGCTGGGGCACCGTCCCTCTCCGCTGCACTCAGGTGTGAAGCTCAGTGCGGGATGGGGACGAGGACAGGTATGGGATGGGGACAGGAGGCCTGGGTGGGAGAGGGAAGTGCCTAATGGTGACGCTGGTATGGCTGGGGCTGAGCAAGAAAGGGCTTCAGTCGTCCAGCACCACAGGGAAGAAGCTGCTGGGGACCGCGGGGAACGAGGCCAGGACAGCAGAAGCAAAAATGGGAGAGGAAGAGCATCCTCAGTACTAGGGAACTTTTAAGGAATCCTTATATCCTGAAAAAGGGAGAGCGTAGGGACCCCTACGTACAGTGCTCTGACAAAAGCATGTGGGCATTAACAATATTGAGGCTTTGCAGTAAGAAAATAGGGAACTCTTGGGCTTGATGTGGGTACCTGCAATTTTAAAACTTAAGGATGCAAGTGCTCTTTTCCCTTTGTGTATTGTTTTGTCTTCTAAGTTTGCTTAATGTAGAAGAGGAAGCCAACAAAACCCAGGCAGAATAAAACGCTTGCACAGTCGTGGAAAGGCTTAACAGCATTTGTCTGCCTGCGAGATCTTGCTGAAGGGAGGCTTTGAGCTTGCCAGTGAGGTTAAAAAAAAAGAAAAAGGGAGGAAAAAAAAAGATGAAAGAAGCTAAGTTATAGGCTTGATGTCTTTATTACCTTCTGCCAAGGCTGGAAGGCCGTGCCAGCTCTGCCAGGTGTTTCAGAGGAACAACAAAAGCAGATATTACATGGAGCCAATGTGCTTACGGCCACTTTCCTTAGGAATCAAAATTCCTGAAGAAACTTCAGGAACTGCTGAATAAAATACTGCTCTGGTGCTGCAAAACATGGGCTGTTATAATTTAGAATAAAGTTGAATTAATGCACACTGTCAAGTTTCTCTATTTCGACATAACTGATTGTCGTTCTTTTTTTTTTTAACTCACCAGTTAACAGGCTCGGCACAGCGAAGGGCTTGTGAGTGCATGTGTGTGTGTGTGTGTGCATGCATGAAGGTACACACACACACACACACACACACACACGAGGAAGACCAGGGTGTTCCATGCCTCTGTCTGTGTGTGCATCTTTGTGTGTATTCATGTATCTAGCATAAATGTACCTAATATTTTCTCAGGCCCATGAATTTCGAAGCTCGTATTTGTGGTCGGTAGGAAAAACCCTGGTAGTTTCGTGTCTTATCACCTGCAGCTGGTTGCAGCCTTTATCTAAACATTCGCTGTGGGATGCAGCGGAGAATGATACTGGCAACTGCCATTAATCTTCTGCGCAAAAGAAGTATCTCCTACATCAGCGTTAGAATGAAACCATTTCTCTGGTGAATGAGGCACAACTAAACAATTACCCTGCTGCAGAAGTAAAAATCCTCTCATGATGATATTTTTTTCGATTATGTACTAGCCCTGCCACAGATCGTGAATGAGGGCATCTTTAACTAGTGCAAACTTAACAGCCAGCCTTTAGATATGGAACAGTTTTAATCTTATTTTGGGACATACTACTGCTCTTCTGAAAGTGCTCTAACCTGATGTTGTGTCTCAACACTGCCAGCGTATAAAGGCACACCCGTGTAAATCTCCCCACGTACACGGCACTTGACTTTTGTTCCCTCAAAACAATTGCAATTTTTGGAGAAAAACCAACCTCTTCCATTCAGCAAGAAAGACAATAAAAGATTGGGGTTTTTTTTCCCCTGTATGTGTATGCGTGTGTGTGTGTGAGAGAGGAAAATCTTACAAGCAGTGGATTGCTTCTGTCAGCAAATAGGGAGACCTTGCTTGGACACAGCCAGTAAAAAGCACGTGCCAGCTATTAAATAAACGGTATATCTACTGTAATACTTCGATAATAATAATAAAAGAAGTCCTTATACCTGGTAAACAATTGCCAATTGTGCTTTGGGGTTTCACGGCTCCTCTCATGTCCCCTGAATGACCAGGCAAGGCTCGACCTGCCGGTGTCCCTAGCCACTGCTGTGCTCCCCAGCTGCAGCACACCAGCTGCTCATCAGCTTGGCGTCTGCTTCCGAGGCTGAAGAGAAGGAGCTTTCATCCTGCTGAGGTGAGAGCACCACTTCGGACACGAGCAAGAAACAGGGCTCTCCCTTGCGCGCAGCAGAGTGCTGAGCAGCGAGCACTAGTGGCTGGAAGAAGCGGAGATGCTGATGGCGGCTTCATGGCAGACAGGCATGCAGAAGTGGAAAGTCCATGTGTGCCAGGGCCCAAACCACCTTTTGTCAGCTTCACAGATGATTGACTGATTTACTTTAGCTTGTCCTTGCCTTAATAAAATAATGTGTTCTCAAAGACCCTCATCTTAGTTAACATAGTTGTTAATGGTTTGAAAGACATTATACCTGCAAAACTGCACTTTGTGTTGTTGGTTTGGATCATCTTCAGATTCAAGTAGAGCATGTGGTTAGGAAACAAATATAGGAATGCCGAGTGAATTAACATAATTTTCTGATTTCCTATTATCAAAATATGTGAAAGTAATTTATTTTTTTTTTTAAAACACTTGTTATGATTTTTGACATACCGATAGATTGGGGGTGAGGATGCTGTTATTCCCAGAGATGCTCATGTGGAGAAAAACCAACCTCTTCCATTCAGCAAGAAAGACAATAAAAGATTGGGTTTTTTTTTCCCCCTGTATGTGTGTGTGTGTGTGTGTGAGAGAGGAAAATCTTACAAGCAGTGGATTGCTTATGTCAGCAAATAGGGAGACCTTGCTTGGACACAGCCAGTAAAAAGCACGTGCCAGCTATTAAATAAACAGTATATCTATTGTAATACTTTGATAATAATAATAAAAGAAGTCCTTATACCTGGTAAACAATTGCCAAGCTGACTAATACAAGCCTTAGGCTGGCAAGCGGTCAGGATTTAGGCAATAGGCTGAAACAGCAACTCTGGGTATTTGTGAAGCCCCACAATTCACTTCTATAGCTACATCCCTCCCTTAACCACAAGTGCTTTTTAACCAAGTTTTTGGCGCTGTGAGCTACTAAACGTGTGCTGTAATCATCTCCCTTAGCTGGTAAGCAGTATCATCAGCTTACAGGGATTCCTGAATGGAAGTGTTATGTCTTAGTTGGTCTCAGCAGCTCCATTTTTCTTGCACGGATTTATGGCGCTTTCTACTGAGTTGATATGCTTGCTCTGAGCTGAAACAAATTCCCAGTGAAACCTTGGAGTGGAGCCTGAGTCAAGAAGGGGAAGATTTACTGGGTTTCAGGCTGGCTGCACGCATGTGCCCACAGGCAGCCGAAATGGGTCATAACCAGTGAAATGCCCTCGGGACCTGGGGGTGCTGCTAACCCAGGGACTGGGCACCGGGCTGCTGCTCCTGCTGCTCCTGCTGCTGCTGCACCTTCGTGAGGAGAGGTAAATCATGTCCTTGCAGTGGTGTCAATACTGCAGTCGTCCCCGTTCCCCCCCTGCACAAAGTCGGTGGGTAGTTTTAATTGCAGGGCACCCTGATGTAAAAGTGACAGTGTCTATAACGGCACAGTTAAGCTTCAAAGCTAAAGAACTGCAAGCAGCTGCCGCTGGCCGCACGTAGGCAGGCTTGGAAACGCGTGTGCTTCACACAGCGCTGCGTCTGCTACCTGTGTCCAGCCAGAGGAGACTACGGATGCTCTGCAGGAGGCGCCGCCATGAAGTGAGTTACATGCATTGGCAGCTGCAGATCCTCATCTTGCACATCTTCGCTTCCCCTCCTTTTGCCCAATATTAGCTGAAACGTTTTGCTTTTTTTTCCCTCCCACGTTAGCTGTCCCCCTCCCCGATTCCTCCCAGCCTGTCACTGCAGCAGAGCAGGCGTCGCTGCCCGGGCAGCGCTGGGGCTCTCGCAGCCCTGCGGGGCAGCCAGGAGGGGTTCTGGCCTCCTCAGTCGTACCGGCGAGGTACAGGGCTGGGCTGGGCGGCACTGGCTGGGCTGAGAGGTGGCGGGCAGGGGCCGTGTGGCAGGTGACCGGCATGTGCCACCTTCAGCCACGAAGGTTTGCCACCACCACGGGGAGCGTGGGAGGCGCATGGCCTCTGCGGGGAAGTTTGAAGGAGCCTCCGACCCCCCAGTGCTGCTGTACTGGGTAGTAGGGACTGAGTTTTTCCATCTATGTATCCATCTGTCTATGTATGTATGTATGTACAATCTGTCTGTCTATCTATCTATCTATCAAAAAGGTAGAGGAAAGACTGTAAAGTCTACGGGTAAATGGCAGCATGTTAACCGTAGCAGCCAAAATTGAAGAGAATTAATCTTCCTCTCTGCCCAGAGAGCAAAGGAAACACACTAAACAGTTAATAGCCTTGTCCTTAAAATAAGCATATTTAGCCTAAACATCCATAAGAAAAACCCTCTAAAGAGCCTGTCAGAAATACCAGATTTTATTGATGGGATGTTAGGAGTCACAAATGACCGGGTTGCGGGCGTTGGGCAACCAATGCAGCTGGCCGGCAGGCTGTACACGTTGCCTCCAAGAGCTGCAGCGCTCACGGTAGCAGCTGTTCACACACGTTGTGCCAACCCATTAGCACTAATTGGTGTGAAGCTTGTGAGAGGGGACAGACAGCCCACAACGCGTTACCTCCCGGACCAGGGTTTGGCTTTGCCTGTCGCAGCCCTAACGTCGTGGAGAGGAGTCGAGGCCATGCGTATGGAGCTTTGCCTCCTGCTCCTTCCAGCGCATCGAAGGGACGAGGCAGCATGCAACTGCTCCTCTGCCTCGCTCACGCACCCTTTTGTGACGTTCCAGTACATTTAGGTGTTTAACAAGACTATCGGCAAGCTGCAAGTCGTCTGGCTCACGGCCAGGCTTCAAACCCAACAGCATCTCCTCATGTGCAACCAATTCCGGCGGTACCAGTAGGGAGAAAGCTATCCTCCCTCTTAATTGAATTAAATAGGCATCTTCTTGTCACCGGTGGCTGCTGTGCTTTGTGGATTGTGTCATCTTCAGAGGAGACTTCAGTACAGCAAGGCACACACTGATTCACGTACGTAGGAGTGAATCCAGAGTAACTCCAGTGTGGGAGAGTAGATGTGGGATGCGTATTTATTTCCTCAAGTGAATGAAATGAGGGAATTCCCACTTCCCCCTCACTGTGTTATCAAAATCATATACAAACATATGCGGGTTTTGTCTTTTTATTATTTTTCATTATGTTCTTTCTACCACCAAAAGATAGCTCAAAGACAGCATCGTGACACACCTGAGTGGAGCCTGGGTATTAAAACCTACACCTGTTTTTTAGACACAAGATGGGATGTGTGTGATCAACCTCTCGATGGGAACATATGCTTCCCAAAGCCCAAAAGGAGAGGGGTTTGCCAGCATTATGCCTGGCGGCGAGGAGACCACCAAGTGCTGGACTGATCAGCGAAGATCAGTCCGATCTGAGGCTCCCTTCTGCGACGAGGCAGAAACCATGGAGCTGGCAATCTCCGAAAAGCTCCGGGGAGCATAAAAACAGGAGGTTCACAACCTCAACGGGGGAGAAAAACACAAACAAAGGAGAGTCCTTTTCTCCTCTTCCAGCCAAATCCCGAGTGCTGCCGCCGGCACCCTGCCTGCCGCAGAGGCGGCCGAGGCACCGGGACGTCCCTAACAAGGGGGTTCGGCAATTGGCAACAGGGGGTGCTGGGCACGCCCCTAAGTCGAGGATTGCCGGAGAGGAGATGCACTGGGTGAGTGCTGAACCTCGATAAAAAATACTGCACCTTTTATAACATAATTGCGTGCTTTATTGATATACACAGTAAAGCAGTATATAATACAATAGTAAGGCATATATTTGGTGAAATTTGATATGTTGTGAAAAAATGCAGTAAAACAGAAGTTTATAAAAATAATTAGTAAATGTTACAGTGTTGGTGTTAAAACACAATATATTATGATATCCAAGTAATAAACCAGTACTGAGTAACGATGAAATAACATGCCGTATGGTATTTATGTATTCAATTACACTGATTATGTTTTACAGTTTAATACTTTGTCATTATAAGGAATATGAAATAATTCCCAAATTATGCTTAAAAAAGCAGCGATAAAGCTTTTAACTTTTTAAATAGTTTTTGACAGACTCACTCCAAAACTAAGAGCTAGAAAGTAAAACAAACAAAACAAAACCCTGATGAAAACAACCGTGCAATCCGTTTTTCCTCCATTTTTTTCTGAAGAGAAGGTTTAACGTATAAGGGGAAAAAAAAAAGTAGAAACCCAGCTCTTTCTCAGATCTCAATTTAAACCTTCTGATAAAAAAGACCATGAGAAATAGCAAGGGTTCTGATTGTAACAAAGTGTGAAAAAAGCTTTTTATTAGGAAAGCTGAGGTTTGGGAGGGATTGTACTTATTTTTTGTAAATGACTACCATTGTTGGTATTACTTAAACAGTGAGAACTGGTCACACAATGGACACGTGGTGATGATGTAACATTATCTGTACGTAATTGTCAGGAACACCACAAAACCAAAGTGAGGTAGAAATAGCATGACTAGCCATGTTCAATGTTAACTAGCATTCAAAATAAAATCTTTCCCAAGTTTAATTACACTTCATACAAGAAGAGGTAACAGATTTTTTACTCTTGCAATATAAAGTCAGATGGTGTGTTTCTACGTATTCTAAGGTAAAATTAAAAGCTGGTTAAGAAAATGAAGTGGTAAAGCTTTTGCTGACAGCACCTCATACCCAAACCTACCTCTCACGAGCTGCAGTCAAGCTGGCTAATCTGTTTCGCTATCAGTTCCTCTCTTTCTCACGTTATTGTTAATTCTGCGGGATTACTTGTAGAGGGAAATGCGGAAGGAGAAAGGACCAGGGCCTTTGTTTTGGTGATAAATACCTCATGAAGCAGTGTGGCTACCTTCACCTGATCACCATGCGCGCGCAAGAACAGCAGTAACTCTTCTACAGCCTTTCCCAAAGGTTGCTCGCAGCGTCACAGCTCCTTGGGACCGGCTGCTGTAGCAGGCTGAGACACACATCGTGGAAAGCTCTGGTTTTATTTTCCAGAGGACTGAGGAGCTTCACGCTCATTAAGAATACTGGGAGTTGGACAAGCGAAGATGCTCTGTGAGTAACCTACTTGTGCTTTGGGTCAGAAGCTGATCCCACAGGGGATCAGGAGGGAACTTCTCCCTTTCTTCTCTCCTCTGCAGCAACAGTGACACGAGCGGTGGCAGCGGGTGGGGGAGAGCTGTACCCAACTCCTGCTGCGGCACTGGCTGCCGCCAGCAGGGTACCGGACACAGAGGTCCAAAGGTTTAATCCGGTAAGGCAATTTCTATGTTCCTTTACTAATAGCATTCAGGAATTTAGTCAGCAGAGGAAAGGCTGGCACATAGGATGGTCATTAAATTCTTTCCTTTCCTTCTTTCTTCTGGAGTGGGTTGGTTTTTTTTTTCATTAGTTTTTTGCAGGCTCTGTCATGTAATGTGCTCTTTCATTTAATTATTGCGAACTAGCTGTGTGTTTCATGTAATTCTTAATTTTATTGAAAAGAGGTGACATAACTACCTTCATTGGAAGTTCAGGAGATTTTTTTTTTTAAGCCAGCCCTAGTCAGACAAAACCAATGAGAAACATAAGTTGGCTGTTTTGGTGTCGCTGCAGGAAACACTTTTTTTTTTCTTTTTGATAGGCAAGGAAAAGAACACAGGACATGAATCTCTCTGATGCAGTTACAGAACTGAAATGATACTAAACAAATGCACTGCCTCAGGTTTTTTTTTTGTGTTTTTTTTAAGGGGGTTTCTATAAACAATTATTTTTATAAAGCACACTTTAGTTTACAATCTTTCATTATAACTGTTATAAATTTTTTTAAACAACCCGAAATGCGTTCCATATAAAGAAATGGCAAGTTATTTAGCTATCAAGATTTTACATGTAGTTTTCTTATAATTTTTGTACAATTGCATAGACGTGTAAAACCTGCCATTGTTAACAAAACAGTAACAGACTTAGGAAACTACTGAAATCTACAGTATAGTACCACTACCCTTCACAAAAATATAGATTTTTTTTTTTTCTTGTAAACTCTTACAGTCTAATCCTCTTTGTAGTATGAATATTATAAAAACCATGCGGGACGCCTGAAGTTGTAAAACACATCTTGCTATTCTAACACCTTGTCGTCGGTCATCACTGTCACTAAGGTTTCCATTGCTCTTCCCAAGTCGTCTGCCATGTGGAAAAGGCTCCCTACATTGTGGCCTGAAAAAGAAAGTCAAACAAGAGGCAATTAAATGAAGAAGACATGGCAGCAGATTGGTAGGAACATTTTACAGAACAGGCCGAGCACAGATCCATCACTCTCCATGTACGGCTCGCTGCCATCACCAGTGGAGTACACCGGAGAGGACTCTTTCCAAACGTCTCCTGGATGACTATAGTATGTCATTGTCAGCAGAAGTTGCCAGTTTTGCAGAACACTTAACAGCAATACTGGCTTGAATGGCTATGGCAAACTATGTTGACAATAAGCCAGCATGTTTGTGCTCCAAAAAACCCCCCCTGTAGCGATGAAGCTGCATCATTACGAATGTTCACCAAAAGCAACGATTAAATCCATTGACATCACAGAAAAGTTTCCAACTGGTGCTGCAAGTGTTTGACCATTCAATGTTCTATCAGGGAGAAAAACAGAAACAAACAGATCAGCAGTAATTAACTAAATCATTAAACCCAAGAGGTCCCAGCAGGATACCTGCACAGATAGCTAGAACGATGACCAAACTAAATGGCTGCAGTTGACTCAATTGTTTTTAAAATATCCTTTGCTTTTCAGACAGCAGTCCAGCAGAAGAAAAGACGCCACAATTATCGAGTGACTACTATACAGCGGTTCATTTGTGCATTTCTCCTCACCCGTAACCACTGTAAAGTCCTAAGATGGTATAACCACAACACATGGACCTCCTACATGGAAGTGATGAATAAATGCAGAGTACAGTTCTGGAGACCAAATCTGTAACTTCTCACACTCATTTTACCACTGCTGCAAATGGAAAGGAAAGGTAGCAACATTGATCAGCAGTAAGAAGTGGCTTCATCAAAATTAGAGACTAAACAGACTTGAAGGTAGGGAGATTAAATTGCCAAAAGTTGACATTTTAGGCCCTTGGCCGTGTCTCCAGCTGCTGTTCAGAAGAGTGTGGGTCTCCTGCAAGGCCTGTGTCAGATTTGCAGCCCTCTATGACTGTCTCAAAAACCCTCTGGCATCTCAAATGACAGAGACATCATGGTTTAAACAGCTGAATCCCATCTGGAGTGTCCCTCCTAAAAAACTATGACTGAAGAGGGAATATGACATGAGATCGAGGCACCCGACAAGATGAGCATCCAAACAAGGACTGAGTGTTCAAGATTTCTTACAAGGACAAGGAGGAACAAGCAGACAGAAGGTCTTAAAACAAGCAGAAGGAAATTATACTCCACACAGCACATAATTGTATTACTGAACTCATCGCCACAGGTGGATGTTGAGGTCAAACACATAAATGAGTTAAAAAAGGAGTTAGAAAATAATCCCCGAAGAAAGATTTATTTAGATGCAAAGAAGTGCATGTGACCTCCAACTTAAGAAGTCTCCACACTGCAGAGTACCAGCAACTGGAAGTATATAACAGGGGCAGTATTACTCAATAAAACTATGTGTTGCTATGGCCTGAGGGGTTTGATTTCCTCCCAAGAGTACTTGCAATAGAGTATCTGTCTGGAAAAACATGGGAGGTGCAACGCCATCTGCCCACAACCCTGCTTCCCAGGAATGCTTTGTGTTAGCCTGGGTGCCGAGTCCTCGCCATGGTCCTGGAGGAAGGAGCACCCAAATGAAGAAAGGACATGACCAGGGTACCCGGGATACACCTTTCATGCAGTCTCTACCTGTAATGTGCTGGAGCCTGACTGTTACCATTGCCCACCTACACGGTGGGTGTCCCTCCTGGCACACTCAAATCAAACTCACCATCGTCTTCCAAATATTCCGATATGATGGTAGTCATGCACAGCTGTCATTCCTAGAGTACATGGGAGCTTGGAGTGACGTTAGATAATATTCATCGACATTTATGGAACAGAAAAAAATGACCTGAGAAACAGCCAGAGAAGCTTGTTTCTTCTGGAGAACTACTACAACCTTTCACATTCAAATACTAGTTTTTAAAGTTTTTTGTTTTATTTTGTTTTTTAAATGCTGCATTCATTACACAAAACTATGCTGTATCTAAATGATAACTGCTCAACAAGCTGCCCGTTTGACTGTGAGCTGTGCTGTGTGTGGCACAGATTGCCAGGTATCAATATAAAGAAATACTTGGATCTAATCTGGTGACATTTTGCTAATTGCACGCATGCACAGAGAAACAGATGCATCAAGCAGCAATTTCAACCATAAATCGTTAATGATAGCCATCCTATTCATCCTAAGCAAAAACTTGTAATTTGCTCATCAGCACGTCAACTAAGAGAGTATGAAAAATTCCTGCCAAGTTTTGGTCAAAACATAGTTTACTTTAAAGTAAATGTATACTACCATATTTATTTTAGATGTGAGGGATAATCTCTCTTACTGGCACCATGCAGGCTGAGATCAATCCAGCAAATTACACCATGGAAAGTGAAAATTTGACAAAGTTGTATGAGAGCAAGAACATATTTTAGATGGGAGATGCTTACGTAAACTGTAAGGTAACTGCCACTGGTTTGCTCTATTTACCCAAAACTCTGACATTCGCAGGTACATGTGTAGCACGTGCAATCAAGTCTTTATCGGAACCACCCGGGTATAACTGGAGTGACCCGCAGCATCCCCACAAACATCCTGCCCCGGCAAACTACTTTCAAGAAATCTCTAGGCTTTAAATACTCTTTTTCTTCCTCACCTGCAGCAACCTACAGACAGGAGACAGGGCAGTGGTGACAGTCACAACTGGGCAGCCAGGCATGAGAGCCACTGCTGCCTGAGGGATCACAGTCTCTCGTTCAGATTTGTTGAGATCTGTTGTTTCTAGAAACAACAATGGGACTGCAGGGCTCTTCAGGGACTCCAACACCACTTATTCCCAGTTTGGGAAGAGTAATCACCCGTCCATGGATTTAAAGTAACCCAAAATGCTAAACCCCATCTTCAGAAAAAATCAGTATTTGTTAATACTATTTTGTTCTGTCAGATACAGAGCTGTAAAGGTAACAAAGGCAAGCTGGTTTTATAGAAAGAGTCTAGGTCTAGAAAGAATAACTTCAATCAAAAATACAGAAAAAAAGTCTTTCAGAAGTATGTCACAGTAGGTACAAACTGCTAGACTGTTCAGGCAACTAAAGCACGAGCCAAGAAGACCTTATCCATCCAGGGATCCCTGGGTACTCTTCTAATGCGTAACAATTACAGGAATGTCTGCTAGGTTTTTTCCTTTTCTCTGGTAATTGCTGCCATATTTTTGAAATAACCATGCTTTGAATCCGATCTCCCTCCACAAAAGCTGCACGTTACTAAGGAGATACGACTCCCTCTGCCCCACACCATCCACACCACCTCTCTAGCACAGGTCTTAATCTCCTCTGCAGAAAAGCTGAACAATCATGTTTCTCCTCCTGAGCCATCTGAGTTTACAGCTCAGAGCATGACCATAAACCACTGCTGATTGCAGTTTATGTTAATAGCTGGACTGTAAAGTGCAACAGCTTGGGGACTGCAGTCTCTGGGACAGTCATGGGATGGGAGGACGGGCCAGAAGAATAGGCAATATAGCCATGCTTCAGCCACTCAACTGGCGAACCTTCAGCTGGGCATCATTGGACTGCCAGCAGTTTTTTTGCCTCTCTCGCAGATGGGAGTAACAGCTAGGTCAATCAAGAATGTGACTAGTTGAGGACAACATATGCAATAATTTCCTGGAACTGTATCTGCAATGAATGCCCCCTCTTCTGTAATGCCTGTTACCTAAATAAGAGCTCAAATTCACTGTCTGTTTCTATATAGCTCTGCTGCTTCTGTAGAATACTGCTTACTTGCCCTCTCTAAGACTGAAACATAGGACATGGACATTTTTAAGAAGCAAATGAGAAAAACACTGTCTTAAAAGGACTTAGAAAAATATCTATCATAGCTTTACAGTCATTATTATTCATATTTTAAAGGACTGCCACCAAAGAAGGCATTCATTTCATTCTTTTTCTTTTTTTTTTAATACATTAAAGCTGAAAAAGTTTTCTCCATGCTTGAGGCACTGAAAGGTTGAAAGATGCTACCATGTAAGAAAAAAACTAGCATACACTTTGGAATGCAGCAATAAAGCTCAAAATGGACATGGACAGTATTAACTTAGACTTATAAAATGGAGGGAATATTTAACACAGGCGCATTTGCTTTGAAAGCAGAAAACACCTACTTCTGCAGATGCTAACTACATCACTTCTGGTCACACACAGAATGATGCATTTCACATCTCCTGAATTTGCTTTAGAGGCTCTACTGGAATTAAGGCCCTTGGGTGAGGGCGCAGTAACTGAATATCAATCTTACGCTACAGCTTGTCAGAGAAATAAACGTGGAACATTCAGACTCCAAAGAGTGGCCAGAAAGTAAATTAAGAAGCCCCACCACAATGCAGTGCCTTTTTTAGCAGCACAGATTTCTAACCCTTCCCCAACAAAAGAAAAATCCTTCCTGTTGGTGGCTTGGATTTTTATACTCTTATTCCTATCGAGTAATGCCACAAAATCCATGGGACTATACATGAAGACAATACCTAATGTGAGTAATGAGATCAAAACCTGGCCAGGTGGGTCTAAAACCACATGATCTGCCTTTGCGCAAATGGCTTCACACATAAAGCAAAAGCTGTTCTGCACCTTAGCTCATACGCTTCACACTCAGGTGGAGAACTGCATTTTATATTCATCTCTGCAAGTCACCAAGCCCCCTCTGGAACCATCAGTGAGCACAAATACAGCTGGAGAACGGTGAGCAATTCATTGAAGAAGTAAACTTTTTTAGGGTTAGGCTGCTGGAATCTGATCGAGTAGGACATGCCCGTTTTTCTACTTTTGGGGTTTTTTTTATTAATTGTATCAAATATGCCTTCAGCAGCAGAAGCTTATTCTGAATAATATGCATGAATGAAGATAGTAGAAATCAACAACGTGTTTTGCTGAACTGGAGAGGAATTCTCAGACCGTATGGGCTGACAGCATGCAGGGCTGAATGTGAAATAATTTCCATAAAATTTCTGGACTGATGCAGTCTGTTGATGACATCCCAAGCGCCCTTTTTTGATCCCTATGAGAGGACCTGCCATTTGAGGACAGTCTTAACCTTACTCCTGGAAGTAGCTGGACCTGTGCCAGCTCCTACAGCCAAGGCAGAGAACCACTGTATTACAAGGCACCGCATCAGAACAAATCCTGGCTTACCCAGGGTAGCCTGGCAGTGACTGGGGAGTTCACAGCACCTCTGCTAAAAACCCCAGCGCAGTGTGTTTCCACGAACCCCCCCTCTCCGCACCAGCAGAAGTCTGGAAAACAGGTCACCCTTTAATTCCTGCTTCAGCCACACCGAACATCAGCTGTTCGGGAAAGGTCATTTCACAGCTACTTGCGATTGCGCTCAGGCAGTCTTTGAATATTTTATCTCTAATAATAATTTTCGCTAGGAATTCATCTTTCAAACACTGTATGTGGTTGGCGAGTGAAGAGCAGCTTCACAGAGGAAAAATCAAGGCTCTGTGGAAATACTTTCAAAGGTGCTATGACAACACAGCGCAAAACGTTTTCCTCCATGAACAAGCAGTGACGTACAAATTCTAAAATCTATTTTGCATCAAACCAACCATGTCCGAAGTGCACAGTGAAAACCATCACCCATTCGCATTGCTGAAGACAACACTGTGGAGCTGGTGAATGTTAGTAGCATTCTTCATTCTGTAATAGTATACCAGGAAATTAAAACACCTGAATCTCTTATACCTCTCAACTCTCACTGTTCTAAAGAAAAAGAAAAAAACCTATTTAATAACTGGAGATGATGGCTGGTACATTGGCACATATATGTGAACACAATTGTGAGTATTTAAGCAGAACAGCGAGAGACATGGGTCTCCCTGTTGTGCTTACATACAGGAGCAACAGAACACAAGTCAACGACTGCAGCATATTTGCTGACCGCATTTATCATCCAGAGGCTTAATGTCAGTGTATTATTTTCTCCTCCCCGCTCCTCAGTTTCCACCTCCGGGAGGATGTAAGCAAATGCAGATTCATGAGCTGACATTGTCTCCGCTGAAAGTTGAGAGGTACGCTACTGTTAGAGCACACATGGGGAATGCACTCAGCAAAATCAAACAAAACCCAAAGCAAAATAAAACCACCCCCCGCCCTTCACCAAACCCAAGCAAACCCGTGCTGCCGTCACACGCATGCTGGGCACAGAAAGCAAGCTGTGACAAACAGAAGCCATGGCAGTGAGCTTGCATCTCACTAACCTCTCTCACTGGCTTTCCAGGGGCATTTCCTCCTTTAGGAACAGAGAGAGGAAGTGGAAGAAATATCAGCAAAGAGGAAAAAACCACATATGAATATATATTTTATACTGTAAGAGACACTTCAACTTCCATTTAGGAACTTAATATAAAATAACTGCATTTCTGCTTTAAACAAAGACTGAAAGTGCACTGAAATCTACGGATGATTCTGAGCTGATTTATTCAAGAACAGTTCTGTAATCTGCAAAAACACTTGAGAAAACTACTAAAACCAACTTAGAGGCCTTTCAGTTGAGGATAAGGATGGCACAGAAGATCTGAATTCACCTTCTGAGCATCCAAATTTCCTCAATTTGAGTACTTCTACTAGTCGGTATTAGTGGTAAAGTCATGTTTCCCCAATGTCAAATTAATTCAGCTGGACATGTTACATTTTATTATGGCCTACATACACATATAGAGATACACATTCACATAAACACATATGTGTACACACATACACACACACACGTTTTACACCTAGAGCTGTACACTGGAATATAACATGCTCACATTCAAGATAAATATATTTCAAAAAATGTTTCCAACAAGCTGATCTGCAAGCATGGTAAAACTGAGGGGTCAGAGGGAGAAGAGGAGAAAAAAAATTCAAGTAAAAGGGGAAAAAGGATAAGTATCTCATCACTTTCAAGTTGTACTGCCAAAATGGAGGAGTCATTAATGGGTTTAGCTGAGAAGATGTTCCTGACGAGCCTTCACAGAAGCCATACTTTGATCATAGTGATTCTTCTCAAACACTTATCATAGCATACTTCTTTTTTAAAAAGGAAAGCCAGGTGTCAATCAACAGCCGAAACATGCCCCTGCCCCCCCTTCCCATCACACGGCCGGTGACAATAAGATGCTTGCATCATCCCACTGTCACTGGTATGCTATTGCAAGCACCAGTATGCCAGACTTTGTAGCCTTAGGCGAGGAAGTCTCTGCGGTAGATGCTGTTCAAGAAAGAAGATGATCTTTGCCCCAGAGCTGTTGTGAATGATGTAATTGTAAATGACGTATGGGACAATGGGGAGAGAGACAGATACATACAGGAGAACACACTGGTCAGCACAACAGTAACCTAATTGCTGTTGAGTTTTTTCCTACGTATGGCAGCCTGCAGGAGAAGGGAAAGAAGACAATAAATAGCTTTGCAGGTATTTTACAAGGCACAGAACAAGGGTCAGCAACACAGCAAAGCTGAGCAGAGGTGGTAAAGGAGAGGAGGAGAGGGTGGAGGAAGTGAATGGCATCCCTGACCACCACAGGTCAGAGCCACCACTTAACTACAAACTCCAGAACAGCAACAGAAACTGCTGGGGCAACCTCTGAAGGGCCTGGACAGCAAAGGTTATGATTTACACCACAGAGAAAGTTTTATTCCCTTCCTTCCCCTCTCCCTCTCCGCAGTGGCACACTTACTATTAGAAATGATAATAACAGGTTTGAAGTCATGCTCTGCATGTGGGTTTTTATTCTGGTCCTAAGGGGAGCCTCGACTCAGGTTATGTCTGTACTGCATGTGCTGGTGGTGCACAGAGGTACCAGAGCGAGCCTGATGGCTAGGCGAGGTGTAGTTTCAGTTCTAAGGGCTTCACTTTGCAGGCCTGCCTGACTCTCTAGGACTTACACGGATGCCTACACAGCCTGCAGCCTCCTCTGGCGCTTTTATCAGGAGCTATGAATGCTAAAAAAAAGTGCCTTCCAGGAGGGAAGCTGAGAACCTCTTACCGATATAAATCACGTAACAGAAAACCCTTGGAAATGAAGATACAGAGTCCATTGCATACTTCGGTGGTCTTCTCAGGAAGAGCCCCAAGGTTTAGATGAGTAGGTGGTCTACCTAAGGCCTCCAGAAAATGCAGCATGGTACCAGCTGGGTGTACAAGAGTCCTGGGGCATGAATGAGATCCAGCAGAAGACAGTTTAGCTTGGGTCAAGAGGAGAGAAGGAACTGCCTATGTGCAGAATACTGGATCCTTTTGGAGGTCTTAAGAAATGCCTAGCTGTCTGCAAAAGCACGTAAAATTGCAGCTACACAGTGTCTAATTTAAATATCTACATGAGACAGGCTCTGCTTGAAAATGAATGTATTTAAAGGTAACTGGGATAGCTCTGCACCACACAAAACAGCTGGTGAGTAATCAGCCCTAGAATTGGTTAAACGCAACAAAGAGTAGCACTACTACAGTACCAGCTAATTTCTTTTGGAGGAAGATTAAAAAGGGTTTAATGGATTTTACTTTATTTTCTTCTTTGCATATGAATGAATGCATGTCTCTAAGTTTTCAGGCAAGGAGTATGGTTTGGCATAAATTGCAGAGGAGGAAGATTGTCTGTGTTGCTGCAGTTCTGAAAATTTGTATTCTATAAGGCATCAAAACACTGATACACAATCCATGAGTGCCTAATTACCTATTATTCCTGCTCAAATCAAGATTTCCTGCCCTTACAGAAGAGTCTTTCTTTCTTTTTCTTTTTTGGAAAGCTACATGACATTGTATCACAGGCAAAGGTACACCGAGAGTGATCAAATCAAACCTGAAAGCAGAGACACTAATAAAAACTTCATGCATCTGTGCAGATTCAGCTCAAAGCAGAGCGCACAAAGCACCTACTGCATTGCCCCTCTCACTGAACTTAGGAGAGGGACGGGCTGCAGCGGGAAGAGATGTGCAAACAGCTTTTTTTCTTTGAAAAAAAAGTGTTCCTTGAAGTTCTGTTAAATTCATTAGTGTATTCTCAGTTTACATAAGGACTGAACATTATAAATCACAAAAGATCTAGTCCTGCCCATCACTATCCCGGCAGAAATCTGCAGAGGAGCTCAGCTACTTCAGTACTGTTGGGCCACAGGGGAGTGATCCAGGATCTCAGGCATCTGGGCTCACTGATGTGGGAAGTAGGACCACAGCACAGAGAAGGGGATACAGTCAGAAGAGGCCAGAGTAGCTCAACTAGATGAGTATTTCCAGAATACCCTCCAGTATAATAACTCCAGGGCACTCTTCCACTGATTTAGTAAAGTGTGAAAAGTCTGCATCATAAGAAGTTTTGCTGTCAGAATAAGAGAAACTGCTTTATTTGCAGTGCTGAAAGTTGCTAGTTCCACTTAGGACGCTAGTTCCACTTAGGACACTAGTCCCATTCATGACAGGGCCTGGCTGATGCACGAGTGAGAGGAGAGAATGTGTCTGGTGTGTTTTTATGTGACTGAGATAAAAATAAAACAAAACTTGTAAAAGATGGTGCTATTCTTAGTGCCATTTATTTATTGCCGCGGAGTCTTGTAATTCCACTGCACAAGACAACATCTGTATTAAGCAATACTATGTTAAATAATAACGGTGTGTACTGATCCCTCTTCCAAATGTTTTCACGCGATGTCATGGCCTCAGGTCTTTTAAGCCATGTTGGTCTCATTTCTGACCATTTCTTGGCTCCCACTTCCTCATTCCCACCAGCCTGGGAAGCGCTCTCACCAGCTTCAGTTAGCTCAAGAACTTCTGCCCCTAAATTCCTCTCTGAGCCTCGTTCGTAGAAAGCATTTGCCACAAAACCAGAACCACAAAACACAGCCTGGTCCACCATGACATCCACCTGAAGCGGGGGAACTTGTTTGCCCTTAGTGCTGCAGGAGAGACGAATTTGGCTTTAAAAATACTGGCCTGCCAATCTTACTTTCTAACTGTGAACCAATTCCCTAGAGATTTAGTAGCTTGGGCACAAATACAGCGTGAAAATGTTTTCCTCTGTGGCCCATTATCAAGCAGGGTCAAATAAACCACTGAGGTGGTATTTAATGGTAGATTTCCACTAAATGTCAGACCTCTGGCTTTGACATCTGTTTTGAGTTAGCACAGCAGCTGTTGGAAGCAGCTGCAGCAGTTGTGAATTTGCTGGGAGCAGCAAAGTAAAAGAGGAATGGATGGGAAACCCTGTAGATGAAAAGGAAAAATTCCTTAAGGACAGCAATCATCAGGTAATCAGCAGAATTTCCCTCTCCGGCTTTCGGCACCAACAGTCAGCTGTGCAAGGAGCATGGAAGTCTGCTGCTCCTTAGGAAATGCCAAGAACTGCCAAAAGTTAAACTGAAGAAACAAAAAAAAACCCTATAAAAGCTATATAGTAACACAAGTTATTGCATCCGAGATCTGCTTATGAAGGTCTACGCTTCTCTAAAATACATTCAAAATGATGCTATGAAGCCTTGATCCCCGTTTAAAAACAACTCTATGCAGCAAAACCTTGGAAAATACCGTAATCAAAATGAATCTGTCTCCAGGTGAGTGACAATTAATTACTACTACATCTTACTGCTTTGTTTCAGAAGCCCAAAGTAAGAACTACTACTTGCTTTAGAAAACTACTTCCCAACCTGAGCAAATCTTACTCTTCAGATGCTTTTGATGATATTGAGACTGAATATTTTGGTTTTAACTTGTATCCTGTGATGTTCAACTATGCATCTGTGCACCCAAGCACAGAAATTCAGTCCTTTTCTCTCTTCACTGCTTATTCAGCTCTGAACTCTTCTCATGAACCAAAGCCTTCAGAGTCCAGTTTGCTCTTGCCATGTTCTGCACTCCTCCAAGTTGTCATTACCCTAATAGCAACAGGATACCCAGAATTATGTCCCTCCTTCAAAAGGCGTATCACTCCCTATGCTGTGACATGCTGGAGCTGGATATTTAGTTTGAAATTTAACACGCTTATTTTTACAGGCCACAATGGAAACCCACATTTAATGTCCTGCCAGTAACTTCCCAGGCGTTTTCATACTTCCCTAGATTTCCTCAATTGATTCCATGTATAAATTTCAGGTTATTTGTATCGATGTTTGTCCCTTCCTGGATTTCATTTTGTTATTCTCACTTTCAATCTAGGTAGGTTTTGGTGAGTGCCCTGTGTCCTCTGCAGCTCTGCCGGAATTGCATGGTTTATGAGTATCACAGCACACTTCTCCTTCTACAGCATTAGTATAGAAATAAACAAAGCTACTTCTAGTACTAGTCAATCTTGGGCATTTAATCCATCCTCCTTCTGATTTTAAATCCTAAAGATGGTATGCATCACATGTGCTGCCACTTTACCCAAGTAGTTTGAATTCACCTTTCAAATAATATTTCATAAGCTCCTGTATCACAACACACTTCTGAATGCATGACTGGGATGACTAAGTTTCGTGCATCTGACAATTTTTTAATTCTAATTAATATGAATTAATATAAGAAAATGTATTCTTTTATAGATCTGTGCTCATCACTTGTTTGGACTTATTGTTCTGTTTCCTGAATACCTACAAATAGCTTGAGATTCAATGCAACCTGTAATGCAAACGAATAAAATAATACTTGCACCATGCCTGAATCCTTACACTATGCCCCCTGCTCAGGCTGCTTTACCAAACTGCTTTCACTCTTTTGCAATTACACTTTGATCTTTTATTATAGATTGGAAACCTGAGATACAGATTTGCACCTCTCAACACCAAAAAGGCCCCTGATTCAGTGGTTTGTTGAGACCAGTCAACCCTGCTTCCTTTTCTCCTCCCTGCAGTCTTGTAAATAAGTCATATCACAGAATCACAGAATCACAGGGGTTGGAAGGGACCTCTGGAGATCATCTAGTCCAAGCCCCCTGCCAGAGCAGGGTCACCTACAGCAGGTTGCACAGGATGGTGTCCAGGCGGGTTTGGAAGGTCTCCAGAGTCGGAGACTCCACCACCTCTCAGGACAGCCTGTTCCAGTGCTCTGCCACCCTCAAAGGAAAGAAGTTCCTCCTCATGTTCAGATGGAACCACCTGTGTTCAAGTTTGTGCCCATTACCTCTTGTCCTATCACTGGGCACCACCGCAAAAAGACTGATGCCATCCTCCCGGCAGCCTCCGGTATTGATGAGATCTCCTCTGAGTCTCCTCTTCTCCAGACTAAAAAGATCCAAGTCCCTCAGCCTTTCCTCATAAGAAAGATGTTCCAGCCCCCTAATCATCTTTGTAGCCCTCTGCTGTACCCTCTCCAGCAGTTCCCTGTCCTTCTTGAACCGGGGAGCCCAGAAGTGGACACAGGACTCCAAATGTGGCCTCACCAGGACAGAGTAAAGGGCGAGGATAACTCCTGTGGAATCTGACTGACTACAGCATCCTTCATCTCATGATGAAGCTCTACATGAGGCTGCGGCAAATTAGCTGTGGATGTAAGCTTTGTTTATGCGGACACCCGTTGAATATCATTTATTTGTTACAATGGAAGTAGAAGAAAACTCCAATTACTGAACTTTGCATGAGATCTCAGCAAAATTGATGATGTCAGTAGCCTTCTATGTTAACCAGCGAATGGAAATCCATTTGCACTGGTTGTAGGACAAACTGTCTCACAGAGAGCCTGACCCTTCCTATTCCTTAACCAAAAGCAATTATACAAACCTGGCATTCGTGCAAATGCACATGAAACCTAATCGAGGTCCTAATCTCTTTAGCCAAAACCTGGTAAAATCCTCCAAAAAGTGAACGACTTTTTCTCCCAGGTGGACTAATCGTCTTGTGTGGCCAAAGAGAGAGGAAGAGGCAGATTCTGGCTCAGCCCGACGGTGCCTTGGTCAGACCCAGAAGAAAAGTCCTGTGGGGAGCTCGATTCTGCCTGACAGCCTGTGGCTGCTCTTGGCTGCTGCACCAGAAGCTCCTCTCATGGCTTGGCTGAGGAGAAGACACATGTCAAACAAAGACTGTGCCTCCTCCTCGCTCGCAGCCCTTCATGCAGCTTAGAGAGTATTTTTGTCCTCTACAGCTGCTAGTCAGGCAGGAAAGTATATAAGCTGCGATCTCTTTTAGGGATGCTTGTGATCACATACCACACTTTTAACATAGTTACTGAAGGGAGAAACAAATAAGGGAATACATTCTTTCTTTGTATTTAAATAGCCACATTTTGCATCACCAGAATGAAAATGTGAAGTTACAGCCTAATTATGGAATTAAAATATTAACTGATGTTTACCAATTTCAGATCTTCCCCCCCTCAACACTTACACCTTATATTCTGTCAGTCTGATTCACGAAGCTTTGTATTTTTCACTAATAAAATAAAATTAAAACCCTTTTCTATTCTCAATCAGTAGGGACTGATCTCTACCTATTTATACACAGGAAATGAACCACTGTATTTCAAATATCTCATTAACTATTGTTTCATAAATTGCTCCTATTTTACTTAAAACTAAGCTTGTTTTTAAAAAGAAACATGTCAGCATCATCAGCTATGATTACAAATCAGATATCACATTTGGCAAATATTTTAATACAGGGGGTATCTACATCTAGACACATACGACTATGCATGACCACCTAAATATAACATATTTACACAAATGGTGGTCACTGATAAGAAAGGACTGGCTGTTGCAACCCTGTGCACACAGCAACTTTAAAAATAAGTCCATTTTTATCTACATACCAATATTTGAAACATTTTTCACCTGTTCTCTCTGATAATTAATATCTAAGCAAAATGAAGGCTGGACATACGACTTTTTCATATAATGTTGAGGTGGAGATGAATGTAGTTAATATATTGTATTAGATTTTCTTCAATAATATCTTTCTAAAATGATTCCATCTTTTGATCTATAGCATGAGAGCTTCTGCAGTTTATACTGCCTTCTCCTTTTCCACTGCCCACAGGTGATGCCTGGCGAGAGCTGAGCTTGCTTTGAAATCAAAGGATGGAGAAAACTTGACTTCACTGAAAGTCTAGCATGATGGTTAACGCATTTATCTACTAAAGAAGAACCCCTGGGTGATGTGTGAAACCTGTGCAAGGGGCCCTGTGGTAAATCTATGCCCCTACTGAAATCCACTTAACAGGCTGTCAATAGACACCGGGACTTTCTTTTGCCAAGAGGTTTATGTCTGAGCCTTCTTTGACAGCAACAGGTAATAACCCCAACCTTCCCATCTCCTCCTAGAAATCTAAGCCATTTTTCTTGGCAGCAGAGTATTTTCTCTGGTCTCAGAAAACACTTTCTTAAATGAAAAGAAGGTTGAACAAATATATTCCAGTGATATAAATGCTTATCTTTTAGCAAACAACAGGAATGAGCGAAACAGAAACACTGAAAGAAATGCTCTGGCTTTATGCACGCTGCACAAGCAAGCAGCCCGCTCCATCACTCTGGACACAAGTGCTACAAGGTCGAGAACTATGGCTCAGAACTTTAGTATTATTTCAAACCAGATTCTTCTTGGAGAAAGGTGAGGACAGAAGAAAAATGTACTAAGACATGTATTAAAAATAAATCAGCAAGGGGACTGACTGAAAAGGAGAGAAGCTGTGAGAAAAGGAACGCGGCAAAAGGAGGGAGAAGAAAATGCTGAGGAAAAAAAGAGTCTCAGACAGACGTTGTTTCATCCACGTATCTAGCAAGGGCTACCTGTGGAGGTAGCTTAAGGTAAAGGAGGAGCAGGCTGCTGCTCCACTCTAAATAAGACAGGTTTCTCTACAGCTACTGTTAAAACGAAAACAAAGAGCAGCAAAAAAACCTGAAACCAAAACACAACCCCCTGGAAACATCAAGGAACAGAAAGCACTTTTATCTTCCTCCCTCTCGTCTGCCGTGGGCAGCAGCGCTCACCTCTGGAGCTGGGGAAGGAGTTGTTCAGCTGCTCCATCACTTCCTCCAAACCTGTGCTTGTGTCCTGGGGAGGGCTGAGCAGCTCATCCTCGCCTGGAAAGCAAATCCACACCACTGCATGAGAGCCACTGTAAAACCATTTGCCAACGGCTTGCTGTTGTGTATGTCCTTCATGAAGCTAAGGCTGTTCATGTAAACACATTTTCTGCTTTGTATACAACCAAAATTGTTAAAAAGGTCAATTTTGTGGACTATTATGTTCCTCTTTCTTTTTAAGGATCTAAGCAAAATTAAACAATGAATTTTAAACAATTAACACTGACTTTAATTAGTAAAAAGGGATTTAAGAAATAATCTACTCCGGTAAAGGAAGTGGGGTAAAATGTCTGCTAGGAACATTTAGTTCCATAAATGACACTCGTCGTTTCAGCTTCTCTTATTCTATTAATGGAAAAAGAAATTGCTGTTGTGAGTGCTGCTATTGAGCACCTTTCTAATAGTGCTGGATTCATGTTAGCACTGCTTTGCCTAGCTGTGTAAATCAGTAGAAACCCAGATTCTCATCTGCATCAGTATTAATATTTGACAGTTTAATTGCATCAGATTGGCGCTCCAAGAACATTCAATTGTACTGTAAAAGGGTTTAGCAGCAGTTTAATAAAGCGAAATACATTTCTCCCACTGAATAATTTCTGTAACCTGATTATAGGGCAGCAGCTTAATGGGAAATTAAATACATTTTATTTTTACCGGAGTTTTTTTGGTTGTGGTTTCAGATAACTAAAATCTGTATGTTGACTTTACTGTAGACCCTAGCCTCCAATACAAATAAAGCAACCGAAAAAAGAATACTCCTCAAGGATATACTTTGAGTGAGATTCTCCTTTTTTACTACATTTCTTTTATCCCTATTAAAACACAGAAGCAATTTTGCCTACTGTAATAACCATGAGGTACATCCTTATTTTGAAAATGACTTAATGATCCTTTATTCTAACATTACTCGACTGGAGTAATAAACTGCCTGATTTCCTGTTAGCATTTACACTCTTTAAATATCGAGGTGCTCCATGCTAATGGAAAGCCTACTAGAAGAGATGCTAAAGGAACACATCAGGACTGCATATATTTCCTATTATTAGCCTTAGCGTCAGCCTCACCTTAGGGCCAGGAGTTTCACAAGAGTTATTACTGACCAAGAGTAATTCTTCCCACTCTAGTACAAGAAGTGGGGTAAAGTGTCTGCAAGAAGCACTTAATTCATGTAAGTGATGGTCTTCATATCAGCTTCTTTTATTCCATTAATGGTCTAAAAATAGCTGCTCAGACTGCCTGCAGTTTGTTCAGCTTTCGACTGGTGCTGGGTTCACACAAATCAACTCACACCAGGAGTTACTTTTGCATCAAGTGCTGCACCGACAGAGGTGCCTTAGCAGAACTAATGTCCTTCCAGCCTCTGCTGGATGGCAAGGTGAAAACTCAGCGAGTAAGATCTTCCCGCTTCTACCCAGGCCGAGGACCTTATCAGCATGCCTGCAGAAAGCCACCTGGCCCCAAAGATTGAAAGAAGAGGGCAGCGGTTCTGCTGTCCTGGTCAGGAAGAACTGAGGACAGGTACTGACTTCCAAATATCCTGGTAAGCGCCGATACAAACTGAACTGTGTTGACCCTCAAGACTTCTGTATCTTTCATTAAAAAAGCATTATTTTTATTTTTTCTCATTTGGATGCTTTTTCTGAGCATTTCCTTGTAAATGACAAAATAAGACATCAGCCAAGCAACATGAAAAAAGTAAGGACACCTTCAGACCTCAGTCACCTCTCTTTACCCAAAACAGTCTTCCCCATTCCTGTTTCTACAAAAGGCTTGGAGAGCTGGGTGGGTCTCAACTATTCCGGTGGTACCTGAACAAATTTAAAGTTCAGCAACAGCCTCTTGGCTTACATGCCTTGGAGAACCTCCTCTGCTGCTACATTACTCGGGGAGAAAGGCCAAACATCAGGGTTTTCCCATTAGGACTCTATCAGAAGAAAAGCAGAACCTTTCCACTTCCCCAGGTGTATTTCAGAAAATCAAGGGATAAGCTCTTCTGTTTGTAAATTAGGATCTGAGTGGGTTGCTGCTTTTACCAAATGGCTGGACAACACTGCTGGTGGAAAAACCTTTACAGTAATCTCTCCTTGAGAAAGCAGAGAGACAGAGAAGTGCAGTGAGTCTACATTCAAAGAAAAAAATCTAAGGTCTCCTTTCAAAAAGAAAAATATGTAAAAGCTACCACTACATTACCTCATTGCCTGAGAGACCTAGACATCCTCAGTATTTTCTCGAAAATTATGACTCCCTCATTACCAGGTACATGCTTGCTGCATGGGAGCTTTATTTACAACACCGCTCTGGTTCCCTTCACAATTCAAGAATATTTTAAGTCGCGCTTCAGAAAACTCTCAGAGTAGCAAGCAAAGCTTTCTGGTGTGAAAGGAGACTCGACAAACTGAATTAGTTGCGGTTTGTTAGCTCGGTTAGTAATTCTTTTTATAAGCTCTGCTCCATGCTGCCAACAATGTTGCTTTGCTGAGTCTCAACATGATCATACTGATAACGACTCAACATCTCACTGTCCTTCCACATACAGGCTCAATCAAACAAACAGAAAAAAACAATTCATGTCTAAATATCTGCTTTAAAAATGTTTCAGCAGTTTATATGGTTATATGTGTGTTAATTAATTAATTAATTCCAGTCTCACAAGTTAAATGGGAATTATTTTGTATCGAGTCAAATGAAAAGAAGTACATTATTGTATTTTGTCCTACTAAAAGGATAAAATCTGAAACTACAAGATTTTTAATAAGATGGCTGGGAACCACTGTCTTCCTATATTTTCTTGTGTATTTTAATTAACATATTTTATGTGATGAAATTCACAACACTTCTCCAGAAAGCCAATGTAAATTACTCCACCAATACATTTTGTCTACTCTGTGTGTGTCACACATAGCAAAATATTTGCTCTCTAGTAACATGATTAAAGAAAGATCCCAATGAAATTGCTGCTACCTGTGATTGTACTCTCATCCACAAGATTTACCTTAAGAACTCCTAAAGGTACAATATTTTTCACATTTTTTGTTGCAAGGCATACAGACCCCATCCTGTTTGATACTGGCACAGGCTGACGTCATTGCCTACACTCGGGATGCAATAAAAAGCCCCCAAACAAGCTGCATCTCCCACCACGATGGCACTTTAGACAAAGCAGAATGTCCCCTCCCATTTAATTTCTCACTGTCATTGACTCTTTCACTCACTGCAGTGAAAAGCTCTCACTTAAGCCTGTCACTTTCCCCCAAAGCCTCTCTCTAATATACACTAAATAAATTTCTGTGTATGAAGCTGAGTATTATCATCAGACTTCAAATATTATCTTGTTGAAGTAATTTAAGCACATTTGCTTAAAGATGCTGCAACAGTTGATTGCTTTTTCGCTAGCAGAAAATCCTTACTACTTGGTAATAAATACTTGTTAATTATAGAACAGATAGGAAATTACACAAATGCTACAGAGCAGTTACTAAAAGCACAAAAATAATTCCAGCCTCTAGCTACAGCATATTATTACTTGACCTTACTCCACAACTCATGACGTTCATTATCACATCTGATGTGATATCTAGGAAAGACACTAGAAAAGCACTGCGTATGAGTGACAGCTCAATTCTACTCATTGAGCCATGACATATTAAAAATAAGATCACATCAGTTAACATGGGGATGATTAATCATACATTTAATCTCTTAGCCATAATTAATACTATGGACATTTAAATCAGCCGTGTCATGCTTAATAGCTGAAAGTCAGTTTGAATAGAATAGTTATCTTTTTAGTGATATTTGTTTTCAGAAGTCAAGCCCTGGCTGAGCTTTGTGTTCATTGTCAAAATATCCATGCTACTGTGTGCATCATAACCAAAAGCAAAAGCCTGAACCATAATGAAGATGTAAAGTGTAAACAGCCAGATGACATCAAAGACCATTGCAGATGTCTACTTCATTCTCATTTGAACTAAAGAGGAGAGCAGAGTATTTTCTGTCTTTAAGGAATTTTTTTTGCTGGAAAATGGGACTAGAAGTATTTTTTATGACAATCTGAACTTTGTTATCTTACCCATGGTTTCTGAAGTCTGGCTGCCAACTACACGAAGAAGCATTGGCTGACTGCTGTCTGACCTCTGCAAAGAGGTAGAAGGAGACGATAGTGTTGTACCATTCACCTTCGCATCTGCCTGTGGCTGAAAATTGAAGAAAAAAAGAAGAGATTAACAGCTCAGTACAGTTGCACAAATCTTTATATCTCTGTATTTTTTATTTATTCCATGAATACACACAATTTCCTGTCTGTTTTTAAGTAAATATATCCACGCAAACAATGGATTTGAATTCTGAATAAGACAAGGAAGAAGACTAAATAAGAACACCGAAACATGATTTCAGGTTCTCATTCTATAGCTTGTAGAACTACTTAATATTTTTCTCTGACTAGCCTCTACTGATAAGATTTCTTGGTCTATTGTCCTTATTGACAACACTTCACACCCTGTTTGGAAGATGACTCTAGAGACATCTAGAAGAAAGACCTGAGGACTCACCTGCTCCAGCAGCTGCCTCAGCCTGTGCAGCTGTGACTCCAGCTGTTTGTTGTGATCCTCCAGAATCTGCATCCTGGCCTCCAGGCGGCCCTTGTGCTGGCGAAGTAGCTTGGCTTCTGCAATGAGCTCAGCATCCCGGGGGCTTTGCGGAGAAACCGGCATCATCTCCGGTGGGGACGGCAGTGGAGACAGTCCTTTGTGGTCATGCTGTTGCTTCAAACGGTCGTACTCTGCTTGCAAGTTTCTGTTGAGAAGTAACAAGGAGGTAAAGCTTTACAAAGCCGAATAGGGTGCCGAAGAGGATGCAGGCTACCCTCCGTGCGGGGCAGGGAGAGGGCACCTCCTCTCCTCTCCTCTCGTGTGATGTGATGTGTCTAACTGCCGGGGGGCAGAGGCTCACCTGCACCACCTGCCTTTCATTCTGCTGAATCCACGTGCACGTAGGCTTTACACCTCGCAGATTTCCACAGAGCTGATATTACAGGGACCTGTGATACAAGCATTGCCTACAGGCTTTCTGCGTCACCAGAATTCACAATTAATTCCCTCTCAGGGCACATGATGCAGAAGGCTGGCTGGGCTCCAGACGCCCTCCCAAAGCCTGGGTATGGTCTGTCCTGGGCTCAGCCCTCCCTTGGCTTTCCACGCTTTATCCTTCCTAGCAGAAGTCGGACTGCCTGTTCACTTCCATGCATCAATACACTCAAGGAGTAATTAGTGCTAAAAGAGGACGTTGAGTGATCAAAGCACTTTACAAACACTAATCAAAGCGGACGCCACCTGGCCAACCTATCTGTTTTACAGATGAGAAAGCTAAGACAGAAAGGCGGCCACACAAAAAGTCAGAGCAAAACACAGAACTCAGGAGTCCATTTGCAACTCTGCTGTCGGCAATCAGGTCACATCACTCTCCTCTCTTCATATTTGCAACTGCATTTCCAGCCTAGCTCTAAAATTACTAACCTAAGATGAGGAAAAGACAAATTATTAAGCCTAGTTGTTAACTTTTGGGGCGATAATTTCCATCTTCATTTGGACTGCCCTGTCTAGAGTGTTGCAATCTATTGTAACTTTATGGCACTGATAAACTTGTTCTTTATTCTGTAAAACTCCACTTTTACTCCAGCAAAACACTCCATAGAGTAATATGATCTATAGTGGTCCGCATGAAAAAAAACAACTACCAAGCAGGAAGGGCACAGAAGGTAAGAAACTGACACCTAGTTAGGGATAACACAGTCCAAACTCACAAAAATAGTAACTTGTAACAGAAACTTTGTAGGCAAGGGAGGCCTAATAAACTGCACTGGGATTTTGTTGCTATGATGTTCATTTACAGCTTCCCAGAGGGGGGGAAAACGGCTCAACTCTCTAGTAACTGCTTACTCATCACAAGTAGTGACCCAGATTTTATTTTTTTCCAACTCGCTCTTATTTGAGGTTGTAAGAACAGGCACTTTTTGCCAGTTCTGCCTGCAAACCACAATACACACTGACAGTTTGGTCTGGAGGCTTAATAGCACCTCAGAAACCTCCCAATAAACTTTATTAAGCTCTGAAGCACTTTTAAAGGTTTGTTTTTGCGACCACAACAAGAACTAAAGCAGTATGCATCATTTTGCAAGGATAAGAAAGCAATGCCAAGGACAAAGACAGGCTACTGACTGTTCTTCAAACGTACCTGTGCCCTCCAGCAGCTACATGATGGACGCGTCCTAACCTGGGACTGTGGCACCCCCCCAGAACATGATCCCTAAGGGACGTCTGACCTACATGATCCCTCCCCTGCAGAAGTTTTAAAAGGTTAAAAAAAAGGGGTTGCTCATTCTTAACTTCACGTTGTTCAAAAATTCAGGATTTCTTTCTCTAAAACCCACACAAAGAGGGAAGACTACAGAGAGGTTTTTTTTTCAAAGAAAGTTTTTTGTTTTAATGAAATATAGAGATTCAAGTCCAGGAAAATTATCTGGAAAAAAGAAAGAAGGGCTATCCTGGGTGTTCCCTTCCACATGACTTAATGTCTTCTGATACTTCTAGTTGAATGAACTAGTGAATAAATAATAAAAATACAAACGGGAATAGGAATGAGCGTGACAACAGTATCACACACAGTCTTATTGCAGACTAAAGTTTATACAGGTTTGATCATTAAGCTTGTTTTTCACAAAGTCTGTAGATAGTGGCTATCACTACCCCATGAGGAATTTCCCAGATGTACGATACAGGCAGTACTCTACAAACAGCAGACTCAAAAGTTGGAAGTGCTGTAAAGCAAAAGATAAAATATCACCCTAAGGGAAACTAAATAAATGCACTTGGTCATACCTGTAACATAATCAGGTACCTTGCTACAAAGAAATCTACAATTACCGCCTCGATTATCAATATAGAGAAGTACTTCCAGTAACTATGGCACTGAAACCCAATTGAGGACCAGGGAGTAATTCAGATAAAAATGCCTTCATGTCTGATACAAAATAGTTAAAAACTTTCTGAAAGCCTACAGGAAAAAAAAAAAAAAAGTAAAGGATATTGCATATTATCCAAGCACAGATATTACTGAATTTGTGAGTTCTGTAATTAAATACAGTAATATTGTTGGAACAAAGGAATGTCATTTTGAAGGATGCATGCGAGTTTGCCCAGAGCACCTCTGTCACTGAGTTTTCCAGCTGCACCTTTACTGTCCAGCTAAACGGTCCTTAGTCTAGAGAACCGAGACACATCATAGCAACCACTTTCAGAGCTATAAGAGTGACGCAGAGTGCAGACGGTCAACAATATCGTAATAATTGGGAACTAAACACAGAGGAATAAAGATTGGTATTAACATAGGAGAAAAAAGTTGAAAATTAAAAAAGAAAGAAAGAATTTGAAACCTGCTGTAAGAACATCCTAGAGGAGAGAACAATCAGCTCTTATTCCTACCTCTGGAACAGTTTTAAGCTGTGCGGTGAAAAAGGATTGCTGCTGCAAACCAGGCATCCAAGGCACGGCCCACAGCCCTCAGCGTAAAGCCCGTATGTCCCAAGGAAAGGCATTCTCTGACATTTTCAGCATAAAATGGGACGCAAGAGAAAGAGGAGATAAAAGCATAATCCTCTCTAAACGACTGCAACTGAGCAAGCACGGACAGTACTGGGAAACCTGGCTTCCCTCCACCATAGCTCAGGCCTTTTACAGCTGGCTGTCACAAACAAACAAAGCTGCGGCATTTCCTGATCATTGGGAAAATATATTCTACTTCAGTAAGAGAAATATCCAAAGAAACCCCCCGTATATTCCATTTAGTACGGTTGCACCTCTTTGACGCATTCACGAAGAAAAGTAACAGAGGAAGCATGCAATGTAACCTTGATTTATGCAACTGTAAAGAGCTGGGTAGTAAAGAGCTCAGGAGTTATTAATCACCTCTATCACTGGCAGCATTAATCGCCTGGTGACGGAAATCCTAGTGGACCCCGTTCGCTGAGTAGTCCTCTCAGAGGCAACTGCAAATTTATGAATTCGTGTTATTTTTCATCTCCCTACAGAAAATCAGTGGTCTGAAGAAACGGACAAAGCTGGAAACTGAACCCCCTACCCCTGTCCCTCACTAGAGTACCAGTGTTTACTCACGATGCTCCACACTCAGAAGATCTAGTTCCCCTTCTTCAATGCCAAAATAAATACCAGAAGGAGCCCCAGCATGTTTAGAAATGCATCACTTTCTCACTATTGGCAACTATACAGACGGAACTTATTTGAGGAGGCCATTCATCAGTCTTCAGATTGGAAGGAACAGCATAGCTGCACGGAAACAGGGCAGCTCTGAGATTCCGGGTATTAGTGCTTCTCCAGTGGCACACAGCCCACTGCGCTCCCACTGCAAGTCACGAAAGCAGAGGAAAGGCACATGGCTCCGGCTGGAGATCTCATTTACTAAATTCTTGGTATAGTACAGCTAGGAGCTGGGAGGAAAACAAGAGAAGGTGAGAGAAGTCTCCCTTTTACACAAGTATGTCAGTGATCTTGATTCAATTAAAATATCAGGAAACATTCACTTTCTTTAGTCATTAAAATAGCAGGCAAGTATTTTAATTCTTTGCAAAAAGTTCCAAGTCTGTCACTGCAAAACCATATGCCTTCTACTTAATGCTAGTACAATACATCCTAGTCAGTATATCCTACAGTATAACCTATGTAATGAACTGCTTTAGGTGGACACTAAAAATCTGTCTTCTCTGTTTCTGAAATATATTCTTTCTTAAGGAAATTTCAGAATGTTTTGGGGACCTTTTTATAGTTGGGTTTTTCTCTTATATTGCAATATAGCAATAGTGCCTTCCACAGCAAGATTACTTTATGTCTATTGAATATATAAGAAATGGTCTTATCACTATGTTCCATGTGGTGTAAAACTGAGAATGAGTCCAAAGGCCTAATGCTCAAATGAAACATTTTCACCAATTGAAAATATTCTCTAAAATGCTCACACTTTAGCAAATATGAATTATTTAACAGTCACATTTTTGCCCTAAATTATTTAAGGAAATCGTATTTGCAAGCCACAAAAGCACCAAGGTCTCAAAATGCTAGCAGATAAATAATGAATATCTAAGCAGAGGTCCTTGGAACTGAAAAAAAAATCCCAGTCAGAACTGTGTCACAGCTAGGTTAGTTTGTAAGTCAGATAATACATTTCAGACGAGTTCAAAATAGGCAACAGATCTTTTTAAACTGTCCAAAAGTGAAACCTCAGAATTACAATTTCAAAGAGTCATTTTCATTCAAGTAACAAGCCAAGATGGAAATATTTGGAGACCAGAAACTGCAGCTGAAAACCAATGGAGGTCAGAATTCAATAAACAGCTCAAAAGAGATGAAGAAAAGCCAAAACATGAAGGAAAAAAGGTTTTTTTTGAAAAGCAGGAAACTGTGGAGAGCAGAAGAAAAAGAGAAATGACAATGAAGCATTTTGAGTATTGTAGTATTGCTTCTTGCTGGTACTTGATGCAGCTTTCCCAAGAGCTGCTGAGAAGTGACTGCATGTGCTGACTCTAACTGTAAAAAAATACGAGATACAGCAGAGAGAGCTAAATCTTCATTGTCAAAAACCATCAGAAGTGTATGCAACACAAGGGGTGTCAAGACAGGCAGGAAAGGATGACTTTTTATCTAACACTGCTAGCTGCCCAGCCGCTTTTCCTTCCCAGGCATAAGCACCACATCCAGCTCAGCACCGGCAAGGAGACCTGTTCCGGCAACGAGACCCACAATTATTTACAATGGAGATGAAACAGCTCAGGTGCTGAGGATCGGGCAGTCACGACGTGATTTGCATCATGTTCAGCTCATTTCCAAGCAACAGATTTACTGAGTCTTCCTGCTGCGGCAATAAACAACGTTTACTCAGAGGGTAATCCGTTTTTTCGGATCAGCATGGGAAGGGAATATGTGTTCATCCACTGGAACCAGGTTCACACAAGGAATTAAGTCCCAGGTTGTTGATTACCTTTGGCAACAGCCAAAAAAGGTTTGCACAAACTCAGAGGAGAAGACTAGAAAACAGAAATCTAAAGAGACAAGACTGTTTTTTAAAGGCATGTAAGCTATATGAATGGACCCTGACTCACCCTGTCTGAATGGCTTATTTTTCTAAACAGGAATCAGTGTTTCCTCCATAAAATCATAGTTATTTGGCTGTGACAAGCTATCAGGACAACAAGAACTCCACATTTTAAGTACAAGCTATTTATAGCAGTTTGCAGACACAGAAGTCATGATTTTGTCATGATCAATGAAAATCACAACAGCATGACCTCCACGCTGTCCTACAGAAACAGACCTATTTGTCCCTGCTGCATTGAGACCTGAGGCATCCACAAAAGATGAGGTTGCCTGTGGTGGCACCCCATCCGTAACTGTGCCTCCAGTAGTACAAATGAGAAAACAGGCTATAACCAACCTTGCAGTCTACAGCTCTTGCTTAATCCAGGCTTGGCAAACTTCAAAACAGGTATTTTTAAGGTGTAATTTGTGTCAGAGATCTTTTAACGTGCTATTCCTCATCAGTAGTTGTTATAGTAAATAAAGCTCATACCTTGAAAAAGAATTTTTCAGCCTATTTAGCTGCCTAACTCCAGGGTATACCAATACTCATATACCACATCTCTAATCTAAAATGAAGGTGCTTTAAAAGTCATCCTCCTTTCTGGTGGGCAGCTTATTTTGTCTACAGACAGAAAAGCATTATGATTTTTTTTCTCATTCTTAGTGGTGTTTAAAAAAGTAACACTCCTCCCCCGAAAACTAAGCTATTTTACCATCTGTACGGTACCAGTTACACAATATTTCTTAACAACAGAAATCCTGTATGCGAAGTATGATGGCTTATTTCAAAATACTGATTCTCCTCCACTTTGCAAAGTACTTTGGCTTTATGTACTATGTAGTAGGAAGCCTGGGGTTTGTTTCAAACAAAATCTCACTGCTGTTCAGAGAGCAAGAGCTTTATTTACAACAGCTTTCTGTCTGAAACACTTTCCTCATCCTTTATGCCTATTGATTCTCTACGTTCTCCTAAATCCTCCTGAAAAAAAAGTGCGTTCTTGACCCTTCCTCTTTATTTCTCACTCTCCAGTCTATTATTATTTATATGTCTGTCAGACATTGTGCCAGCGTTTTTCATGCAGGCAGAAACGTAATCACTAGGTGTTTTCTCTGCTACTAATTCCTCACAGAAAGCAGTTAGATTTTAGCAATTCGATCTTCAGCTTAACCTGGCCTGAAGATTGTGTAGTCTAAATGCAGAGAGGGTGCAACACAACTGGAAACACAAGGGCATGAGAAAATAATGTCAGATTAAAAAAGTAACTCTTACAGCAAATTACACCTTTAATGAAAAAAGCATGTGTGAAACAAACTATTAGTATTAAATTAGTTGCCCCTGGCGATGTACAGAAAAAGAAAACCTGGTATTTATGGAGAACAGGCTCTTTCCTCTTCCTGGTCAAAGCATAATACTTATATAGAAAAAAGGACTTAATCCGCGGAAGAGTAGCTGATGCATGTCCAGAAAGAAGCACAAGGCAGATCTAAATCTTCCTCCTATTCCAGGTGACAAAATAGCTTATTTCAGGCTTCTCCATGCCAAAACCAACTCGAGCGGTTCTGCAAGTCCAGGCTCCGCTCTTTGTAAAGAAGTCCCAACCACAGCCTCATGGAGATGGTGGGGTGATAAAACCACTGTAATGGTTTAGTACCATCCAAAGAACACTTACGCATGGAGAGAAGATCTATGACACTGCCAACTCTTGCATTATTTTCTTGACATCCCTAAGATAAATTACTACTGCATTAAACCCTCAATGTAAACATAAGTACTTATCTCTTAAAGAAGCAAGAAAAAAGAGCATGAAAATGCCAATAGACTTTACCATAAAAGCTGATGATAGCAGAACTCAAATAAAAATGGGATTTTTTTGTAGATCTAAATGATTTCTATGTTACAGTCTAATTCTAGTAGTTCATGGTTGCAATTACAAATCTGCCACAGTCAAGATCTACCAGTTTTTACACTGATGGCCAAAGATTCCAGAGCAGAGTAGAAAGAAGACTGCAGTGTTGTGATGCTGCAAGAATCCAGTAGAGGGTTATTTTGTGATTAATGAAGATAACTTCAATCAAACTTGAAACTAAAAGTGGTAAATTATACTTCATATTGAGAGGCTAAAGAAATGGCAACAAATAACACCAAAGAAACAGAAAGAAAAGAGGACCCAAGTTTTAACCACCATGAAAGGACTCATTTGTCCAAAGAAAATGCAACTTTGTAACTCATTTTATCCCTAAAAATGCTATCAAAGTGAATTCCATCTAACTGTACAGCACAATTATTTCACGGATTCTTTACTTCAAAAGAATTGAGGTCATTTCAATACCTCATGTATCCTAGTGGCCAACCTTTTTGAGAAAAGCCTGCCTTTCCAACAACCTGTGCCCATCTTTTCCAGACAGGGGTGCAGAAATCCGCACATGCTTTCCTCTCATATTGGCAACCTACAGTAACACTGGCATGAAGCTCACTACTACCACAGAAATAAAGGAAATGGTAGAACAGAAGGAAACATGAAACACAGCCAGCAGAGCTTGTCACAGGTGGCACTATGAGTATTAGGTGACCCACGCATGTCTTTGAAGATTGTCATTGTGGAGGTTTTGGGAAAGAAACAGTGCTGACGCATCACCGCACTGGAAGCAGGAATGAGCTAACGGTGATACGATGTCAGCCTCATCGCTCACAGAGTGAAAGCTTTCGTTTGCCCCTGCAGCACGCACCCGAGGGCTGTGGCAGCTGGTGGCGAAACCCACCTGTTCTCCTCCTCCAGGTCCGCGAGGATTCTCTCCAGTTCCCCTCTTTCCTCACTCTCCAGAGAAATCAGGATCTGGGCAGGGCTTCGGGGCTGGCTCAGGGGGGATTCCTGGTTCAGACTTTGGCAGTAGTGCTGGATTAACAAGTGTTCATCATCGCTGGAAAACAGAGGAGGATAAACCAGGCTGTTCCCTTCCTCATTTTTAACTTTGCAGTGAATACGAGGAGATGATTCACTCCCAGTCTCTCATTTCTTACAAAGGGATTTGCTGAACTCTTTGTAACGAACAGCAGAGCAATGTACCTTAACGCAAAATCTGCTGAACTGTTTCACTTAGTCTCTGATAATTTCCATTCTCTGCAGAGTCATTCAAGCAAAGGCAAGGCATTTATTTTTACACCTACAAACTCTCCTTATGTAATAAAGGTGCCCTCTATTTATCTATTTTTCTCTGTAAAATTGTAAATGAGGTGAAATAAAAAAATATTGACTTAATCTAATGAAATTACGCTATTTTTCACTGAGTGTTTTTTTGAAATTACAAGTGATGTACACTCAGAATACAAAGCACGGGGGGCAATGGGCACAAGTTGGAACATAGGAAGTTCCATCCAAACACAAGAAAAAACTTCTTTACAGTGAGGGTGACAGAGCACTGGAACAGGCTGCCCAGGGAGGTTGTGGAGTCCCCTTCTCTGGAGATTGTCAAGACCCGCCTGGATGCAGTCCTGAGTAATGTGCTCTAGGCGTTCCTGCGTCAGCAGGGGAGTTGGACAGGATGATCTCTAGAGGTCCCTTCCAACTCTGAAAATTCCGTGATTCCATGAAATATATTCTATTTAATACACATGATCTCTTTCTTTATTTTTATGGCCCCCGAAGCTGTCTGGCATTTGAAACAGAAACGTCTCTGGAAGAGATGCATCTCCAGTTCTGAAAACCTCAACCACTTCTAGAATTACATGAGTGTTTTAGGAGCTAAGGAGATGCACCCGGGCCCTAAGCTATGCAGCTAACACCAGCAAGAACTGTGAGAAACCATGGAAGGTTTCTCTTGACACCACAAGTCAAGGACAGACAAAAATGACACTGCTGTTAGGAATCTTGTTTTTCTGGTAGTACTTATACCAAAATAATTTAGTCTAATTTTTTCTCTTAGGTTTGTAATCCGGAATTTAACAGGCATTTTAAATAGCTGTTACTGTTGAAAAATTAGAATTCTCCTTCTTTTAATTTTGTTCCTGAAAATGTTAATGATGCCATTTCATAGACTGCAGGAGTGCTAAAGCAATGTAGAGCACATTAACATTAATTCATAAAAGGGAAATATTAATTTTTCACAACAGGCATCGTTTCCTTTCTCTAAACAAAATTTTAAAGGCTTGCCAGTTCCTAAATTTATACTTTTAATGAAACACTTCAACTGTGACTTCCTTCAAACAATTCCTTTGCATTTATAAATATTCTTATGCATCTTAAGTGAATTAACAGTGAAAAAGTGACATAACTATTCCAATATAATGTCACTTTGCAAGACATTACTCTTTATCTGTGATTTTCAGCCTGCACATATTTTGTATACATAATTGCAATGACACTACATATCAAAATCTTTTGTGGGACATATACATATTATCTCTTTATTTCCCTCCTTCCCTGTCTCCATCTGTCACTCTAACTGCACTTACAAGCCCAATAATCCAAAACCTGTGCAAATGTCAACAAATAATACTTAAGCATAACCTGAAAAACAAAACTGAAAGACTTACAGTTGCAAACTCGTGGTGAGCTTTGATTTTGCTGCAATTTGTATCTATCTGGATCATATTTCTTCCAAAATTCAGAATGTACAGATTTTTTCTCATTTTAATAGTACAAACCGAATAACAATCTGGATAGTCAGTGCTTAACTTATTAACTGAGTCGCATTAATACAACTTTTATTTAACCAAAGAACGAATTGAACAGTAAGACCAAAGTGCAATACAAAAGATACGGCTTACATATGATTTTGTGACCAAGGACACTGAAATATTACTTTGGGGACAACAGGAAATTCCATCTATAATACCATTACTGCTATCCATAACAATTCAAAATTGACATACAACTTGGAAACCAAGTTTTTATTAACTGTGTGAAACTATACTGACATTGTGTACGTATTAGTTTTGAGGTGTCATTTTAACTTTCTCTTTTTGAACCAATATATTTAAACAATGTACTTGGTTGTACAGGGGATTTTCTTTCAGAGTTGGTAGGTTACAATCCTGAGTTGGTAGGTTACAATCCTACTAAGTTGAAAGAGAAACTATTTTGAGACAAAGAAACAGCTTTATTACTATTCAAGAACATCTCACAGGCTCACAACCAACCTTATAAAATACTAATGATTTGGAATCTCAATTTAAGTGAATGAAAACTGGCCAGAGTACTGTGCTTTAAAGGAACACTACAAATTTAATAAAAGGAAGATTCTGCCTGAATTTTCAAAAAAATCCACCCCTTGAACTGTGGTAAGGATGAGATTATGTAGAATAGAAAAAAACACTTTTAGAAAAGTGGGGATTTGAGTTTTTTCATATTTGATTGATTCAGAATCTGTGTTATGGCTTCTCCTACACAGTTAAGACCAAATTTTTAAGCACAACAATGACTTACGTGCTTCTATTCTGTTTCCAGAAACATTACTCACAGTTAGTTTTCTAATTCTGTGTCCTTTCAATCAGAGAATAAACAAGATCAGGAAAATCATGAGAGAGGATAAACACATTGTTGTGTCAGAAAACCACAAACAGGCCTCAGTGTGACATTAAATTAAACTAATTTTTAAAAATTAAAACTTTTATTTATGACTTTACATTTAAAGTAGCACAACGAATGCTTGCCAGTGATCTGTCCAACTTAAAGTTTACTACTTCTAATATTTCACGGTGAAGATGAGTCCCTCCTGGCTTCCAACATATTTCAGGTATTTGTAGACCAAAGATTTTTGTTTAGCCCCACTAACCTTTTGAATGACACTTTGCCCACAACAACATTTTCTAGCTTACAGCAATTTAAACATGATTAAGCTTGCAGTTCAGATAGAAGGGTTATCTTTTCATCTTTGCCCTTAAAACGCATCAGATGATGAGCATTTTTTCCAAGTAATATGGGAACTATTTGCTGAAAAAATCAGTAGTTTTTTGGAAGAAATTAGTAATTTTAATTTTGAAGGTATCAATCATCTGTTTCATGAAGTTGGCATTAAGTTATAAGCCATAAATTTAGACACTATGATACAAATTGAAAGAACAGGAGTTCATCATTAAATTGAACCAGATGTGGTACATGGCCATGCAAATTCAGTGCTACAGAATTTCATTACAACTTATTAACCTTCACAAGAAAACACATGTCAAAAATACTAAAACAGCCTACTTACATGCTCTCATTAGGTGAAATACTGTCATTTAGGTAAGAACCATTGGTGTTCTCCATTTCTGCTAGCCTGTGGAAAAATAAACAAAACTCATTAAAATCAATTATGTTTTCCAGAAACTTTATTTGCTCTAACATTCTTGAAAGAATTAAGGACTGTGATGTTTCTGACGAATTTGAAATTTGAATTAATTTACACTCACTGTTGATCACCAATAAGTTTTGCAATAAGCTATCGCAAAGGATTGTTTATTTGTTACAATGACCTGGCTAGACTCACTTCTAAGTTTTCAACCCTTTCTCTGAGGTTATATTCCACTCCTCATGATTAATTAATTCCACAATCAAAGAAAGGCCTTAAGATGCCAGGGGATTACACAAATTGCTTTGTACCTGGCAATGTCATCATCAGAACTGTAATGATCAGTCATTTCTCATTGGTTTTCAACACTCAGCCCCTCCTAAACATTCCGCATAATTCAGAAATACGTCTCCTGATCAAGTGATTTTTTTTGCTCAGCTGGTCCAAAAACATTTACATATTTATGCAATTAACCCACTTTCTCATTCTTAAGAGCAGTATGAAAGCAGACAAGTGAACTAGAACACCAATATACCACTATTTTATCCTCCAAATCAAGGAAAAATCACGTTTGTAGTATTCCACGAGGTGAATTATTTAACATTAAAATGGCACTTGCGATTCACATAGAGTTTGGAGGTTTCTGCTCTTCTGATTTGTACAACTACACCAGGGTCCACATTAAAAAGGAAACCCTATGTAGAATCATAGAATCACAGAACGGTTTGGGTTGGAAGGGACCTTTAAAGATCAGCTAGTCCAACCTCCCTTGCAATGAGCAGGGACATCTTCAATTAGATCAGGTTGCTCAGATCCCCATCCAAGCTGACCTTGAATGTTTCCAGGGACGGGGCATCTACCACCTCTCTGGGCAACCTGTGCCAGGGTTTCACCACCCTCAGCGTAAAAAATTTCTTCCTCATACCTAGTCTGAATCTACCCTCTTTTAGTTTAAAACCATTACCCCTTGTCCTATTGCCACAGGTCCTATTAAAAAATCAGTAACCTGAGTGCACAGCGTCACGAAGACCCCACAGGACTTAAAGGCCACTTCTGACCACACAGGTGCTCTGGCATGCAAGTTAGTTGACAGGCTGGTTAGCAGCAACCACAGGCGATACTCTGCACCCCAGAGCCTGGAAAGCAAAACCCCAAACCCTACGTTTCTTCAAGAAGTGCTGAGGTAGCAGCTAGCCTTTGGGATTTTTATTTTTTTTTTTAAAAAATGATTGTTTAGAGAAAGATCTGCCTAACGTCCAGCTGGTCTCATACCTGCTAGCATAATGTTCAATGCGTGAATGAGTATCATCATGTGAAAGCTGAGGGGACGAGGCAGGCCTATAAGGCAGAAAACACTGATTAATCACAAACAATACCCCTTTAAAAGTAAAAAGACACTTAGCTATGCCTATACCCTCACATCTCCATGCCTTATGCTTATGCTATGTTTGAGAAACAGCAAGTTATAACTCCAGGCGCCGTGTGTGCCTCCTCAAGCCGTCGGTGCAATGTTTTGTAGTACCACACAGGGGATTTTGACCATTACGCAATCCGTCTGTTGTAACGACTCTTCTTCACAGCAATCCCCAAAGAACCCTTTTCCAGAGGATTTATGGATGAGGTTTCGCCCCGGTTCTCCCTTCACACCTGCCTCCTTCACTGGTAATTCTGTTTCACGTGCAGCCCTGTGCCGGCTGCGAAATCCCTGCTGGGAACCTCTCCTCTGCCTCCCACCCCTGCTCCAGTGCCTGCTTCCAGCACATCCCACTTAAAAGAGCCTTTACGGACTCCTCCACGAGTCACTAGAAATAAATACAAGAAACATAAAATGTCTGAAATGAGCCTTTAATAACACACTGCAGAAACTGATGATTTTGCCTAGCATCTTTCCAGAGTTGTAATCTGAACCGTAGATCAGTGTGTTATACAGGAGGACACTGTCAACTATTTTGGGTTCTCTGCCTGACAAATCAGATGGTACAAGGTCCTCTTCACTTTTTTGTTGATGAAAACAATCCATGGGACTTTTCTCATGAATTAAGAGTATCGTTTCTTACAGCCTCAACTCTGGAAAACTTCGCCATTGAACTATGTTTCCTATGCAGTTCAGAGAGCACCCTGTGCTGCCACGTGGGATTTTGCCAATCTACATGTATCAGGAGGTGCTGGAGTAACAAAAAATTATGCAGCTTCCCAAACTGTAAGACTAGCTCATATTGTAGCTAAATTTCAACTTCTCTTTGTTCCATCTCTGCCGACTCTCCTTCTGGAACTCCTGACTGAGGAAGGACTTTCTCCCATTTTAAACTGTTCTTCTGAACTGTGGTTCAGGCTGGGTGTGCCCAACGGGGATGACACTGCATTGCAAGAGCAGGTAAGTTTTATATTTACTTGTTATAAACCAAAACTGTAATAATCTTGTGGTTCATAACGCTCCTGTGTTACAAGTTTGATAATCCTGCAGTAAATCAACTAGACTGGTCACCTTCCAGTTTTCTAATCAGCCTGCAAAAGGCTCTAGAAAATTAGGATCCTTCTGAATTCAGCTTTATGCTGGACACACAAAATGCATGATCATTAATGTCTCTTCTCACAGAACAGTAAAGTTTTCCTCTTTAAGTCATTACAGGCCAAGTATCGCGAATCTCATTTTGTCTGAAATGAGCTTTGGCCTCCAACTGTACTTTTACCCGTCAGATGTTCAAACATTACCACAGCACACCAGAGGATAAATACTCAGTTCACAGTTTCTCAGTACAGCCGCAATTCATGCGGATGGGCAATTGCTTCTCTGCCACTTGATACCATATTTTGTGTAAGAACACCTAAACCAAAGGGAAGGGAGGGGGAAAGGATGCAATTTATCTAGAGCAGTGGATTACGGGGCAAGGTAACAATGGTTTTCTGATAAACTGATGCTATCCCCATTTTTTTATTTGACATACAGTAGATGTTAAACTTGTCTAAGCTGGTACTATCCATGAAAGAAGAGGCCTTGGTTTCAACGCACACACAAATGTTGCTGCTAATACTGTGTGCAAACTAGGAAATCTGTGTTAAAAGTAGCTTTAGTTTTGAGCTGGATCATTCTCCTAGTCCTTCTTACCCTGGCACTGCGCATGTATTTGTACCAGTACAAAGGCAAGGACCGCCCCTGCTTGGGACCAACTGGGCAATGAAGAGAAGTGATGTCTCTTTTAGCAGCAGTGCAAGGCAAAAGATGGTCCTGACTGCATGATTGCGTGCTTGCTGCCTTGAAACTAAGCCTCACGTTCAAAAGTGAACAAGGTGTGTGATATATATCTATATACATAGATATAGATATATATTTTAAAGACAATACAGTGTTGTGTAACTTGTTGGAGCTGTTTCTGTCATTCCACCAACTGCAGGCAGGGGATGAGGCTACATTTCCAGGTTTGTCTCCACTTCAGAACATGTTATAATGGAGATCTACCTCAAACAGCTTTTTAAAAGTTTGCTGACAAAAGCAAACCTGTTGAGAACCGCTGCAGTCTTCGTGTTGAATTCAGCTGCTTCGAGATACACTTTTGCCAGTATCCGAGCTAGCCTGAGAATGACTGTGCCGCATTGCAGGCTGCTGTGTAGACATGATCTTAGATGACCATCTGCGCTAGAGCTCACTGTCACTCTTTTCTGAGCACATGTACTCAGTCCACCTAATCAGTTTGAACAGTCAGCAAGAAGACTGAGAGACATAGCCAATATTTAGCCAAGATAACCATCCCTTTTACAAGGGCTCCACAGCTGTGTTGCTCAAGCTGGGGTCTGCAGGAACAGTCTGGGGAATTCCAGTGAAGTTGAGTGGCAATGGAGTGGCAAATACCACCTCCTGCAATTCCCTGCAACCCCGGAGACCTGGCTGGCAGGACGAGGGCGCTTTTCTTGCTGTTGAGTATTTCAGTTGATGCTTCTTGAAAGTGTAGAATGAAGTAAATTGTGTCACTGACAGCCCACAGTCCAAGTAATAAGACATAAATTCTCACAAAAAGTGTGAGTTGCCCCTTTAACACCTGGCAAGCAGAATATCTGTGCAAAATACTGGATAATATGCAGTCAGAATCACTAATTTCTAACAAAAAATATGTATGTATGTATTTATAAACAGTTCCAGATATTATACCACATGTTGACGTCAGAATAGCATTAGCATTGCTGAACGCTGCTAGGTTATGCTGTTCTGGGGTACTCTGAAGATTATCAGCAAGCTGGCATGAAAGCACCAGAAAAAGGCAAGATCTTAGAAAACATGGAAAAGTTTTATGATAACCAGAATAAGAGGTTTGACTGCCAAAGTTGGGATCAGGCCTGTGACTGAGAAACAGCTTTAAACCTGGCTAGCTCAGTAACTTGTGTTGTAGTCCTCGTGGTCTAGTACTAAGGAAAGGAACAAAGTTAGCAGAACAAAACAAAGAGCAATTACTTCCAGCCACTGTTCATGTCTTAATTTTCTGCTTTCTTGTCAGCCCAGACAAAAGGACTGTGCTCAGAAGATACCTGAGCTGGGCTGATAAAAGGTGCAACCTCTCCATACAAATCCTGCTTCTCAATGTTTCTCAAGTTTTCTTAGGTATTACATGCAAGTTAAACTCCCTGTAGTAGATGACACCAAACCTTTGGTGTGAAGCTATCGGTGTAGGCATACCATGATGTTATTGCTGTAAGTGAACTAGAATTAGGCATGTTATGGCAGCTTAATTTCATGTTATGTCAGACAAAGCAACAGCATTCCACATCATCCAAGCTTTCTTTAAATGTTCCTTTTAACTTTTCAATTTTTCTAAGGGGTAAGAAATCTAGATCCACAGTTGAGTATACAGTATGCTGCAATCATCCCCAGATGCATTTATAAATGAAAATGCATCCTAAAGTTCAAAGCCTCTCTATTTCACTCTGGCTTCAGCCTTTTGATGTCTTCTGTGGGTGAACCCTCAACCCCATTGAGGTTTGCAGTACTACATGCATTTCTTGGTTGCTTAAAGTAAATTTCCTAGAGGAACAGCACTTCATTTGACTTCCCAATTTTTTGTGCTTCAAATGAAAACTATAAACCAATATTCAAATGTAGACATTTCACTATTGTTTATTCTACCAAAAATTCAATGAAGGTGCAAGCCATATACATTTCACCATATAGAAATATATAAAATTCTATCTATTATTTTCTCAATAGTTATCAATATGTGAATTAAAAATAATCCTTATTTAACCTTATTCTAAAACTATCCACGTAACACTAGTAGTAGCAAATGCCACAATGATAAATGTATATATATCTTTAGTTTATGCTGAAGGTATCACTACAATAGTAAGACAATGCACGTGCAGGAATGGTGCAAGAATGAAATTCCAGTTCATAGCTGAAAAATCCCGCTTTTTTAAATCCTGAAAAAAATACAGTAAACAGTTCCCCATTTCAACCTGCCTTCATAAATTTTACTGTATCTAAAAAATTGTAATGAAATATCCAGTGGACTGACTGCGGCATGTCAGTGTGTGGGTATGCATGGTTGCGTGTAAAACCAATTTATAGCTTTATCTACAAAACAACGTCATTCCTGAAACTGAATTAAATCCATCAAGTTCAATTTATACCTTTCAAAAAGCATTTAGTATACATTCAGAGGGATTGACACTTAATTCAGTAACACAGGCTTTTAAATGACAAACTCTCATAAGCATTAGTAGGACTGCACCAAAATCCCTGTTAATTTGATGAAAATACATACTCCAGGAAGAGCATACAGTGCACAATCCACAATTGCTGGGAATTCCTGGATTTATCCCATTCTATTCATTTGGGATCAAAACCTTCCTTCAGAGAGTGTATCAAAGCAAATAATCATAAAGAAAGAAGGAAATGAACTTATGTAAAACTAAAATAAAAAAACCAAACAAACAAAAAAAAAGTGAGGGAACGCAGCAGCAGTAGCAGCAGCAGCACACTTCAGCAAAAGTACTCACGCAGAATCTACTGGCCAGAAGTTGATCAGAGTAACAGGACTGCAAGACAAAAAATGAGGAGGTGAAGAGAGAGGCAGAAGAAACTCAGCAGCAAAATAATTACAGAAAGGTTTAAAAAAAAAAAAAAAATCGCAACAACTGAAAAACAGAAATCCAACAGACCAACATGAATGACTGTGAAGAGCAACCAACCAAAAAGTGAGAAAAAAATTGAAATCTAAAATTAAAAAAGAGAGAGAAAGAGAGAGAGCGCGAGAACAAGCTGTGTGCAATTGCCATTAAACAACTGATGAAACTCGTAAAAAAAACCAAAGGGAACTGAGCTACTCATTGATTTCTCCATGTGCATCATTATTGCTTTTTTTTTCCATAAATACTCCAAAGTCATTTAGTAAGACTAAATTTATAGGGTGAGAAAAGATGAAATCAGCTGGGAAGCTTGCAAACACAGTAGCCTAATTAAAAAAAATAAAACCACAGAAAGACACCCATTTGGAAGAAACTAAAACTTTAATGAAGAGATCATTAGTCTTCAAATTGCCATATCAAACTTTGAAGTTTATAAGGCTGTCAGTAAGACAGTAAGTATTTTTCTTTTACTAACTGAAGCTGAAGTTCCTGTACAAGGACAGGTCAAAACAGATAAAAGCAATGGCAATTGGAACCCCAGCTTGTGTTTTCCTGCCAGCCGAGGTTAACAAAAATGAAAAAAAAAAAGAAAAAAAAAAAAAAAAAAAAAACAGAAAATAATAAAAAAA
>VFFE01009204.1:569868-580885 GCA_008921705.1 Burhinus oedicnemus
GGTCGGTTGGTCGCTCTCTCTGCCTACGACTCAGATCATGAGAGTTAGCTCTAGGAATGCCTGCGATGGAGAAGTCTGTTCAGACCTGCCCAGGCAGCGCCAGCACTTCCCTCTGACTTGTGCAGGAGTTCAGGCAAATCGCCCTTTCCAGTAACCTCAACCCCTGGAGGAGGATGCTGAAAAGCAGCAGCCAATGAATACTGACAAAAAGCTAGCAAACACACATTAGTTGACCTTGCAAAGATTCAGATTAAATACTGCCATTTAAACGCTACTGTAAAAGTTGATAGATAATGTAAACAAATATCCATAAATTAAAACTAACAAAAATACTGGTTTTGCTTTACTATAGCATTTTAGGGAAAGAAATTTTTCTCTCTTTTTCCTGAGTTTCTAAAAAAAAGCTGAGTCTTCACTTCATTTTGGCCATGCCTTTTTGTTTGGATGAAGTTGTAAGGACCATTCATATAATTTTATGAGGCTAGTCCATTTATAACATTGATGCTTTATTTTCACTGTTTATATTTGACCAGTAGATGAAAGTACAAGCCTAGGAACCACCCTCACACCAGGAAATGACAACCAGAGAGTGCACTGCTTCAAGACCACCACAAAAAATAGCAAACACGGTTGAAAGCTCAGTCATGCTGCATTGTGGAAGGACAACTTGAGAGCTCCTCTAATTTATGGCCCTCTGCACTGGTCATGAGTGGCCAAAAAGAAAAAGGAGCACACTGAGAGAGTAATACGGAATTTCCTTTGCCGGCTGTCTGGTATGAAAGAAGTGTTTATGCAAACCTGATCATTTTGAGAGCTGTGAAACAAGGGTGAAGACCTTCACCACATCATCAATGCAGCACATCCGCGTTGCGCTGCATGGAACACCCCGGCTTCCAGTCTTCAGAAATGAAATCTAACTTGCTACTTCTGAGAACTTCCCTAGTATTTTCTGTCATCAAATGGTCATATAATACAAAGGTGCCATTAAAAACTAAAGAGCTTAAAAATGCAATCATAGCGCTGCAGGGAAAGCAAGGGAAGCGGCAACTTGCTGAGGAAAGGAAGAAAAATCTCACACTGATAGGGAGCAAACATTGCGTCCCAAGATACGAATGAGTATTTGCACAAACCACAGCCTTCCTGCAGGATCCATAAAGTGAACTATGGCATTCAACATGGAACAAGTCATTAGCACGCGATAATACCTTACGACACAGCATTGTACAAACAATGAATTTCAATTTACTTCAATCCTTTACTAAGCATCAGAAATTGCTGGCATGTACAGCATATAAAAGGGAATTTAATTATAGGGGGGGAAAGAAAAGCCACCCAAATGCTCCATTACCTTGCACATAGGAAATGAAGTTTTTCCTTTCTACATAAGAAGGGACAGTAAGGGTCAGCAAAACAGCTACTTACTGGTGTGCAGTATTCCACCATGGGATAGTGCATTTTATGACCTTTTGCAACACGGCCAGAGAAGAAGCAACTTTGGCAGATGTCATAGTTAAAGTGCTTTAAACTTCTGTACCTAAAAGAGAAGGAAAAAAAACCCACGGCTTCAGAGCTTTGTATGTGAATGCTTCATATCAGCTTGTCAAGTTTTCTGCGTTAGTAAGTTCTCTTCCCTGAGATGTCACACAGTGCGCAATGCCGGGCAATGCTCCTCCACCACTGACAGACACATATTGCTGCCTCAGATGTTTATTGAAGACCTGAACCTTCAAAAAAAATATTAACATTGGGCAATAGTGAAGATTTCTACACAATCTCTCTCTCTTAACATACAAAAAACACCACCACAGTTTTTGTTTCTATAATGCTAATTTTCAGGTCTTTTGCTCTTCATCATGATTCCTAACACAGAATGTCCTGAGGAAGTAAAACTTAAATAAGCAATGCCCTCCTCAACAAGTCACTCCAGCAAACTCCTAAGTGCTGCATACAAGGCAGGGATTTGTTTGTGTCCTTCCTAGCACTTCTATCAAAACAATTTTCCTGTATGGCATTCCATCCATGCAAAACTCCGAATGCACTTTTGGGCCATTATTTAATCTCATCAGCTCTATGAGGCAGCTAACTGTTTTATCTGCTATGCTGAAGTGCTTGAAAGAGCCGGAGGCATAAGGGTTGTCTTGTTCTAAATACGCGAAGCAGTTCAGTCACAATGACCTCAAAAGAACATTGTTTTAGACATACTGAGGCGCACAGTATTAGCTTTCTAAAAGCCTTCCAATACAGTATCTTTTTGTCAAGTGTGTACACAGGGTTTCAATGACTTGCAAAGCCAGAGAAAAAATCTGCGACAGATTGTACTATCATGATAATAGATTTGTTATATAAATTTAAGAGACAGATGAGATCAGTCAAGTAAAATTAGATGCAAACACAGAGCTCCAGTGTCCAATTCCCGAGTTCTTCATGCTCACTACAGACTATCCATTCACTTGCCATCCTTTGATTTTCCAAGTGCTGCATTTTTCAATGCCACCTACTTGTCTTTGGCTGTTTATACAAAACCATGTAAGTAATTCAGTAGTTCATAAACCGTATCTGGGAATGGGAAAATTAAGACTTTGTGGATGCACTGAAATACTCCCGTCCCGTCCCTAGCTCTGCCTCAGTACTATATATCATTTCCCAGTTAAGATATTCAAGGGGAATAAAAGCAAAAGGAGAAGAATTTAGATGACTGGAGGAACAGCCTCACTGAAGAATAACTCCAATTCAAAACAAAGCAATACCTTCATTATTTCCCCCGTTTCCCACTGCCTGTGAAACTGCATAGCAGAAAGCACTGCCCCACTACATGCATAAAAGCGACATTCACCCTCTCCCAGGTTAAAGCAAAATGATGGCTCTTCTATGTGGTACTGCTTGCTGCTGTTGTCTAGCTGGGTTTTAGAAACAAAATTACAGAAAGCTCTTTGTAAACAACACAATGCCATAGAAGGAGAAACGCCAATGGTAAAAGACGACTGTGCATAAAAAGGACAGAAACCATACAAAGCAGCTATTGCGAAGCAAAGTGATAAAACAAGTCTAGGCATAATTGAAAGTGAGTATTTACTTAGCTGTTAAGTGGATTCTTAACAGGCATACCAACACACAGCCATTTTACAACACTGTGACTTATTCATTGCCATAGTAACCATGGTGTCGATCCAGATGTTTAAATAGACCAGCAACACTTCCCCCACTTCAGGTTAATGTTTCACCAACAACATTCTTTCTCTGAGAAACGCACATGTAGCTTTACACATCTGCGAATTTTCAAGGCATTTCCTTACTTTATACCATGACAGAAAGCAATTCATTAGGATCCAGTTCAGAAAATGTAACTGCACGTATAGGACAGATTGAATGTAAAGAAGATAATATTAGTTGTGCAATTTACCAATACTTTTGTTGAGGCACGGAAGGACTGGAAGCAAGAGGAAGGGCCATATCTTAAGTGATAGATGATTTTTGTTCTCTTGAACTGTCACATCATTGTACCCAATCTAGGTGTCACAATTATTTTTTCCCTGAACAACATGCATAAAATCAAGTACGTGATTCGCCTGGAAACAAGCAGAGCTCTTCATCCACCAAGCAGTAGTACACGTGGAAAGGGAGTGAGCTCGTACCTGAATCCAATAATTGGACACTCCTTGCAGATGTTACACTTCGCTTGGTGTTTGGCCGTCTCAGCAGCAGCCACCCTGTGCAAGACGGGCAGCCACACCATGGACTGTGGTTCCAGCCTCATCCAGTCCAGGAAGAGGGCTGCTTCGATCTCCGGTTTGTTGTTGGCCTGTAACACAGGGGGAAGAAAGACAGGGGCTGAGCACAAGTTATCTGTCTGCTACCAGCAAATTAACAGTTCAAGATGCTTGTTTCCTGCCTACTCCGTATATTTTCCCTGAATATACTACAGCTTTTCCCCCAGTCCAGCCATCCATAACACTCCCCCACACACACAAAAAAAACCCAAAACAAACAAACAAAAAATAAAAAAAATCTCCAGGATCCTGCCTTCAAGACAGGAACTGAACACTATTATTAATGTTTCAAATCTCTCTTTCTCTTATTCCCTATTACAATAGACAGCAGTACCATGTACTCTGTCACAGAGAAAATCATCCCTTACAGGGTCACCTTTGATGCTTGATCTTGCGTTCCCGTCTCTCTTACCTGAGCCTGCATAGCACTGCTTCTCACCTACTTTGAAACCAGTTTGTGTTATCCAAGCCCTAAAAATTGCACATCTTTTGATCAAAATTCCTTACTCTTCAACATCCTTATCATACCAACCTTTTTTCTAAATGCACACAGAAGGAAATCATTCAAATCCCTTCTCAAGCCTGTTGTTGAACACGTAACCTCTCTGCCTCCTTAAATGCCTCAAAATCCCTCTTCCCACCATATCATCTCTAAATTTCCTGTCATTGCCTGCAAACACAATACAGTTTTGTCCCACAGAATTCAAGCGATTTAGCCTCATATTCCACTACCTCCCACTTTCACCTTTTTGCCAGCAACAAAAGAGCCTACGAACACTTCCCGGCAGTCCCATTCCTCTGCCGCCTTCCCATTGCATTCTAACCACTATGATTATTTGAGGTATCTCTTCTACTGTAACTTCGAGGCAGCTCAGTCACACAGCTGAATTCCACTGTGGCAGGCACTGTGCACACACCAAAAAATTATAGATCACCCTTACCTGGCAGCACCTACAGTATGGAAAAAGAAACAGCAGAGACAAGAAACACAAGACAATCTATCTACACGGGTAGAGGTCACACCGTACCAGCAGGCTAGCCACTGCAATGAACAGTGCAGAATAAAGGCAAAGAGCATTGAAAGGGATTTTAAGGAAAACAGTGAAGGGATGGAGTCAATGTTTACAGGCAACGTCTCTCCAGTGTGCAGGGTGGTGCAGAGCCAGCACAAAACTGGTTATCTGAGAACCTGGGAGCTGGTTTCGGAGCTGAAGGCAAGGTGATGCAGCAAGTGGAAACAGCGAAGGGCTCTGGTGGGGAGGAGGGCAGAGAGAAGTATGCATCCGCACAGGGAACAGCCCAAGTGATGAATCATAGAATTGTTTAGGTTGGAAAAGACCTTTAAATCATCTAGTCCAACCATTGACCCTACTCTACCAGGTCTGCCACTAAACCATGTCTCTAAGCACCACATCTACACAACTTTTAAGCACATCTAGGGATGGTGACTCAACAACCTCCCTGGGCAGCCTCTTCCAATGTTTGAGAACTCTTTCCGTGACAATTTTTTTCCTAATATCCAGCCTAAACCTCCCCTGGTGCAACTTGAACCCATTTCTTCTTGTCCTATTGCTACTTACTTGGGAGAAGAGACCAGCGCCCATCTCACTACAACCTCCTTTCAGGTAGTTGTAGAGAGCAATAAGGTCTCCCCTCAGCCTTCTCTTCTCCAGACTAAACAATCCTAATTCCTTCAGCTGCTCCTCATAAGACATGTTCTCCAGACCCCTCACCAGCTTTGTTGCCCTTCTCTGGACACACTCCAGCACCTCAATGTCCCTCCTATACAGTGGCACCCAAAACTGAACACAGTACTCAAGCTGCGGCCTCACCAGCGCTGAGTACAGGGGCACGATTGCTGGCCACACCATTCTTGATACAGACCAAGATGCCATTGGCCTTCTTGGCTACCTGGGCACACTGCTGGCTCATGTTCAGCCAGCTGTCCACCAGGACCCACAGGTCCTTTTCTGCCAGGCAGCTTTCCAGCCACAACTCCCCAAGCCTGGAGCATTGCATGGGGTTGTTGTGACCCAAGTACAGGACCCGGCACTTGGCCTTGTTAAACCTCATGCCATTGGCCTTGGCCCATTGATCCAGCCTGTCCAGATCCCTCTGCAGGGCCTTCCTACCCTCAAGCAGATCAGCACTGCCGCTTAATTTGGTGTCATCTGCAAATCTACTGAGGGTGCACTCAATCCCCTCGTCCAGATCATCAATAAAGATATTAAACAAGGCTGGCCCCAAAACTGAGCCCTGAGAAACACCGCTTGAGACCTGCCACCAGCTGGATTTAAGACCATTCACCACAACTCTCTGGGCTCGGCCATCCAGCCAGTTTTTAACCCAGCGAAGAGTACACCTGTCTAAGCCATGGGCTGCCAGCTTCGCTAGCAGAATGCTGTGGGAGACTGTGTCAAAGGCCTTACTAAAGTCCAAGTAGACAACATCCACAGCCTTTCCTTCGTCCACCAGGCAGGTCACCTGGTTGTAAAAGGAGATCAGGTTGGTCAAGCAGGAGGTCAATACCATCCCACTCCATTTCTCTAAACCATCACTGTGTGCTAATTCAAATTCCTCGAGACATTTCCTTCCATGATATGCAACAGAAACAGCATATTTATGGGCTGAATATATTTAAATTGTCTGTTTTCCCTTTTCTCTGGGGTTTCAAATACAGCCCTTTGTGGGCCAGTCTTTTCTATTTCAAACTTCACAAAGCAGACTGTCTTCCTTTGTGGTTCCAAACCTATTTGAAGCATTTAAATAAATAATAAGCATTAATGTATCATGTACCTGGACCAAAATGAATAGAGGATTGAGTGCTACTTTTCTAGTTTCTCATGAAATCTGAGTTTAGTATGACCTAGCTAAAACCTTATTCAACTAAAAATACTAGCAAGGAATTTGGAGAAAAAAATATCACAACTGATCTAAAGGAGAGAGAGCTACAGGGAAAAACAATTAGTTGTGTGTAGGGTTTTTTTGGGGTTTGGTTTGTTTTTTTTAAAGCTAACACTGTTTATAATCTTGACAAACAAATTAACTGATCAATACTTGAAGACTGAGAAAAATGCAAAGTCTCCTAGACAGAACCCCTGGCCACAAGAAAGATGTGGAACCTCCCCCCCTGAATAACTCCCGAATAATGCATTGCATTAAAATTGACTTAAAATGCTGCTGCAATACTTTGGTTTAATAAGAAACAAAGAGATTTTTTGGTCAGGACATTCTTCTTGAGATGCTAGTTTGCAAAACCATCTAAAGACTCCTATGACTGCATTTAAGATCCGAGTATATGGATTTCTAGTACAGTCATATACTTTTTTTTTGGATATTTGGGGTAAAATCATCAAACCACAACATATCTACAGTTATTCAGATAAAGTCCCTCACAATTTAATATTCATTACAGGTCTTATATGAAATGTAATGACATTTCCCCCCACACACACACACACTGAAATATTTCTGAAGACTTCTGCATTAAATCCTACTCCTCTATTTTTTCATGTAGCTACAGAATTTAGGAACCCCCACAAAGAAAAAAGAGAGAAAATCGAAAGTACAATAAAGTGCAGCCAACATTGGCAACAGAATTTGTTCGGAAGAGTTGATACCGCCTTCTGCTGCAGGACATCAGTGAATTCAACAGAATTAAATTGATTCTAGAACTCTCCTAAGAGAAAGGCATATTTATAAAACATGATCGTCTATATGTCTATTTTTCAGCTAGCAGCCACGGCAGCAAGGAGGCTGAGGAGAGACTTTCTGTGGCTCACTCATCGAGCCAGCATCAGCCAGGAACTACACTGGCAAACAATTACCCTGTCTAGCAGACTACACTTTCTATACAGAGGTCCTCTAAGTCTCAAAAAAAATTTAAGAGGATCTCTTTAATATGCCATTTCTAATGGAAAAACATTAAGTGTACGGAAATGCTGCAGTGCAAGCTGCAGTCAGAATAAGAATGAGCTGTTCAAAGCTCTGCTCTCCACTTGTCGCTGCTTTAAATTTCCAGCGAAAATGCTGCAGCAATGAAAGACTTTCTGTAACATCCAAAGATCTATTCTAATTTTGCAGTCACTGTCGATTGCCAGCAGTCCCAATAGCTGCCTACCCAGAGCTCTGCACGCTGGCTGTACAAAACCTGTGCTCAGAGAGATTAGGTGCATTAAAATGTATCAGAACTGGTTCCGAATTATATTACATGAAGATTTAAAGCCACGTGGAGAAAAGCTGGTCAGGGTCAGACAGTATAGGACAGACAGTTCTCGACTGTTCCCTGAGCTGCTATTAGGATTTTTTTAATAATCTCTAAATCCGGTAAAGGCAGCAGCTGAAGATTTTACATAAGGGAAAAAGTCTGAATTCATACAGTTCGTATCTGAACCAACAAGATCAAGCTGTAAAGAATATTAATGGTTCTTCTCTTGAACACATTTCTGTGCAACTCCCAATTTTTATGGTAATAGCAGTGAATCATAAAGCAAAATTCATAAAGCCCTTTCCAGCTTACAAGTAACAATTTGTTATGGGGGATATTCAAATTCATTATGTTCCAGACATCTGTTTTTCAGTATTTATTTTGCAGAAACAATGGGGGAAGAGGAAGTTGGGTGGTGCTAGCATCTTTATGCAATACTTAGGAGTTTAATTTTTTGGGTTTTTGTCCCCCACTTCTTCCAGCTAGTAGTTTAAAAAATATTCTATGCTATATTAACTTTATCTATCCAGACTATGAAATATGCTTAATACAGTTGTGATGTTACATGAACAATGTGATATGTTTTTGGACAGAGTTAGACAATATAGCACAAATTTCTGATAACATTTTTGATGAGCTATATTCTGTTCAGGTGCAGTGTAGAAAATTAATTGGAAATAAATTAACATTGTTAATGTGATGGCGTTTTCCATCCAGGATGGTAAGCTTTACGTTAGGCTAAGTAAGTATTATTTTGGACAAAATGAAAATGGGGAATGAGATTCTTGTGACTTGTTGAAGTTCAAAAATGCAGAGCAAGCCATGAACAGCAGCCCTGTCTCCCAGGAGTCAGAGCAAACCCTGCTCAACCGTGTCTTCGGCTCTTGAATGGCTTCCCCTATACATTTGTGTTCTCCCCATTGCTAGCTGATACAAAAACAGAAGTCAAGAATTTATTATGTCCGGGACAAGTGCTGTTTCATGGTCAAGAAAGAGAGGATTATTATAAAGGTAACTTTGTGTGATACAAACTGCTTAAATCTGCCTCAACCCTTGGAGCAAATGCTTAAGATGATTACTTTGACCCCTTGCATTACACTCGATTGCATTGACTACTCCAGTCAATGTTTTTAGTGTTGTGGTAAAAAGTAATACAATAAAACCCCATGAACCCAGAAGTGAATCAGTGTATAGTTTTATATCATCCACACTTGAAAAACACCATCTTCCTAGTCCCCATACACTAAACCATTTTAAAATAGCTCTTTAAAGCAGTTCACTTGTAGGACTCTTCAAGAGTGCCTCCCAAAGCCAGGCGCAGGTTCGCAAAATCCCGCTGAAATAAAACCAGAATTCCTATTTTATGACATTTATAGCATAGCAGCTTGAGGAAGGATTTGCTAGTTCCCCTCAGGCCAGCTCCCCCCTGTCAGAGTCAAAAGCAGAAAAAAATATCCTATGAATAGAAACAAGGGCTGCCTGGATGTCCCAAAAGAGATCGAGTCCCTCAACAGTAACACTGCACTGCATTTACACATTATTGTCATATAGACCTCTATATAACTATATATAGTTATTTGTACACAGTATTGATATTGCCTAACTGTTAAAAAAAACCCCAAACAACCCAACCCACTCCTCACAAAGCAACTGCCTAAGCAATTCAAATCACAGCATTTATAGCCAAAGTCACTATCAGGGTCCTGGCCCAGCATTTGCAATACCCAAATTCCACCTAAAAGGACTAACAGGCCCCTATTTTGGCTTTTATTTATCTGAGTAAATATACTGGATTTGGACACAGTTAAGTGGTTATAAAAACCAGGCTGATCTTGCCTGATTGTTGACCAAGTGCAAACCTAGAAACAAAGACTATACAACACAGAATATTAAAATACTTTCCTCTGTCAAAGTGAAATGAAACAAGGTTTCAAATACAGGTATGAATTAACTGTACATATTTTACTACTCCTTAGCTTCATCTGTACTGTTTTTTCCTACCAAGTACACTACTTCAAGTACACCCTCGGAAGAAAGCATACTTAGAACAGTTTATAGCCAAGAACCAAATATCCAAAATTTTATTGAGAAACAGCAAGACACATTTTCATCTGAGCTGCATTCTGTTTTCGCATCCCATTTCTTAAAACGTCCCAATGTCACAATAACTAATTCAAAGCAGCGATGCGAGTTCCTGGATCCTATTTACAATACACAAGGAAAGCATATTAATAATTTTCCACTGTGATTAAAACACAGAGCATGTGTCCTTCAGTCCATATCAGTTCCCTATCCTGTTCACTTAAAAAACATACCCATCACAGAACTAAAAGAAAGTGCTTTCACACTGCAGTAATACTGAATTCACTCAATTTTTCATGGATCTATCGATTGCTTTGATGCAGTCTGAGCTCAGGCAGAACCACATAGTCTTCAAATGGTCATTAGATCAAGCCCTTCGCTCTCACTTAAAAACATTTTTTTCTTTAAAATCTCAAAGCAGAAACTGCATCCCCCTGCACCAGGTAGGAAGGATGAGTTCCGTAACATCCTTTTTCTCCCAACAATTACTATGAGCACTTTTCTGTATGTAAAGAAAACTACGGAAAGCAGGACTCGGTGCCGGGGGGATGAAAAGCAACAGGGCAGCGGCAGCAGCAGCCACCGGCGGCGAGAGGACCCGCTCCTGGGGATGGGGCAGCGGGCAGGCTGCCGCCAGCAGCGGGGCTGGGAAGCTTGCCCTCCCCAGCCCTCATTCCCAAGGACTCGCACTTCAAACCCAAAGGCAGGAGAGGCTTTCCTTGTTATCGGCCAGGAACAGTAAACATCCCCCCCTTTTTTTTTTTTTCCGCTGTTGTGCAGACAGACAAGGCCGTTGCCAGGGCACCTAACCTAAGGGGGCTGGGAGAGCCATTTCTGAAGCACGCGTTTGTTGCAGACTCTGACATGACTGCAATTTATTGCTGGCTTATCATCACCAGAAAGGAAAAAAAAAAAAAAAAAAAAAAAAAAAAAAAAAAAAACACCAAAACAAAAAAAAAAC
>VFFE01009204.1:580905-612023 GCA_008921705.1 Burhinus oedicnemus
CTTTCCAAAAAGTAAAAAAAAAAAAAAAAAAAAAAAAAAAGATGGCTAGAATAAAATAATACCCTTTTTTTGGAGTCATTTTAATATTTCACCCGACACCAGGGATGCAATTATAAAGGTGCTTCAGCACTGCTCGAGATAACTTTCCTAGCACTGCTTTAACACCTGTTTTCTTCCAAAGGCATAAAGGAATGGATAGAGAAAGGATTATTTTTTAATTACTTGAGTTTCACTGTTGCCAAGTGTAGTTTTACAATAAATAATTTGGGGATAAATCCTTCCATTAACTCTACAAGCCTGAAGAAGCCACATAAATGAGAGAAAAATTTTAAGGGGTGCAACATACTTGCAGCAATACTAATAGCAATTGCACTACAACTTTGGGATGGATGGCGAAGCCAGACCACGACCCGGCAGACAATTGCTTCCTCTCCCACAAACAATTCAGCTTTCCATTTCCCCACCATTAAAACATTAAGCGTTCTACAACCTTAAAAAGGGGGTTATGCATTACCATGCACACACACTGCAGGAGGCTATAAAATATGAATAAATATTTTCCTTTATAACTTTGATAATCCTCAATGAAATATCATTTTGAAAAATAGCTGTACTCAGTAATTTTCTTAAAAGATTTTCTGAATACTTTTTCACAACACCCACATGAAACACCTAGAGATCTAAACTGTGACATTCATAGTGATTGCCCTAAAGTCTGATCCAATTATACACAGTCATGCACAGACACTGTTGTTGGAACTGTCTGGCTTCTCTTTAGCATTCTTCAGCTTTCATTAGTAGAAGAACAGAATAATAACTATTGGTGAAGAACCACTATGGTATTGGGTCAAATCCTAAAGGTTGGTAGGTTTTGTTGTTTTGTTTTGGTTTGGTTTTTTTAAATGCGTAAAGAGGGATACCAGTTAATTTAGCCAGAAAGTTACTCTTCAGAACTACTCCTATCAGTAGATCTTTTCTGGATCCTAGCCTTACTAATGAACTGATTCATTAGTCAGATAAATCTAAAACTTCAAGTGGAATTTTTTCAAGTATTTCCAGATTTTGTCTATTAAAATACGCAAAATTTGCCCACTTTTAATATTTATTTAAAGATAGCAACTATACTTAAGCACAATGTACATAATAAGATGCTGACCACATTGTGGAAAACATTTAAAAAACAATATATTTTAACATGCTGTAATACAAGAAGCCCTGTAGACATGCATTTTTGTGTATGAAGAAGGTGTGCTAAACCAGTGGTCTCCAAAGGGGGGGGTGATCCACCACAGGGGGTGCACAAGACAATCCACTGGGGTGTGGTAAGAAGATATTTTTTTGTTGTTAATAAATAAAATTTAAAAAATTAAAAATAGTTAATTATTTCACTTTTATCTCATCCTTTTTTAATTTCTATTTTTGTTTAAGCTTTATAATGTACATAGTATATCAGTACAGTAGTACACGTATATAATTTATAAATAAATATACATCTATTGGGGGTGCACGCTCAACAGCCTTTTACCAACTGGGGTGCATGATCAAAAAAGTTTGGGGACCACTGTTCTAAACTACCTAAAACCATACTGAACAAATAGAAGTACGAGGTGGAGCAAATTAACACAATTTGCATCTGGATTATCTAAAAGAAGTCTCTGTATGCTACTTAAATGTTTATGCAATAAATAGGAGGAATGAAAACAGAACATAAACATAAACCAAAAGAATTACATTGACTTACATCTGTATTTATCTTCCAGGTGTGCTTTACAAAGGGATACAACACCAGTTTTGAAAGATAAGACACGGATCCTTCCTGTTCGACCCCTAATGAAAAAGAAACACTGGCTGATGATATGATCCATTCACATCATAATTTGTTTACTATAACGATGTTCACTGCAGTACCGTAGTCATCCTAAAGGAAGTCCCACACAGAACCATGTTGTATGGCACACATTGGCCAGTTATTAGATAATCTAGAAATGTAATATAAAATACGGCTGTGGCTCCACAGGCATAGCTGAATTGGATTGTGCCGTTGTATCAATTCAACCAGAAAGGGTCTCGTTTGGGAATAATTACCTCCTTTTTTATGACGAAAGGGAGAGTAAAGAGTCTTTACCCTACACTTATTTGAAAAGGCTTCTCTATGTACTGCTGCTGTTCTCAGAGAAAATGAGGTCCCTGGCAGAACAAGAAACCATCCCTTTTGCCAAAGACAATTTAACTTCACTTTAATTAGAAACGCGAAAGGCAGCATGGTCCTAGTTGCTGGGGTTAAACCACGACAGCGATGCAGCAGTCGTCTTTAGAAGGTCTTTGCTTACTGCCTGTCAGCCCTGCCCTGACTTGTTTGAGAAGGAGCCACCCATGAAAAAGCAGCCTCCGCCAGCAGCGCGCAGCGACAGAGGCACTTGTAAGACCTTCAGGTGAATGATGAAGCTTGCCTAGAAATCACGAGAAGGCAGGCAGGCTGCACAGTTGTGCCATTAACAAGACGGCGTGGTTTCCGAGCTCCTGCTCGCAGCGCTCAAACCTGCCCTGCGCAGTGCCGAGGGGCTGGTATACCTCCACACCAGCCCCCTGCTGCCTCCCCTCAGCCTTCCCCTCACCCTCTCTCCTGCCTTGCAACGTGCCCGCGCTATTACTTTTGCTTTTTATCGTGATTGTGGTAAGAACATCTTCCTCTGCGCTGCAGGCGACGCGATGACAAACCTTCCCATCTTCTCTCAGTCATCTGGTTTAGCTCAATTTACTTCCAGTTGCTGGCTTCCCCCAAGACTTTTCTTTCTGATAGCATTTCAAATAAATAACACCTACTGCAAAGGCAGACGTATACAACATAGGAGGCTAATGCCTAAAACCGACATTTTTGCAGCAGAACCTTATCAACAGTTTTGAAGCGTCACCAGTAAGAACACGACTGGGAATAAGATCAATCACGTACAGGCATGCCGTAGTCATGCATCAGGCTGTGCTGTTCAGCAAAGAGGCACGTTGTCTTTTTAATGCTGTGGAAGCGTTGTAGCAGCCAGCGGTGCTCATTTACCCACGCACCTTCCCTGCAAACCCTATAAAAGGTGCAGACGGAAACTGGTGGACAAAGCCTAATTTTGAATTTGCAGCCTTTTACTAAAGAATCTTGCATTTTTCATCACGAATAAGCATTTGTCGTTTACCTATGCTTTCCACACTCTACTCTCCTTACTCCTCTCCCTCAAACCTTTTCCAAATTAATTATCATCTGTGCCCTGAGAAACTCCTGCTGATGAATACCAGGCTCATGCAAATTATACAGGAGAAGAATGTAGAATGATGATTTCCCTGCAAGGCATATTAAATTGAAACTTGCACAAATCATGAGTTGTTCAGTTCACTCTCCTCTCCTCCCAAGTCAAACCAATAATTTAGCATGCTACTGCAAATGAGCACGAGTGACTGATCAATTAAACCAAATCTGAAACGTGCTGGATTTGCAGAGCTGTGCCCATAATTAGATCAGTCATTGACTGTGAATTTGATTAATATCTTTACAAATGACAGTTTTCAATTATAAGAAAAGTAAAGATTCAGTACATTTAATTAAATGTCTCCAGTACTGCTATGCACTTCAGTTGATCTCTGCCTATTAAGTTTACAATGAAAACTAAACACATGTAACCCCAAGGTCACCTCTCTTACCAGCGTAATTCAAACCTGAATTTCAGCAAAATAGCTACAAGCTTTCCTCACACATAAAACACCTCCCTGTTTCATTGTGTCCCGCAATATACAGTTCTCTAGCATACCTAGGGAATTGCCTGGAGGCAGCCAATTAGAATTTCTAATGTTGTACTTTCAGCACAGTGCAACATCAAGAAAACTAGACTGGACACGGCAAATCTAAACTGGATGGTCCAGCTTAGGAGCAGCCTGTGGAACGACCTTTATTTCCCTCTCTGCCTCTAACGTGGCTGACCTGGATTAACATCCATAGCACATCTTTTTTGTTTTTCACTAACTGGGTATCTTCGTTTATATGTTATTTATAGTTGATGATAATGCAGAAGTGGATCAGAGTTCTGTGGAAGTCAAAGCTGACTAAAGAAATAAAACCTGGCTCTTAAATTAATATAGCCCCATTCCCTACTATCGGTACACTACATAAAAATATAATGCAATCTGGGTAATCCACAGGATATTGCAGCTGCTGCAGAGGATGTCATAAGCAACTGGCTTATCGGAGGTGATCCTGCAGGAAGAGACTCTGTAGAAATCTGCATTCTTTTTTGGTAGGTGATCATCAAAGCTTCAGTGCTGTGATAAAGGCTGGATGGAAGAACAATGTTATGGCAATTCACTTCAATATGGTTCAAAATGTCAATGGAAATACAATAATTGACCCATGTCCTTCCATTTCTGTACGTAAATGTTTATTCTCCCACAGTAATGAGCGTGTCTGACTGAAGGTGGCTGATAAGAACCTTAAAAAAAACAAATAGAGCCTTCCACTAACATTTTTTTCACTAAATTCACCAAATACAAAAATAATGGCTTATTCTAAAATTAGCTTACAAATATGTTGGAATTTGTCTATGCTTTATGAGCAATATCTTTAACCCACTAAATAGGAATACTCATAAATTTTCTTAAGCTAAATTTACTCTGTTGTATTTATACTTACAGGTACACTTCTTAAAATTAAATTTTAAATTAAGTATTCCTCAAATCTCCTGACTGTTAAGGGTTGTAAGCACATTAAATTAGAGATGAACCTCTTCTATTTTTGAACAAGAATTCTAGATTGAAAGCTATAGAAAATGGACAGCTCTGAAAAAGTTTGACATCTGGAAGTACAGACACATGCAAGAGTCTACATGATCATGTTCATACTGTTGCTTCTTGATAATTCTCTTGAATTCCTGTATCTAAATAAATTAAAAAAGCCATGCAAAGTCATGACCTACTGAGGACATGCAGTCCCAGAATTGCTGTGAACACAGAAATCTGTTAAAAAAAATTCTGGTTTCCAGCTCTCTCATTGCTTAGCTTAATAAAGACAGGATTGTATGCCCAACCAAGGGCTGTACTGATTCAGCTAAATGCAGCCATTAAACCGTTAGGTTTATTAAACTTTCACTTCAACTACTGTTTTTTTCAGTTTCAAGCCATTAATTTTATAGTGAGTCAGACAGCTCGTTACCCCTTTCACCTTCCCCTTGTGCTGTTGGGAAGGCTCCTGAGCACCCCACCTTCAGAGCACCCATACATACGTGTCGTAGACATTCAGCAGCCAGTTGAGGCACATGTCCACGCAGAGAGGAACATTGACCAGGTTATTGTGCTCTTGTTCCAGTCGATCGTAAATGGTGGTCAAGCAGTTAATGATCTGCAGAATATCCATCGGCTGGTCATTTTGTTTGAGGTTGTGCTGGTCCAAGGCATCACATGCAGCAGACAGACTCAGGAGATCCACTGTTGAAATAAAAAAAAAAAACAAAAACACCACAATAAAGATTGGAGAGAAACAGCGGTTGTATCACCCATACCCAAAAAGTAAATAGAACAATTTCTTTGGCTTACATGCCTGGCCAGAGGATATTTTATGTCCTCTGAAAGTCACGGGCAACGCTGGTTTCAAGACTCCTACAGCTGCACTGTTTATTCAGCTGTGGTCTTAGAGAGAAGTGTTTATAAAAGTGAAATCTGTTTAATTTTTAGCTGTAAAGTACCTATTATGCTATTGGATCCTATGGAAATATTACACATAAATTAAAATGTAAGTAAAAATCACATATTCCATGTTTTATGTTCCTATAGGTAGGCTACTATTTGACTACTGCATTCACCAAATGTGCTTTAAACATAGTACATGTCGTCAGCTTTCCTGTGACGTGCTGTCCATTTCTTACAGAAGTCAAGCAATCTTAACCAAACCAAACTCCACAAGAAATACTGAACTGGGATTAACCTCTGTTACTCTTCCTCCAGTGAGAACAGGGAAAAGAAGGTTCCAGAAACATTACATGGCCTATTTCATAGAATCATAGACTCCTTTAGGTTGGAAAAGACCTTTAAGATCACCAAGTCCACCACTAAACCATGTCCCTAAATGCCACATCTACGCAGCTTTTAAATACCTCCAGGGATCATGACTCAACCACTTCCCTGGGCAGCGTGTTCCAGTGCTTGACAACCTCTTCTGTGAAGACATTTTTCCTAATATCCTATCTAAACATCCCATGGCGCAGCTTGACGCTGTTTCCTCTCGTCCTATCACTTGTTACTTGGGAAAAGAGACCGGCACTCACCTCGCTACAACGTATTGTAGAGCGTGATAAGGTCTCCCCCTCAGCCTCCTTTTCTCCAGACTAAACAACCCCAGTTCCCTCAGCTGCTCCTCATAAGACTTATTCTCTAAACCCTTCACCAGCTTTGTTGGCCTTCTCTGGACACACTCCAGCACCTCAATGTCCCTCCTGTAGTGAGGGGCCCAAAACTGAACACAGTATTCAAGGTAGAGCCTCACCAGTGCCGACTACAGGGGGACAATCACTTCCCTAGTCCTGCTCACCGTGCTATTTCTGATACAAGCCATTGGCCTTCTTGGCCACCTGGGCACACTGCTGGCTCATATTCAGCCAGCTGTTGACCAACACCCCCAGGTCCTTTTCCGCTGGGCGGCTTTCCAGCCACTCCTCCCCAAGCCTGGAGCATTGCATGGGGTTGTTGTGACCCAAGTGCAGACAGGATCTGGCACTTGACCTTGTTAAACCTCATGCCATTGGCCTTGGCCCATCGATCCAGCCTGTCCAGATCCCTCTGCAGAGCCTTCCTACCCTCAAGCACATCGACACCCCTGCCCAACTTGGTGTCACCTGCAAACTTACTGAGGGTGCACTCGATCCCCTCATCCAGACCGTTGATAAAGATATTAAACAGAACCGGCCCCGATACTGAGCCCTGGGGAACACCATTTGTGACTGGCCACCAACTGGATTTAACTCCATTCATCACCACTCTTTGGGCCTGGCCACCCAGCCACTTTTTGACCCAGCGAAGAGTATGCCCATCCAAGCCATAGGCAGCCAGCTTCTCCAGGAGAATGCCGTGGGAAACGGTGTCAAAACCACCTAAAGTCTACCTAAAGCCTAGGTAGACAATATCCACAGCCTTTCCCTCATCCACTAAGTGGGGTCACCTTGTCATAGGAGGAGATCAGGTTAGTCAAGCAGGACCTGTCTTTCACAAACCCATGCTGACTGGGCCTGATCTTTTATCCATTGAAATTTATCCATGTTTAATTTTGCAAAGCATTTACATTTATAAATACCTCTATGACTTTACAGAGTAAGACACATTTAAACTTGTCAGTCAGTATACAACATAGTTTTTTGTCACAGACATTTAAAAACTTGATTTTCATTGCAACTTAAGTCAGTTGCATTTTGAAATTCAGATGTCCAAGGCAAAACAGAACCTCCCTTTCTCAGCTCTTAGCCTCTGCATACTAACATCAACAGCAGCATCACACTTCGGGGGACACCAAATTGGAGAGTTGTGGGATAATGGTTTACAAAATAAAACATGAATAAGAACAAAAGAAATCAGAAAAATTAGACTATAGATGCAGATCTTCCTGCTGCCACGTGAAAACCCTTTGTAATTCCTTGCATGACTTTTCAGGGCGTGAGCAATGGGGTCCTTCTCATACCACGAGCAGTCACAAAGTACAGCACCATTCAATGTGACTCGAGGGAGCAGAATCTGGCCCAAAGTGAACTACCCAAAATCATCCAGGAAATTCATCACAAACCTGGGGAACGAACTGACCCAACTGCAAGACCATTTTTCCCTCTGATTGGAATAAAAATGTGTTTTATTGAGTCCTGGTAAGGACATCTCTCAGTAACGTCAAAAAAAAAAAATGTATGGAGGCTAAATGCAGAACCCCACGCAGGAATTTTTTAAGAACTTCATCCAGCTTAAGAGCACATTTGCCAAATTCACACTTGAGTACCCTATTTTATCAAGGATGAAGCTGAACCTTTGATGTCCTAGTGGAGATGGAAAACACTTTAGCTGCACATAGGGCTGCTTGATAATGCTGCATGGACAGTACACTGGGATTTCATAATTGCCAAAAGAATTTCAGGAGTATAAAATTCATAGGAAATCAATAGGGACTTCTGAAAATTTCATCCTGTGGGCCCGATGTAGCCAGTGCTAGGGTGAATAAGGAAAACTTGGAATGTTATCCCCATTATTATATCAAGAAATTTAACTTTGACTCTGTGGTTTTGTGCAGGTTTTTATTGGGATTTTACTTTTTTCTCATTAGCATACAGTTATTAAAAGAACATCTTTCGGAATATTATGTTTAACCTACTAGCATATAAAATACAGCTATTCTAAGGTCAGTGTTACATCCCACAAAAGCATATTTATAAGACTTTCTCCCAGGATTCTCAGAAAGACGCTTTTCTTCTAATAATTTATTAGTCAAATTGGAAATAGAGCACTGCCTTCACAACACCTTTAACTCTGAGCTTCAGGCTGAACTCTCAGTTCCTTTGAGACTATGAATCAATGGTAATTAAATGAACCCCTCAGGCATCTGAGTGGCAGCTTAATTATATATGCAGCTACGGCTAAACATGGGTCACTCCACTTTGTGAAAGCTTTTCCCACTAATAAGCAGCAACTTCTGAAAAGCCTTTCACCCCGCTCTTCATCAACCTCATGTCCTATCTTGAAGTTAATAACACACATCCATCTTATAAGAAGCAAAAAGTGCTTGCCAGCACACTCTGCTTTAGGGAACTTCTTTTTACGGGAGGAAGAGTGGCTCTGGCCTTCACCACGTTAAGCTCCTCCTGCACCTTTCCCACCAAGATTAAAGAAATGGGGAGGGGAGGATCCTCTCCCAGAACCAGGAATTGCATATTTCTTTCCTGAAAGCAAATATGGAGGTCCCACTAAATGACAGACTTTCAAAAGACAAGTCCCAGCAGTCATATTGAAGAGTTGTATATTCATAGCTATTCAGTGATTTGCAAAGCTTTAACTGAAATAAACCATACCACTTCATGCTTTGTACTTTTTGTGGGTTCTCTGCCACTCTTTTGTTCTTTTCTATTTAAAATTCCAAACTGACTCCAAAATCTGTGTGAGCAGTAGATTCTAGCTTGTTTTGAAATCTAAGTCATATATATAAATATTTCTTTGGCTTCTAAGGCAAAAGAAAAAATGTTAGGATGTTTGTAATTAGACACTAACCTGTGGCCAGATTGCAGGAAAAGTATAAAAGACAACCTGAAATAACTAACCCACTGGAGGACAGAAGTGACAATTAACAGGCAGAAGAAAGTATGCTGTGGAGGTCACATACTGAACTTGGGGAAAACTCAACATACAGCTGGTGATAAAATGTGTAAATGGTGTTTCCAGAAAGCAAGATCACCTCCTCTGTAACCTTCTGTTGTTGGCTGATACATTAAAAAAAAACATATTTAATCTATCCTGTATAAAATTAAAGGAAAAAAGTACCCTAACAGAAGGGTGTTCTTTTGCTGGATCCCCAAGAAAAGTTTGTGAATACATCCCATTTCATTGACATCACAATGTTCAGATGTGGTTTGCACTTGAAGATCAGATCTTTTAAAAGCAGCAAACCAAGAAAGTCAACATGCTTTGATGTGATTATCAAAGGAAACCATACATTTAAAAAAAACAGGTGCCATAGTTACGCCTGGCATGCCTGCAATAATTTCGAAGGCTGGGATGATAGAGCCACACTCTAGATTCTTCCAAGGTAACACAATACACAAGAATTTATTTGTTAAGGATTACCATTTTCCATATCCTTCTTTAGGTTTAATGTCCTAGCGTCTTAATGTTCACTGGGCTGATTTACAAACTGAAAAAAAGTAAGTCTAAGAACAGTTCATTTTTAAAAGTGTTTCTATTCTTGCCACAGAGGAATAGGCTGCACCTCCACTTCTGTGGGCCTTCTATCTTTACACATCTTTAGAGTGCTCCTCAGCAAACAACATTGCTCTGCTTTTTATGAAGTCTGCAGAAAATAATATATATATGTCTATTTAAACTCATGCAATTTTAAAACTGAAATAGAAAGTAAGAGCTGAAAGCAGCACCTACTGCAGGTGGAATTTAGGAATTTTTGGCTATGTGTAGAAGCCCTGAAACCCAGCACTGTGCTCTATTTCTACTAGTGCCAAACTGCAGAAAAAGAATTTTGAAATGAGTTGGGGTTTTTAGAAAAAAAATTTAATTAAACTGAGTTCACAAGCGACACTGAAATCGTAGAATATACAAATACAACAACGGTGTCTCCAAGCAAAAATATTTGTAAGAACAAAGACTGCTAACCAAATTCCTTAAATACTTCCACATAGATACAAGTATGAAGAATGTGCTAATCACTGTAAGCGCCACTGCATGTCTCCGAAAACATCCATTCTCAGAAAATCTACCTAAGTGTAGCCTCTAGAGATAAACTGACTTCAGTGCATAACTACAATTCCACACTGTAAAGTCCAAAATGAGTCTAGAATTATTTAGAGGTAGGAATCAGGGTAATACAGATAAAATAGGATGCAAAGTTTTGCACTTTCAGCCATAAAAGCCTGTTACAAGTTACACTTGTGTACTGCCCGCTAGAGAAACTTGTAATTCCAAATATTTTATTTCCCCACTTCAGTGCTGCACTGATTGTGGTTACCTTTCACTGCATATCACTCCAATTTCTTTACACTACCTTTCCACGATGACTGTGGGAGGAGTGCTGTGCCATGGAAAGATGTTAGTACTTCTGATCATCAAAATTCATTGTCACTGCATTCATGTTGAAACCTTTCATTATGTTACAAGAATTTTCACTTACTGGTTGTTTTTTTTTCTTTTTCTTTTCTATTTTTTCATACATTCAGAAATTAAGTCTGCTCACTAGTGGGATTCACCCATGCTTATAAGCCTAAAAGTAAACACGTTCAAAAATATCGAGGTTTGACACAGTTCCAGAAAGCATGTGAGCACAAATCCAAACTTGAAGTAAATCAACAGTTGAGACATTTGCAACTGTGTCAGAAATTTAACCCTGTAATTAAACGCTGAATAGTGAATGTTAAAATATTTTAATAACCTCCCAAACTGTATCACCTAATAAACTGCTTGTTTTGGCAACTGATTGGCCTACCAAGAAAATAACGAGCAAATTATTTAGCTATCAGGTTACGGTAGGCTGGAAAGGAAACATAACTCCAGTGACAGGTAGGATACCATACTCCAGTTGAGAGAATTAAAATGTTAGAATATGCACATCACAAATGTATGGCTGATGAGAGACTTCTGAACATAACCAAAAGCTGGGGAAAAATGAAGCTAAATGTTTAGTGTGATGATCTCATTTAAAGGCAACAGCCCCGCAGGGTTCAAGATTCAACTTAACAAACCATGAACAACTCCAGCTCTGGAGTGATTATTTCACCCCAACTCTCACAGTTCCCAGTACACTACAATCCTGTTCCTTTGGCGTTGAGATGTAAAGCTGTGGCTGACACAGGACGTGGCTCCGGTAATGAGCACAGCGAAAATATCCAGCTAAAGAGTATAAAGATAAGAAATATGTAGGGGATGTTAGTTTTGTTTCTGATCCACTGCTCTGTCTTGCAAGGGACAGATCTGCAGACCACCCAGCACTTTGGTTTTGTAAGGAACATGCAAATGGGTGGCAGCAGAAGACCCTTCAGGTGAGAGGATTCCATGCACCAGGCAGAGCTGGGGGTATGTGTGAGCATGTTTTTTCTGCTTCTGAAAGTTGTGAATAAACTTGCGCGTTGGTCGTAAAGTCTTCCCGGCAGCAGGCAAGGCACAGGCTCATACTTACAGCAGAGGGCTTTCTGCAGCCTGCGGAGTTTCATGGCAGTCCTGTACGCCGAGAACCTGACGTTGTTCAGGTCAGCTGTAGGGGGGAAATATTAAAATATAAGATCAGCTTTACACCGTAGAAATAACCAGACTCACAAAGACATTGTTAAATTGAACTAGATTATACTCATCGGTTAAAAGAACAGAGGGGGAAAAAAATCCAGCTACGTTAGAAACTCTACTTCACTGAGCAAAAGCCCTCAAACCTTGACAAGCAATCATCCAAAAGAAAAACAATACATCCTGAAGCGTTACTTCCTTTTGTTCAAAGGCACTAAACTTAAGAGCACTTGAAAGGACAACATCAGTGACTGCAGTAGTGTTGTCTGAAAACACCGCAGCCTTTCACACCGAAGGCACTGTGAGAGAGGTAAGAACCTGAAACTCCTCCGTGTCTGCCCCATGCACCAGCCAGGCTGTGCGCAGGCAGCCCCAAGAGGCGAGCTCTGCCCAGGGAAAACTCTCAGCTACTGCTGAAAATAACTTAAAAAACCCCCACACACAATGAAACCTTTTGTGGTTTCCACCCAAGCTGATCCCAGCCGTGCCCTGAGATGCAGAGCCTTCCTGGTGAGAAGCCAGCTCATCCAGCCAGGTGAGTTCCAAGGTTCCCACCTCTGAAACAGCGGGGAGCTGGTGGGCTGCAGCAGCGCGGCGGGAAATGGGACCCAGCAAGGAACACACCGTGTGGCACAATTTCTGCTGGAGCCTTCTCACGCAGTTAACAAAATAAGGACATCAATACAAGTCCCCACTGAATAGTTTAACCACGGCTTGCAAAAACCTCCCAGGACACTGGACAGGGTGGGCCACACACCAAACCAGTCACACCACACCAGAACCTCTAGAAGCCTCTCAGCACTTGGGTAGCTCAGTACTGGCTACTTGAATGTTATTCCGCACCAAATTCTGATTATCTCCACAGCAAGGCACAGCAACTGGTCCATAGTCTAAGAAGTGAACACTAGACAAAACTGAAAAGAAAGGAGGGGTTGTCTTGGACCAAATCTGGCCAGGAAACTGCATTTGCATCTTTCTCTTCCGTGAAACCAGGGTGGCTTTGGGAAAACCCCATTTACAACAGGAATGAAGATAAAATTCACTGAAAGTGAGGTTGAAACTACTGTGGCTGAATTCCTGCCATCAGTACCAGTACATCGGCTAACTCGTAATTTACAACTAGATTTGGCATACCAAGACTGTGGTGCAGACACACTACCGCTTGCATTATTCAGAATCCAACTCAGGATGCAGAAGCAAGTGTGCAAATCTGCCAAAGGCTTTTTGTTTACATGAGCAGATCAACAGATACTCAAGATAACTGCGTGCAGCTTCAAGATGGTACCTTCATCAAAGAGAACCTAGGCAAGCCATCAAGTTTGCCACTTTGGGGGCAAGGCAATGAAGGGATGCTGTTTCCCAAGTGGCATTGCCAGCTCCTTCCAGGGACGCTACAGGGTGGCTGCACGGGAAACTGAGGAGTGTGGGGGGCACGCTCGTGTGCCACAGCGCCGTCACCCCCACCGCCGAAAAACCAGACTGCTACTGGCATGCTCCTGGCCCTGTCACCTACCCAACTAATTCCTGGGCACAGGCACTCCTGGCCATTTGAGCGGTCTAGGGACCATTCCCAATAGATCCGTCGGCATCTTGTAATTTAAGGGTTTTCTAGCACAGAAATGGACTGTTTGTGCCAGCCAGTTTCAGCACCCAGCAACACTGCTGAATGCATTTAATTTACTGACGAAACACATGGGGCCTATGGAGTTAAGGATGGGAAAGCGTTTGGAAAATGTGAACTACTACATAAATACAAAAAGAACATTAAAAAAAAAATATAGTGGCTCAGAATAAGGGTTCATTTAGCCCAATAAGCTGCCTCTAAGCCTGGCAGACTCTTAGAGAAAGAATATGATAAAAAACTGGGCAAATATGCCTTACTGGCATACACACTGAGGTGCTATAAAGCTGTTTGCAATGTGGTAGCTTGGGTATAACTATCCCAGCACCATTTACAATGCTGTACAGGTATACGGGTAGCAGAGGGAATACAAGCTCAATTACATTACTTTTAATTAAGCTGTTCTGAATGACTAATTTGAAGTTTGATAATTCAGTAGTTTTGTATGCCTTAATAAAAGCTGTGGAACATTTCTAAAACACGTCTTACAGCAAAAGGGAAAGTTTCAGCTTTGTATATCATTTCTTCCTCTTTGCACAGTTCCATACACCTTTTTAAGGGGCAGTTCTCCTGGGTATTGCTCCTGCCAGCTCCCTCTCTCAAATCATCCTGACGGGTCCAGAAGCCTTAACGCGGTGTGGAATACAGTAAGCAATTTAAATGAAGCCACTTCATTTGTTTTGAAGGGAAATTAATAAAGCAGTCTCTCGCAAATACACTGTGACTTCAGTTACATTTTGTACTCATGTTGTAAATCTGCACTTGTATTCTGGAAAAGAATATATACTAGATTATGGCTAGCATTTGATAAAATGAAGCAGCCTTCCCTAAACTTCCCCTGAGTATTCTGAAATAAGCTTCTCTACTTATTTACATTTTAAGAAATATTAGTAAATATATATGCATATTTCAGGCCTTGATCAAGGCAGACAGTATGATCCATGAAGCCACTGAATCCTGAAATTGCTGTAGTTTACATCTATTTTCCTATCTACGTAATACACACTGAACTTGTAGTCAACCTTAATGGCATTGCCGCCAAGAAGCATCTGCTGTAAGTGATCAACAAGCAATGTCAGGAGCTAGTTTTGGAGCCCTCACCTCAGGTTTTGGGAAAGTAGCAGCAATCTCTGCTTTTAGCTCTACGTGCTGAGAGCACGTGCGGCTGCCGAAGCCTCCGCTCCCACCTTCGTTGCTGTTATCAGTATTAGCCCATGCCCAGTTACTGTCCCCATGTCAACCGCTCACCTCCCATCTTCGTTACACCACCACCTCCACGCTCCTGATGGACGGCTCTCTTACCAGGTGGTGACAGTCATTTGAGGCTGCTGGACCTTAATGATTTAGCTTCCCCCCCGCCCCAAACCTACTCCTATGAAACTGCCGGTGGTGTCTTTCCTCCCCCAGAGCTACTGCTGCAGAGAACGCGTTGTTCCACAGAGCAATGAGGGGAGCCCAGGCCTCTCCTAATGGGGTACAAAATATTTCCCTTGCTGGTATATGACCCCATTTAAATGAACCATAGAACATAAGACTGTCAAGGAATGAGACTTGGTCACTGGGCTCGGGAACGTTGGAGGTAACGTCACCGCAAACAGCAAGGGAAGAGACTTCAAGCGAGGCAGCATATGGCACTGCCTGGCCGCAAGCCAGCCGCCGCTGCCACTGCCGAGAATGAGCAGAGGAGGGAGGAAGGAGGCTCAAGCAGCAGCAACCTTCCAAGGGCCTATGGAAACACCACTAGTTCCTCCTTCCCTGTGGTTTTGTTGGTTTTTTTCCCCCTCTCTGGGTCTTGAGAAAAAAAAATCCAATGCTTTCTCCACTCCCAAACAGCTCACTAAAAGAGGCAGGGCCCACTAAGCCTTGACTCCAAAGCTTTTATTATCTCCAAGCAGGCTGGAGAGCTAAGTGTACCATGCAAGCTTTCCTCCAGCCCTTTGTTCCCACTCCTAGAAATCATTCACCATCTTGTCATCTGAATGAAGTGGTCAGAGGGCTGAAAAGCCCTTGGAGTGTATAAGACTTTTGCAGATTGTTTAATGATACTCCCAGTCCTCATTCAGAAGGCAACTTTCAAGCTTTGATTAAAAAGTGTAAATGCTCAAGAGCATAATGTCTTTATGGTCTGAAACAACAATGTTGTGGAAGAGGTCACCTGGCCCCTGGAAAGGAACAGACTGAGGAAAAGATCACATGGGATTATTTGGTGACACTCATAGTTACTTCCCACAGCAAAGAGAAATCATGGTTCTCCCATCACTCAGCCATGAACAACCACTCTGTTCAAGGGGATATAAATCTTTCTAGGGGAGAAGATTTAAGATGTTGTTACAGGAGACCCATAAGATGAGGCAGGTGCTTACAGCGGGTGCCTTCACAGCAATGAACAATTCCCACCAACATAGCAGTAAGATCTCTCCATGATAGTCCTAAGCTTCTCCTGCAGCTCTCCCACCATCGTGGTGGAAGGAGTTCAAAGGGCTAAAGCATCAGTTACTCTCAGAAATTAGGAAATCTCCTTTCGCTGCTTTCTTCTTTTCATTATAGACATGACCAGACAAGCGCCTCCCTTTGCTTCATGGCAACTAATGTGGTAGGAAGAAAGTTATCTAGAAAATGGATCTCCTCCACATCCATCATGTGCCTACAACATATGAATATGTTCATGTTCATACTCTCAGGTTCATTAATATGAATAACATTGAACCAGAACTAGTGCTCTTATTACACATGCAGCTCTAATGAAGAGGACCCCAGACTGCTGATAGGAAGAACTCAAATCAGAAACATTATGGAAAGATGATGAGATAATTAAATGCTAAGCTTTTCTGCATAATTTTGCATGTTGAGAGAAATCTCAAAACATAAGGGCTATGTTCTTCCTCAAAAGAGCTAAGACAGCCTCATCAACACATTTTCCAATGTTGTATTTCTAGAGTATTGTAGAAACAACTGTAATTACACATAGCAGATACTTTTGACAGTGGAAAATCAGGTAAAAAAAAACCCAAACACTTCACTTGAGAAGTGGTCAGTAATTTGTATCAAAAATTCGAACCACCTCCTGGAATGTCCCACTGACTAGTGACACAATATCAACAAATAAGATGACATAGATTTATTTATTTTTTTAATCTTCCTATGTTAAATTCCAGATTTTACATTGGGATATGAATATTATTTTAAGAGGAACAACAGATCTTCATATTCTTGAGTCTTACTGCACGAAATAAGATGGTAAGCAACTAAAAGCAGTAAAAAAAACTAAAGAACAGTTAAAATTTTAAAAAGAACTTCTTTAACAAGAGGTATAGCATCCAGCATAGAGGGGTATTTGTTTTTATTCTTAAGTAGTCACATCTATGACTCAGACAACAGGTTTTAAATGAGGTGTTATAATTGAACTGCTTTCCACGGTGGTTCTTAAAACAGACTAATCACTCTACAGTTGCCCCAGCTGCTAAGAGCGCTAAATGACTGGGATGTTTCATCTGATAATGTACTAAGAGCGCTAAATGACTGGGATGTTTCATCTGATAATGTACTGTCCTCTACAACAGACTAATCTCACTGAGGGTTTAAGAGCTCTAGGATGGGCCACACTACCTCCTGTCAAAGGTTGTTCATATAATTTGTCTCTCACACACACAATGAAATCTGAAGGCATCTCAAGAAGTCCTTTCTATCTGGAAACCACCTTGTTTTTTACTTTAAAGAAGGTTACTTGTTCATATGATTGTGAATATTATTATAATTGCTTTTTAATTAGTGAGGAGAAATCACAGCCATTTCACTTGATTTTATGGACAGTAATTTTCTCATTGGCTGGACACCATCAAACTGGAAAGTGCAACTTACGTGCTTCAGGTCATAATTATCTCAAGAGTAAAATCTGGCAAGTTAACAACTAAATTCTTTGAAAGAAATTAGATGTCATCAGGTGAAAACCTCATCTTCATTTGGTAATATTTACAGAGTTTTGAGTTGGTGATTTTTTTTTTTTTTAATCTCACTTACACTCGCACAGAAAAAAATGTGAACCTACAGTGATATACCTCAAAACCCCAGTGTCTTACTCAACCATAGCTTGTGACATGCTTATATAGCTGTTCATAAATACACTGCCTGCAGTGGATAAGCTATTTTGGGAATTACATGTCGCTGTTGTCTCTGACAATTCCTACCTAACAGAGGTTAAAAACTGTTTACTGTACAGTTCTGAATGTGCCATAATTCCACTACCAGCCACTAAGCTTTCATGTTTCATCAGACATTAGCGGCACTCTGACTTCTCAAGAAACTTCACCTCACATCGATTCAATACAGCTGCGATTCCCTGATGGGCTGATAAGAACGTGAGGTTTCTTCCTGCTGCCCAAAACCCATATATAAATCTTTTAATGATGCCCTACAGTGACATATATCGCCTCTTTAGGAATTGTAATTTTAAAATGCAAATGAGACAAATGCACAAAGGAAAGAAATTAATCAAGTAACACTGCTTAATATCATTTGAGTCTCAGCTACTGACTCTTTTATTATAACAATAATTAATGCTATCATCTACATTGCTTTGAGAAAAAATAACAGTAAACAGCGTTATTATACATACAGACATACAGCTTAACCAGTCTCCATGAAACAATGTGGCATGCTGTACCAGACCTGTCTCACTGAGTAAAAAAGCTGATAGTGTCTCTGCAAATTACTAAGTGGGAGGTATCCAGGGCACCAAAATGCTACTGATTGCATCTAGACCAAGTGGATGAACACCACAGCATGTGGATGAACACCACAGCATGTGCCAGCATCCCGATAACCAGACCAACTGACATGACCTTTAGGAATTTAGTTTTAGCATGCAATGGCTTTTCTTCAGCCTGCAAACCCAAAAGTGTAAGAAAGGATATGATGTACACCTGGGGTATACCTCATTATGGAGTTGGGATGTGAGTAGAGTTTGCAGTCCGAAAGGTCAGAAACCCTGCATGTACGCTAGATGAGAAGGAGTCATAATGGAAAATTAAATAGCAAAAAAAAAAAAGTTTCAAAAATTTTAATGAAAGGTGTCCATTTCCAAACCAAGAGTGCAATACTGTTGAGCAAAATGTTCCCATACTGGTCACCTATTCCATAACAGAACATTACTTTGCTCTCTCTACAATACCCTCCTTCACTGCTCATACACCTATGGTTTCATTTTCAAGGATGCAAGGTTAACTTTGACCACCTAACTTCTACTTCTCTGCCATAGTTAAGATTATTGTCTGTTAATGTAGGCCCACACAGGATGCAATCACATGCTGTTAAAAAGATGACCTACTCTAGGTCTGACTACCATGCAAGGTTGACAGAACCCAACCAACCCTATTTTCTGAAATGAGAAATTTTATTAGTTAGCTTGAAAAGGACATCAGTGAATAAGCAATCTTTAAAGAAAGACCATAGGCATCGTTACACTGGATTTCAGTAGAAATCAAATGACTGATGTGTGCAACAAGCACATGTCTTACTAGTACAAACATGGAAAACATTTAGTTGAACAAGAATAAAACCTCACAATAAATACATGGTTTAGCAGTTTGTAATACATACTATTATGGCAGAGAGGGGCAGTTTAGCCTCTTCAGGCAGCATTTCAGAAGGACAAATCAAAATACACAAACAAAAAAGGATAAAGTTTATCCACCTTGGTCATTCGGAATTGGAAGCTCGCATTTCTGCACAAGAGCAGCAAGCCACCAGATCAACATGACAGCTGCTGCTGAAAGCCCAGTGGAGGCTGAGAGGTACCTTCCAGCATTCTCCCACCTTGTGTTAAGCAACTCTGACATTTCTTCCATGTACTCCACAGAGAACTACCCCTCCATCCCTCCAAATTAAACGGAAAGCTGTCACCAGTGCACTGCAGTCTGCAAGGGTGAGGGTGTTTTTCACCCACTTGTCTTGCCTTGGTGAATTAGGAGAGATAAGCAGATGCACACGGCAACATTTCTGACTGCATCCTGCTACTGCAATTACTGTTCACAGTGACACTAACGCACCCTGAGGAGATTCGTACTGACATTACATGGAAAGGCTGGAAGAGGGGGACACTAACAGTATGGCACAGCAGACCAAGTTCTCCTGGGCCATCGCTGCAAAGGTCAGATTCATTTTCACCTTAAAGGCAAAATACTATGATTCTGAGCTAAGCTGCCTGCAATTAAAAGTTCACTCTCAGAAGATAATGTGAAAAAAATTAAGCAATCTTAGACTACTTTGATTCCTGCTCCTCCCATCTCTTCCCTCACCCAAAGGTCCTTGAACTCCTCAGGACAATGCAATAACACAGACTCATTTCAGTGACGCCCTGGAGCCATCACGAAGGATGAGAAAATTTGTAAGAGGGCTGTAAAAGAACAGAGTAAAAAAGCAGATCTGCTGCAGGGGAACTGCTTTTGGAAAGAAAAGCAGCTGGAGCGGTTCTTGGTACTTTGAAGACTTTCGGAGGGAAGTTAGAAGAAAATGGGAGTGGTTCATAACGGTATAAATACAACCCAGGCGATGCCCGTCAGCCTCTAAACCTTTGAGATTCACATATCATAGATTTTTACTACCTTTCCTATTCCAGCATTTATTTTTTCTCTGTGTTCTTAATTTACATAATTTCTTCTTAATTAATCTATACCAGCCTCTACTAGATACATTAAATGACACAGCTGAGGTCATTGTTACAACTACCTGTTGCCACTCTGACTTGACCATTAAACAACAATTAAGTCATTTAATATCGATGGCTTATTATGCAACTTTAAGTAGCCATAACTTTAAATGAAGAGTGAAAATTGCCCAACTTGAGTCAGGAGTAGATGCTTCATTAAAACTGACAAAATGTTATATTGTTTAAACAATAAAGAAGAGCAGTCAAGAACAAGCATTTTAGTATCTTAGAAGGAAAAGCTTCTGTTAAAAGAACTGCCAGTTAGAAATTTTTCATACACATATAAAATTTCAAATCAAGTATTTTACAGTTATTATAGTATCTTTATAAACAGACATGTTTCAGCAAATGCGCTCAAAGAGAATTTGAGAACCCTTCCTTCACGGGCAGGTTCTTTTATAGTTTCTTCCTATAGGCTCTTTCTGCTTTCTCTGATGCAGTCCCTACTGAAGACAGGATACAGAATTTCCATGGCCAACAAGCTGATCAGGTACAAAAGTGTATGCAGCATGTTCCTACCTTCTTTTATTAGTACCAAATAATGCTCCCAAATAATTTAGCTTAATTGTTATAAATACCCAAACCTCTAAAGAAAGAAAGCTGAGCCAATATGTTTGAAACTTGGAATTCATCTATTTTAGCAAAATCTAATGCAGCAATTTGTACGTGTGTGAATTGGATATGAGAAGAATAAAACTAATATTATTCCTTTTTCTTACTGAAGTGTCTCTTGTGTCTCAAAGACATAGAGCCAGGAAGGTGCCAGGTGCACCTTCCTCGTTCACTTAAAAAAATTAAGCTTTCGGTAATTTGTAAGAATTTAAATTAGACATAAGGATCCCCTAGCAAATTATGATATACTGGCAAGTACAGAGAGCTACATCACATAACACAATTATTCCCTACAGGCCAAGCACAGGAGTTGGAAAATGGAAATGAAAACTCTGGACAGCATTGATGTGCTTGGTCTCACTTTTTTACATTTACCTGGATTGCAGAATTCATGTTTTCTACTAGACTTTTAAAATGCGTACATACTAAGCTCTTTACTAGCTTCTTCATACGCATGAGAAGCAAAATTTGGATCCTAATGTGGGCTAAAATAATAGGATCTAATGAGTATGCAATACAAAATCAACTTTAATAATATCTTCTCAGATAAAATATTACTGAACAGTCTGAAAAGACTTCAAACATCCCATTATTACCGTTTTGACCTCAGGCAAAGCAAAGCACTGAAAATACATCAAGGGTTCTGCTCAAGACTAAACGGGTTATGCTTGTATTATGCAATTTGTGTGAGTTAGGCAATGACAAAAACACACAGTTCAAAAATGAAATAAAAAAAATCGGTAGGTTATTCAGTAGCGCTTTTATCAAATCATAGAATCATACAATGGTTTAAGCTGGAAGCGACCTTAAAGATCATCTAGTTCCAACCCCCCTGCCACGGGCAAGGGCACCTCCTACTAGACAAGATTGCTCAAAGCCTCATCCAACCTGGCCTTGAACGCTTCCAGGACTGGGGCCTCCACAGCTTCCCTGGGCAACCTGTTCCAGTACCTCACCACCCTCACAGTAAAGAATTTCTTCCTAATAACTAATCTACATCTACCCTCTTTCAGTTTGAGGCCGTTACCCCTCATCCTATCACTACACACCCTTGTAAAAAGTCCCTCTCCAGATTTCTTATAGGCTCCTTTAATTACTGGAAGGCTGATATAAGGTCTCCCCAGAGCTGCCTTTTCTCCAGGCTGAGCAACCCCAGCTCTCTCAGCCTGTCCTCATAGCAGAGGTGTTCTAACCCTCTGATCATCTTCATGGCCCTCCTCTGGACTCACTCCAACAGGTCCATGTCCTTCTTATGTTGGGGGCTCCAGAGCTGGACACAGTACTCCAGGTGGGGTCTCACCAGAGCGGAGTAGAGGGGCAGAATCACCTCCCTCGACCTGCTGACGACGCTTCTTTTGATGCAGCCCAGGATGGGGTTGACCTTCTGGGCTGCGAGTGCACATTGCCAGCTCATGTTGAGCTCCTCATCTACCAACACCCTGAAGTCCCTCTCCTCAGGGCTGCTCTCTATCCACTCTCCACCCAGCCTGTATTTGTGCATGGAATTGCCTCAACCCACATCAAAGCTTCACCCCATGTGGCAGTGCACAAAGGATCATGTTGTCTAATCTGTTTTGTACACGTATATGAGCAACTAAGTTTACTAATAAAAATACACATTATGCATCCTCCGCTAAAATCAGTATCGCTTCCATATTAATAAGCATTGGGTCTCAACCCTAAAAGAAATAAAACTAGCGAGAAAGAGGACTGCCCTTTTGGACATTCCTTGCTCCTGAAAAGGAAAACAGCAGGATAAGAAAAAGAAAAAAATCTGCCTAAACACGTTCCTTCTTTATGCTGTAAGAAAAATATGGGTATCTTAAACTCTTGACATTTGGGTAATACTCATAGTGATAAAACTCCATTAAACTGACTTCAGCAGTCACACATCTTTTGAACCATTGACCTGAACCCATCAGGACACTATTCTCCCTTATATATAGTTACCCTTTCACTTCCTGATATTCAAGACTACTCTAGCTGAAACAGAGAAATACCAGAAGCAAAGCAGTTGCAACAGGACTTCAGGTCTGACCAACAACAGTATCAGAAATATGCAATCTCTGGATCAAAGAAGGCTGTGGAGTCAGAGTGCGGTTCCATTAACAGGCAACTGTTTGAAGATCTACCTGTATTAAAGAGATGTCTGCATGTGCAATTACTATTTGTCCTGAATCTTTTAAACCACTCACTTTAAAAGTAGAAATATGAGGGAGACAAACAGGACAATACGTTATAATTAAATGGCAAGTCAACACTTGTCTGCTTTTGCATTTGGTTAGCCTGAACTTAGATATCTTACATCCCTTTTTGACATACAGAGCCATATTCTGGTTAATTTTTAAACAAATTGCTGCCACAGTGCTAATACTATAAGGAAAAAAAAAATCTTCACACTGTCTCATTCCATTTTATCATATCACTTTTCTAAAATATTTTTGGTATGCCTTTAAATGCAGAGCACCATAAAGATACCTGAGTTAGCCTGAAATAGATTATGCTGGCATAATTAGACTGTTTTCAGCAGCTAAACTAGAGTTTAGCAGGAGGTAATTTAAGCTATTTTTCACCATGGTAAATAAGCCTGCACTGAATGTTAGATTTGACTGCCCTAGTGCTCAAGCTGGCTCGTTTAAAGCTGGTTTATGTACGTGTGCTGTACAGACATAACCTCCTTCATGAATGCAGCATATTCACTGATATTTCTTTTAGAGAAATAGCTTAATTTTTATTATACCCTCTATTATTTATTAACAGAACCGTTAAAAGCAAAGAGTTAGCTATTAAATGGTCTGCCAAGCAGCCTATACTAGAGCATGGATTAACCTATTTTATCTTATAGATGTGCTTCTGTTAATAAAATTCAAAGCTGCTAAAAAATAAAAAAAACCCCTCCACCAGAGAGGCACATCTGAAGTCATAATAAGCATGCAATCTGGGTATTCAAAATGACATCATGACAGCTGCCATGCCTTCCAAGTATTGAAAGTGCTGTAAAAATAAAGCAGTGGTAACGCAGTTTGGCAAATTGCTTCAATTGGCTTCCTACCATCGAAAAGTCAACATTAACAGCAGCTTGGTTTGATTTTTTCATCTGCCTTTTGTAAAGTAGATTAGACAGTGAAAAGATTCAGGATTTTTTCTTTTTTATAATTTCTGTCCCAGTCTTTCAGTAAGAGTTTGCAACAATGCACCCAAATTACTTTGTAAACCCAGCGCACATTCCAAACGTGCTAACCGAAATATTATTTCTTCCACTGCATGTTTGAAACGTGTTATTTTGCCTTACATATTTCCCTTGCAGAAAATTTTACCCTTGATAAGAGCACTGCCTCTCGCTTTCACTTAATTTTGTTTTTTACTACTTCTGGAGGTCCTTGCCTTAAAGATTTGTTTGACTGGGGAAAAAAAACCCAAACAACCAGTAGAGGTGTCTTACCTAAAGACTGGTAAAGCTCAGTCATCTTGGGATGATCCCAGCAGGTCGTTTGCGTCTCATGGCTACAATACAAAACACGAAAGTTAGTAAAGTAAAATCGCTCTCCCCATCGCACAGCAAGTGATGACCCAGGCTGCACGTCAGAGCACAGTGCCAGACCACCGCCCCCAGCCTGAGCTGCCCTGGCAGGGGGTCGCAGCAGCGGCAGGCACATCTTCTTTCAACATGAGATGTTAACTCAGAGCGCTTTACTTAGGCATGGGCTCAAGAAACAGAATTAAAAGTAGTGCTAATACTAAAAAGACAGCAAGTGTTCAGATATGCCGTAATATTTTGGGGAATTTGTAAGCACACTGGCCAATTCGTAAAAACTTGTTGCTTTGTACGGATTGCTCTCCAGGTCCTTCAAACTGGAGGAGATACGTTTAAAAGGGCTTAGTTCTTAAAGCTTTATGGAAATTCTCACCAGATACTGAGGCCTGTGGTATTTTTGACCTGCTTTCCCCTACGTGCTCTTTCCACTCTTTCCCATGTGGTAGGTAGGAGATACGCAATGCCACGGCTGCAATCCTTCCTCGCGGTCCAACATCTGCACTAAAATCCCCATGCAACAGCCCGCTGACCCACCACCAGCTCACTCCGCTTTTCAGCCCAACGCGTTGCACTTTGCTGGTCTCTTTTAGCGAAGACTATTGTGGCTCCCCTTGTTCCCTGGGATTCCCAGGCCCTTTCCCTTGCCCTGGAGGTCCCTGTGCAGTGTCAGGCGGCAGAGCTGTTCGGAAGCCAGGGAAAAGCTAAAGTGGGGTTATGAAACGCTGCAGTATGACTAGAATGTAAATTGGAGAGTCTCTGCATTGAGGCTAGCAATCTTCGGCTTCGCAACACAACATGTTGCCAAAAGACACGCAGTGTGAGAAAGCCAACAAAATAAAGTGTTAGCGGGCTACGTAGTAGCAACTCACATCTCCTAAGGTTACACATTTTATGATTTTTTTTTTTTTTTAAATGACAGCATGATCAGCTAACGTGATCATGTTTCCATTCACATAGAAAACTTTAAAGAAAATTCTCCTTATCTATCCTGTAGCCAATAAAGTCCTGTTCATACAGAATTCAGCTACATTAAAAGAGGACCATGAGTATTCATTAAAAAAAAAAATAAAAATCTGGAAAGCATATGTAGCACACAGTTCCTAGCAATCACATTTGCAATTTCTGTACTTAAAGAGCAGACATCCTGATTCCAACACACACACATCATCGGGAGAAAATATGCAGGAGGACAGGACCTGATCCACAAAGCTGTGGAGCTCCTGGAGCACACATCTTCCAGCTCCAAGAGACTACACCACAACCCAGCCAGCGGGTTGAACGCACCTGTACACCCGACTGTGCTCTGGAAGGCTGATACAGTGAGGTTGTTTCAGAGAACTTAAGGATCGTTTGTTCTCTTTTTGAGGCAGCGATGTTCCCAAGTACACCTTTACCCTTTATAGGCTAAGCAGCAGTAAAATTTTCAATGAATCACTCCAACACCACCCCTACTCAAGTAAAAAAGAAAATCGTGACATGCTTTCTTAGTATGATTTAATTTTGCTCTTAAAAGCCAGGCTATTTATTTGATCCACGTGAATACTTCACTGGCCCAGTAACCTCTATATATTCAGTAGCTTACTATATATAGTATTTTCAGATTTCGCTCTGCAACTGCAAGAAAGAATAAAAGGGATCACAAGCACTAAGCATAAGTAAAAAATGCTGCCATAGCGCTGCCCTAGTTGAGCACAGGCTTTTAAACAAGCCCTGTATCATCAACCTCAGCATCTCCTCCCCTTCCTAATTCCTGCGGTGGCTGAAGGCAGTGAAGGAGGGAGGAGGACACTAGAAGAGCTACAGCAGTCTTGTTCTTTGCTCTGGTTAAAAACGAGTTGTGCAAAGGGAGGTGGTTGCAATCACATTCAGAAATCTGAGCCTGGTCCGGTTTTTGAAATGCAGAAATTGGGTAGCTTCAAGTGAAAACCTGCGGATCCGAACCACCTGCACCCGAGCTCCCGAATTTCCTACCGTGCTTGGTATGGGCAGGTTCTGCAGACAGAATTTAGCACCAGCAGCTTTTACCATACCCAGGTATAAAGTGCATTTTTGAAGAAAACCAGAAATGGCTTGTTTCATTTATGCATTAAGTCCCTAAAAACTTGGCTGCCAAAAGCCTGTGCTTATACAACGGCAGCCCAAAGGAAAAGAGGAAGGGAGCGTACTCATCGCACAACAACCCTATAGCCAGAGATGTCACGATTTAGGTGAACGGACTGCAGACCCAAATAAACATTCAAACCCGCAGATCTGGGACCACAGTTTGTTCACACCCAATCTAAGTCCCAGATCAATAGTTCCCAGGCATGAGCCTGGCCACCCTGGCTTGCTTCCCCACAGGTAGGTAGCCCCAGAAGTGGGGATATTCTAATAGCAACTGTACCATGGTTTGTATGCCAAATGGTGTAGTAAAAATGAGAGAAAAAACTTATGTGCACAGTTACAAGAAATGTCTGAAACTAATCTGCCTTAATTTTCCCCTGTGGAATTAGTTTGGCAGCCCCAGGTTGTTCTATGGATAAACCAGACCACTTCAGACTCCATGCCATTAACCTAGCAACCTTCAAAGGCATTGATTCCCCATTAAAATACTTAAAAACCATAAGATAACTGGCAAACATGTATCTATATAGGATTGTGGAATCCCATACCTGTGTTGGATAGAATAACAAAGGGTCATCTTAGATGTGGAAAACTATTATGGTTGATCACTGATCAGCATTACATGGATGAGTAATTTATTGATTTTTTTATGGTAAGGCCCAACCATGTATCAGTGAATTTAAGCGTGTACGTTTTAAGCTTACGGCACTTACTAATCTTCCTGAAAATACATAACTGATTTTCTTGTAAATAAAATTTCCATTGCCAAAGAAACACTGGACTCCAACTGTTTTCAGATATTTTTAATGCCAGTAACCCCAAACCACTACTCGGTGTGCTTTTCTTTCATGGTATAAGATTAATTCCCTTGGAGATGTACACTTTGTAAGGAATGCTTTTATTCGCTTCATCTGCAAGTGACTAAGACTGAATGCACAGGGCAGGTACATTTCCCCCTCTATCCCCTCCTTTGCTTTATTTGTAAAATTAATTGCAACTTAGAGGAAATACCCCTTCCTTTAGGCTACAAAAGTCAAGTCGGTAGAGACCCTAACTCTTGCCCCTGCCGCCTTCCCAGCAGCGACGAGCCATGGGGCAGAGTGGCCCGCGGCCAGCTGGTGTGGCCACCCTTGGCAATTCAGCAGAGCTCACGCAACCTCGCAGCCTGTACCAGACCCAGCGTCCGTCAGTACACCTCTGCGCTCTTCCAAGAAAAAACAAGGGGTTTGAAGGGAGTTGAACCCTGGTGGCTGCGATTTCTGTAGAGGCTGAGTGCCCGTACCGAGCCAGGGCAGATTTTGCTGGTACTTTACATGCAGAACACAAGAAGGCTGCAGCTATTTCGCTCCAGCTAAAAGGCGTTTGCCTCTCAACTGAATGTTTTCAGCTCGGAAAGTTATCAATGATTCCGCACACAAGGGCAGCTCCAGGAAAGGTTAGATTCCATCGAGGCTATTCTTCATAAGCCGCTTTGCCATTTTCAAAGGCCATTTAATTGTGAGCTTTGGGGTTGGACCGGTGGGGGAGGATTTGTGTGTATGCCCTTATTGTGAACACCGTCTGAAGTGAAATGCCAGCTCAGCAGTTTCAGGCAGCCTCAACCACACTTGGGAATGCCGTAGCATCCTTAATAGATCTGCAGCAAAGCGTTTGCCAGAGTTTCAAACTCGGGTGAACAAGGCGCTTTACAGCTTGCAAGTCAGGAACACATCAAAAGTGTAGTGCAAGTCCTCTTGACTAGCAGCAGCTAGAGCACGGTGAGAATATGTGCAGAAGTAAGCACTCAAGATGCTTTTCCAACAAACCACCAACGTAAAAAGGCATCAATGCATGTAGCCAGTAGTTTTGCAATATTGCACGTGCTCCGAGGATACATTTTTCAATTTGGTTCTACATTTAGGTCAACTAAATTGATCACTAGCTTTTAAATCATGGACATTTTGCAACAAATAAAAATATAAGTGGGCTCACGTGGCATATTTTTCTCTTTCTCACCTGACTTCAGCTGCAAAGGTGGAAAGGAAATTAAAACCAGGCCTGAAAAGGAGAAGAGCAGCAATGGATAATGGTGACACCTAGGCGCTGGTGTGACTGGCACGCTAAATACACTGATAATTCAGTGGGATGAAAGCATAGTATTCACTTAATACATCCTTTGGGAACTGCAGGACCACTTCATTAAAGGATGATTATATTATATTAGCAAGGATAATTTTTATGTGGGGAATTCTGTCACACTATGCCTGTGTGAACTCCTCTGTTCCTGCCAACAGCAGAGATTTGTCTCTCATTGCTGTCAGCAGAGCCAATAACACTCAGAATTGAAAACCTGAAATCAAGAGATGATATCCTAACTGACACACTAGCTGAATTACAGTTCCCTTGTTATAACTTGACCAGTTTGGACAAAATACAGTTATTTTATCTTCCTTTTATATTCTCTTCTGAGCAACACCAGCAGTGGGAGGAGTGGAGAGCAATGCTCCCCCTCACCCAAATTCCTGCACAAATCCCCCCCTTCCAAACATTCCTGCATAAGCCAAACCGAAACACTCACAAACCTTTAAACTGTTTTTGATTGCACTCCTTCTCCTTTCCTCCCCCCTTCCCCAAAATTTATCTCTAGCATTCAGTCTCCTGTGTATTCACTGCTCAGCTCCAGAGTCTACAATTTTATGTTGGAACTGCAGAGTCCTTTTTAAACTCTCAGATCTCTCTTCACTGGTGATACCAGTGCCAGTTCTGCTGCGTTTCTCCCCTCACCCTTCATTAGAAAATGCGATATGTACTAAATGTGCATAGAATAAGAAAAATTAGGCAGCAATAAATAAATAATTACATGCACTTACAAAAAAGCCAAAATGAAAGTAGTGTTTTACAAAGCACTAAACTGATCCATTTTCAAACACAATTTACAATACCTCTCACCTTTTGGCTTTAAGAGGAATAAAAGGTTATTCCAATCACCTTATGACTGTTGTAAAAAAGCCAAAATAAACATGATGGAGTTGTCTGGATTTTACTAAACTAACCTAAATGCAATTGAAATTGCTTGTATGGATATACACTATTGCTTATTTAAAAGAGAAATGTTTTCGACAGTAGAGGACGGTGATTGCAAGGAAGACTTAACAGTTCGCTTTTTACAGTGCTTCATTAATTCCTTAGACAAAACAAGTTACTGCTACGGAAAGTATTAGCCATGTAAAAAGGTGGCACTCCTTTGTGCTTTACAAAGGACTACTGTTTTCATCTGTAAATCCAGAGACTACTGATCTGTGCAGAGATTATTTCTGTTTAAGCCAAGGATCAGTGTCTTTTCTGCAGGAATTTGACTTTAGCACGTTTTATTGGCTTCTGCGAGATTTATCAAGACTGCTGAAGGCAGACACAGATACATATTAAAGTTTCTTGCCGATACTGGAAGTGAATAGTAGGAGAAGGGCAAATATCAACTGCCAAGCACTGAATAGTAACTCTTTTTTCTCCCCTTGATGTTAAACATTTATTTTGTGCACTCTGTCACGGGCAAAGATTCCTGCTCAGTGGCTACGGCTTGGTGAGCCTGCCCCCCCCCAGCTGCTACCCTCCACTGATCCGTTTGCTTGGCAAAGCCCACCCTCTCCCCTCTGCCAAAGCCATTTCACCGCAGGGTCTTGTCAAATCCAGCCTTAAACAGCGACGGCCGCAACCAATTCCTCGGTGCTAAAAGGTCAAAGATCCTACACAGAACCACGTTTCTCGTCTCCTCAGCTCCGTAGTTGGCATACGCCTGCGAAAACCACTTCTCAGCCCAACTTCAGCTTAAGACGAGGACTGGGGACACTGCTGGCGTCCCAGGCTGCGAGGTGTTTTACAGTGGCTATTAAAGGGCAATATAACGTACCGTATAACAACAAGAAATACAGCACTTGCAATGCGGTAGCCCAGAGGGAACCCCCTCCCAGCTTCTTCTGCCCTATTAACTTGAAAGATTATTTCTAAGCCTGAAACGACTGGGAAAAGCAATACACCTCCGAGCACGTTTGTTTTGAGGAATTCCATTAAAGTTCACGCCTGAACCAAGTCCTAACACACGCTACGCGCTATGTAGGTAACGTTTCACGGCACGGCACTACCCCCTCAGACCCCAGGAAGAGCGAAAAGAGCCAATTCCCACCCTACCGGCGCCTCCCGGGCGCACTCCGCACCTCCGGCACATCCACGCTTTCCCGGTCCCACTCCAGGCTTTCTCCCTGCCGGCCCACGCCTGCACAGGTACACCCCACGCGTGTCTGTGACCTCGCACCGCCGTCTCCCACGCGTTCCAACGAGACCCATCCAGCGCCAAACTACGGCCTCGTGAGAGGGGAAAGGCGCGGACTCCAACGCATTTCCAAGTTCCCAGAAGGAATCGGGCAGCGAGCGGGCCTTTTCCGCGCAATAAGCGAAAGGTACGGCCGCCTCCTTCCCCACCCCCGCGGTCCCGCAGACGAGGCTTAGCCACGCCGCTCCCCCACCTTGATCATCCCCCACCATGACCACGGCCACCCCGCTGACGCACCGGGGAGCCC
>VFFE01009204.1:612043-830631 GCA_008921705.1 Burhinus oedicnemus
CCCATATCTCGCTCCATCATCGCGGCTCGGGGCGTGGGAGGGCACCTCGCCCCCTTCCCTGCCCTCACCTGGGCTGTCGCACCTCTTCGGGCGGCGGCCTGAGGGAGCCCTCGGGACTTCCCTCGACTTTTGAGGTGGGGTTTTTTTGGGAGGGGGGTGTTTGTTCGCGCTCCCCCGGGCCCGCCGGGGAGACGGGCGCACTCAGAGGCTGGCAAAGCGGTTCGCTTTCAGCGGGCTTGGGGAAGAAAACTTAATTAAAATATGCAGCGAAGCCGGGATGGATTTGAAATGGGCACGAACGTGGGGTTCCGCTCCGCAGCTGTTAATTTCGGCCCTTAAAATGCCGAGTGGTTTATTTGTGAGTGAGATCGGGTAATTTCATTTCTAAGGGCTTGCCTTGGCCCCACTGGGAAGGACCAGCTTCTTCTCCCTCGGAATTTTCGGAGCAGAAGAAATAGTTCTGCTCGTGCTGAGGAACTGTGGCCAGGTCTCTTTGTATCAATTCCTACTTAATATTCAGTACGCAAGTGAAAGCTCACCATCTCCTCTTAGTGTCACAGGCATTTCACATCAGTGCGGCCGGTCTGCTCTCGTGCAAGTTTTACATCTACGTCCTTTATTCCTTAAAATACCGCTGCGTAGAGAACCGAGTCCTTCACGCAACTCAGTGGTTTTTCAAGCCTTACCGGCTGTGCTTTCTCGGCAAAGCCACCCAAAAGGCTGTCTTTCAAATGTACAGTAGAAGTCCCTGTTTTTACACTGGGAAGACGCAGGCCTAGAAGCACGGAAAATTCATCTCGCCCCCTAGTTTCCATACCATAAGTATATCCCACAGACTGCTCTCCTGTTCCACAGGTGCTGGTAAGCACTGAACTTGGTGGGTTTTATCCTAAATACTAGCATCCCTTAAGGCTCCAGGTAGCTGGGTTATCTGATTTTAGGAAAAGCTCAACAAGCAGCTCAGGGAAAGCCCTCATGTTTTTTTCTAGGATCATGAAAAGTGTAAGATGCTCAAGGTTCAGCCCCTTAAGCCCCCAAATACAAATATAAAACCTAATGGAATTAAATGTTAAATTCTCATAGTTTCTAGACAATTTAATTTGTTTTAAAAGGTCTAATTCACAGTTTTCAGTTACCTATGACCTGCAACACCACCCCAACATACAAAGAAAAGAGGATTCATTTTTGTGTAAACATAAATCAGTACATTAAAGCTTATTAGACTCTGTGAGAACTTCCCATTTACTTCAGGGGACCTGGTATTAGATCAATTGCTGCATCAGATAGCTTGGTTTTGAGGTGAATGAACTGGCTGAAGGCTCTCAGTTGTGTTACATCAACAACCTCATCTTTCCCCATCTTTAGCTAAGTTTTAAGAAGTGAGACATCTCTCTTTAAGTCTTTAAAATAGGGTGTTTAGCATATTACTTGGGAAGGAACCTCACGGTCCATTACAAGGAGAGGGCAGCTGCCCACGGCGTACAAAGGGACTCGGTGTAGCCAGAAGCTTGCCGTTTCACACCAAAAATGGTTTGTTTTCCTTCAAGAAGTATCTAATGCTGATAGCCCCGATACACATTCCTTCAATTTTTACTGTTTCTGGAGTTTCCTGGTCTGCCTTAACAGAAGCTTGATGCTGCTTTTATCACGTTGGTCTTCTTTCCCATACAATAGTGCCAAGTAATAAGAATTTTAAAACCAGTCTGAATTTCTCATACTTTGCATAATCTTCTTTCTCCTTGAGTTACAAACAAAGCATTGTATTCAATTAGACTCACAGCAGGTGAAAACCCCAATTAGTGAATCCATTTTCTGGGCTTTTTTTTCCTTACCTTACACCCACACACCACTTTTTTTTTTTAAACAATGAAGGGGAACTCTGAGTCATTCCTCAATTGAAAAGCAAATTAACCCTTTGATCTCCCAAATCAAACTATTACCCACTCAAGAGCATCCAGGGGGAAACAGGGATGTTGAAGGATTAAGGGATTAAGGCCTATTGACTTTATAATTTGATTTTATAAAAAAAATATTCTATTTAATGTAGTTCTGATTGTTGTCTCCAAAATCGTGAAAGCTTTTAGCTGTTTTGACTGACCTCAAAATTATACTTTTGCTGTATAATGCACACAAGTAATACCACTCTCATTCCAAATTATTTTTAAACTACCCATAATTTATTACAAAAATATATTTTGTTTGCAGTGTAAATGGTTACTGTCTTTGGCATTTGTAACTGAAGCCAATCTTTATGCCATACTTAATTTTAAGCCATTTATTTGATAAAAGACAGTCGTCTTCCTGTAGAAAATAAAACAGCGTTACAGAGCAAGCAGAATTTTAATTCCCTGAGGTGCTTTTCTTATCCAAGGGCTATTCAGTCAATTTGTGCACCTACACAGAGACCTTAATCAGAAGGAGAACAGTGTTTATTTCTTTTATACTGTAGGTTTGTCCTGGACTATATCTAATCAAGGTATCTGATTCTTCAACCTTTAGTAACACTAGGTGCTTAAGGGGAAATCACAGCCCCCTAATAAATGAGGGATACTAATTACAGGCTGACTTACTACCCCAAAATTCTTTCAGAAAAAAAAATAAAAATATGAAGTGGATTTTCAGGTAGTCTGACTGCATTGCTTGCTGTCCAAATGGTTACTGGTATCTGTGCATTTGAGAAACCTGATTTTTCAATTTTAAGATGTTCTTCTCAGAATTTTGTCCCTTTTCTGTGGAGAAAGAGGCACAGACACACACACACACATTAAAAAAAATAATATGAAAATAGAAAACCTGATTCTTAAATAATGTTGTTTGAGCATAGATCTTCATCGGTTTCGTGAAGATCAGCATCACTACTCCATGTTACAGGCAGATAGGAAACCCAAACACAGAAATGGGCACGGCCTTCCCTAAAACCGTTTAGTAAGGCAGACATTAAGTTTTTTGCTTGCAAGTTTAGCACTTTCTCAGTTAGAAAACTAAAAAGACACTTCTTTAGTTTTACTGTCATTGAAAGTGAAGATACAACGTTTTCCTACTAACTTAGTCTTGCCTCCGTAGTTCTGTGAAGCATGTAGTCCTCCTTGTAAGACTGGCTTTACTATTTCTCAGTTATCTGGGTAGTGGATTAGCAATGCTTGCCTTGCATATAAGAAGACGTTGTGGTGCCCTGTGTCGGGCTGGCTAATCCGTTATGCTGTTTGAGTCTATTTTCTTTTTCTTGGTATAAATTAATACTAAGAATCACTTGGGATGGCACGATGACACTTTCCTGGATCATCTGTCTTAAATATGCTCCAAGAGCTGACACCTCCAGGATTTTTTTCAGTATTTGTTGGTAGCTCTCTCAGAAGAGCCAAGAAGTCAATACTGGTTTGGCTCCTGCTGGTTTGGGCTTTTTTTTGGGCTGTTTGTACATTACCACTGGAAGCACATTAAAATACTGTAAAGAGAATAGTTTTGAAATTCGCATTCTTTTCCCCAACTTTGCACTGTAAATTAAAGACCTACTAAGACATTCATAGCTCTGTATACTTACAATCAGTTATTTACACCATGGGAGAGCTGGGGGAAGAGCATACCACTTTCCGTCCAGAGGCAAACCCAATCTGTGTCCTGTACGAAGGGAGATTAGCCAGTGCTGCTTCGTACACAGGGCTCGTTCTCCAAACTGTAAGGCAGCCCTGTAACTGGCAAGTGGAGCTCACAAGAATTTACCTGACATGTTTCACTGAGATACTCTTGGAATAGACAGAGTAGGAAGAGGAATCCTTATTATTTTCTTTCATTTTGTTTTTGGTGGGTTTTTTTGTTTTGCCTTTTTTTTTTTTTAAACAAAACTAATTCTGCAGTAAATATTACAGAGCTTGCAGCAACTTAATGCACAGCATGGAAAGTATTGGTACACAGCATGCGTGACATGAGTACTTCTGTTCCTGCCAAATGCACAACAGCACAACCTCCGCGCTCCTTCAGGCTGTGCCTGCTTTTACTATAGTAAAGTCACCTCATTAAAACTGAAATCTTAGTCACCCTACAAGATGAGTATCACGGAGCCTCGGGAGCAGTCTCTGTGTGCCTTATGTCGCACTGCATTGCATGTTGTTGATAAAAGATGAATGAGAGGGTGCCTGTCATTTTGGATCTATTAGATATATGTGTGCATTTCATCCTGTTGAAATTTTGGAAAGGCTGATTTGGAGAGGCTACATGTATTTTTTAAGCTGACAGTGCCAATTTAGACACTGTGCAGTAACAGTGTGTGTTCGGTCTACTGCCAGGTGTACGACCCTGAAAAGAGGAGCAGAGTGAGACTGAGATTAAGTAAGACTACGTGCACCGCTGGATGCGGTGGATAGCACATCCAGGTTCCACCAGGGTTATGAGCTCTTCAGGTAAGTACCTGTAAATACCAAAAGCTCTTTTCTCCCTTCCATAACAATCCGCAAGAAATAAGGAAAATTAAGAAAGGAACAACCCCTACTCTTCCAGGATGGAGATGAACTGGAGTGTGAATAGTCCCAAGAATGGGAAGATCAAGAAGCAAAATGCTGGCAAAATGCTAGATAACCAGAAACATTAAAAAAATGCTCTGAAGTAAGACTTCTGGCAAGCTAACAAAAAAAGAAACAACTATAAAAAGAGACTTAAAATCTACCAGCAGAGAACTTATGCCAAGCAAAACTGCTTGCTGATAAGACTTGAAAAATAATAATTATACCATAGTAAATTCTTGGTTTGAGGAATCTGTATTGGCAAAATGAATGGTTATTTCAGGGAGTAAGGCTGAGAAAAAATACAGACTAATAAGGATAAATTAAACAAAACAATGAAGGCAGTCTCCATTTCTTTTCTCAAAATAAGCAGGATTTCATAAACCCTGGAAGTGTTCGAGGCCAGGTTGGATGGGGCTTTGAGCAACCTGGTCTAGTGGAAGGTGTCCCTGCTCATGGCAGGGGGGTTGGAACTAAATGATCTCTAAGGTCCCTTCCAACCCAAACCATTCTGTGATTCTGTGATAACTCTCTTGCTCACCGACTCTCTTTTCACCTTAAAATCTTTCTTTCCATGCATAAAATTATGTGTTGCAAACACAAAAGCTGGCTTCCCAAATCATTAACTTCTCTACTGTTTCCTATCAACGTATAGATCTCAATAGCAAGAAACCCTGCAGCTTGCAGTCCTACTCAGGGCCCAGAAAGTCTGATGCTACCTACTGGTCACCATTCATTCCTGGTCCCCAACAAGTAGGCCTCTCTTCCAAAGTCTTCCACAGATGGTAAAGGAGAAGTATGCCTGCCATTTTTACTAATTTACTTCTTGGTTGCATTCCATAAAATATGTATTTTTGACACTATCAAATCTTTTTTTATGACTGATATCATAAAAACAGAAAAGTTTTTCTTTCATTGAGGACATTTTTTCCCAATGTCCCTATGCAAATATTATCTAGAAGAGAAAATACTAATTTGGGAAAAAAAGCCACTTAGATCATGCTTGGAGATTACATCCCGGGATGTTGCAATGCTAAGGCTGCACTTAGGTAGCAAAAGACGGGGACAATGAAATCTGTTGTATTTTATGACAGCTATACACAGGCAAGTTCCCAATCAGACCACCAGGTAGGCAAACTTTGCACCTTTGAATTAACGCACTCATTTTTTTGGTGTCTGTATTTTAGCAATGGATGCTTTGCTGGGTTCTCACAGAATTTGTAGGTTTTGTTGCTTTAAAATAGACTTTGAACCTGTCATAACTGCCATATTGTTTCTTCAATGATTATAATATACTATATATAACATTACAATACATAATTTTAACAACAAGAGGCCCTATTTTTATGTGCACACTAGGCTTTTCCATCATCTTCCCAAACATGTTGAGGTTGTTGACGTTAGCAAATACGGTAAGTTTGAGGTCTGCTCCTAACCTTTTCCCTAGACTGGGCCACACAGAGCCCCGATGTAAGAAAGGGATGTTTCTCCCTCCCTGGTAAATCAAACTTGCACTGATTCAGTTTCAAAACTGGAGAGTCTTTAGCTGCTCCCAATACCCAGGTGTAACATGAGCAAAGCTTAGTCATCCTGCATAGCATGATTGCTTTGCTCTCTCTTCCTAAATGTCTTATGTGTGGATCCAGAAATCAGAGGAAAGTGCAGCACTGCACTTGGGGAAGGAACCAGACGAGAGAAGTTAATGGGAGAAGGGAGCAGCTACACCTAACTAGCCTCACCAGTAATTCCATCCAGGCAAACTCCTTCATCTGATCCAGTTAACATTTCTCATGGTTTATTTGCATAGAAATGCAGCTTCAGGTTTAGGGCTGTGCAACTATTCCCAAACTGAGGTCAGACTTGGTAACAGCAAGAAAAAAATTCTGGAAAGGAAAAGTTTCTCATCTGACATTTCTGAAATAAAAACTTTTTCTTTCATTTAAAAAAAATATTCTATGAAAAAATGTACTTTAACTTGACTATGGAATGAGGCAATTTTTCATACAGCTCTGGAAGTGCCCTTTAATGGCAAGTGGCAATAGTCTCATCTTGTCCATGCCAAAGAGTGAAAATTAGTGTTTATATATACAGTCATTCAAAACAAATACAGACAAACAGATACCTACATTAACTAGTGCTCCCGGAGACAGATGGATCAGTATCAGCTACCATGGTGCCATGTCCTAGGGCGTGGGTATTATTCTATCCTAATTGAATCTAAATGTATGTTAGCACTTGAACACTTCAGTAAAGAGGGATACAAAGGAATTTTGAGGTAAGCCAAAAATTATTTCTTAGCTAAGCGTAAGAAAAGAATTTCATTCGAGTCTCCTGTGGCAAGTTCAAGCATTTACGCTTTGGCCCACGCTTCACATAATTCCAGACAGCTTCTGCTCTTTCCATTTACTTAACTATAATATGGGTCTTCATAACAAAGTTGTCCTCCCAGCTTTTGCATTTAGGTATCTTTGTGTAGCGATTTCTGCCTCTGGCACAGGAGCTGGCAGTTAATTCAGGAAATAATCCTGTGGATGCTAGCTGATAGAAAAAAAAGCGTTGATGTACTATCTTGCACAGTTTAAACTTTATGTTTAACTAAGTCTAATAATGGGAACACATTTAATAGAACTCAATGTCTAGATATACTTTCAGTATTTCATATATTTGAATTGAGCCAAACCTCTCGTGGTACATCTCAACAAGGCTTCAAAAAGCTAGTAATTCTACCGGCATACCTTCATTCAGTTCTCTGATCTCTGTTATTAAACAGAAAATGGAATCTCTTGGTGAAAGAATAAACCTGCAAAATGAAGATTCCCTTTGTAGCAACATAGACAAATTTGCCACAAAAAAATTGCCATGAAAATCAGAGATGCCTTGTCTACACAAGTCAAAGAGCCTTGACATTTATGGCCAAAGGTACACAGATGACTTTTGGGACCTATCATAGTCCATTATTAAAACAAGGACAATGGTGATTGTGTGGAGCTCAAAATCAGCCCAAATGATATTTTTCTTTCTCTACTGAGCATTTTTCTGCATTGAACTAATCAAACAATTTCCACATTTGTATTTGGAACTATTTTCTTCATCTGTAAGAAATTGCATTCAAAAGTGCAATCTAAGTCCTGAACAATCCACACAGCCCTGAAATATTACGGATTTAAACCTTGGCTATGGTCCATATAAACGTTCTTAGACCCTTGCTCCTACATCTACTCCCTCGAACACATTATCAGAAATGTTAACCTACATTTCTACCATATCAACATCTTCAGGTTTTCTGAAACAGTCCAGACTTACAGAGGAAATTCTTATTGTTAGGACAAAGCAGAGTTACCCACCTTTATCATCTCCCTCACCACATGACACAGAATGCCAGATTATTTTAGAAGTTCAAAATAGCTAATTCCATATTATCAGTCATAAGAAACATCACACAGTTTTTGTCACCTTCCTCTCAAGAAAAAAAAGTATTAAATTCAACCGAGATTTCTCTATGCCTACATAGTACACTACAAATGCAGAGCATGCACAGGATCCAAACCATTTGTTTATTTAATAGTTGGAATTTCCTCCTGTCATAAATTTAATAGACATAGATAATATATTATGTACTGCGTAGAAGGAGATTCTCTGAGCGTCCTTAAAGTTGGAAAGAAGTATCATCTAAACTCACACCTCCTGTCTTAGAAAACATTACAACTGTTTGAGCATTCATCCTTGATCCCAAAATAACAAAATCAGTCTGTCATATTAAGAAAATATGGTGTTGTTTTAAATTACCATTCTTCTCTTGAGGTAAATAATTTTCCTTCAATTACTATCAACAGCTCTGGCTCCTGGTTGCCAGCTTTAGAACCAAACGCCACTTTGCAAACAATTAGCACCACTTCAGTTAATGTCTTTACAATAATACACAGCAGCTAAGAGAAAATAAAAAAAGGACCTTCAACCTTACTTTTTAAATAAAAAATGGGTTAAGATATGTGGTGTCTAAATACTTTTGTACTTCAGTAATGAAACTTATATTTGCTTATGGACCTTATACTTTTTATCAGTATTTGGAAATTAATCTCATGTTACTTTTCCATAGTTTTGTTGCTGTAGTTGCTCTTATTTCTCATTCTTAAAAATCCACAGTCATTGCTTCTCAAATTATTATCCTTCCACCCATGTCCCTCAATTTGTTCTGTTTTTAGGGTAACTAACAGAGCAAATAATTTATTAAGGATAAAAATAATTTTGCAAAGATTTGCAGAAGCTGACAGACTAAGAATTTTGCCAAATAGAGCCCAAGCAGGGAGTGAAGGATTAGGCCCTATCTAATCCACTGGTTTTATCAAATCAGTGTATTTAATACTGAACTAAAACCTTCAGAGAGTTTTATTTTTAGCAGCTTGCCATACTGAGTATTCATTTGGCTTTATTCTACGAATTACAATTTAGGAATCGGAGAGAAGAAACTTATTTCCTGTTTGTGAGTAAGGTATCATCATTAAAAGTCTTCAGTTCACCCCCAAAATAATTTTTTTTTTTTACTTTATGCCATATTTTTATTATTTTTCTGATAATTTTCATAGTAAACATTACACTTCACCGAAGCTAGCATTTATTTTAAAATTTTAAAAGGGATTATATACAATGAAAATGATCATTTGGTGATGAGAGTGCACTCTGTTGGATCTGAGATGAAGTGACTGTTTTTGATAGTTATTTCCATGTCAACATTGTAAATAAAACTTGCTAGTAATTTGGAGAAAACAAATAAGACCAGTGGGACTATGTCTGTGTTGCCATTTAATCAAATTATTTAGTCTATGGAATAGCCAAGAGAGATCAGAACTCCAAATGTGACAATATTTTGGTTAATCGGACTTTCTAGTAGCACATTATCTTATAGCTACACTGCTATGTGTGTCTGCCCTGAGAATAATAGTCATCTCTTGGGTGAAATTTCACACAGTGACTCTTGTTCATCCTGCTGAGAGCTGGAACGCTCTAAAGCAGACTGGCCGTGGGTACTCCACTTCCCACTTAGTGCTCCTGTGGACCTAAGGCATGATTTTATTTACATATACGTATATATATAATTTAAAAAAAAAAAATTTTTTTTCATTTCAACTTGCCTGACCTACTGTGAGAGTTGTTGCAGCCCAACTACTGCAACAACTGCAGTATCTTTTTGAAACTAGTTGGCCCTGTGCCTGCAGAATAAATCCATCACGTCAAATGGCGAAAACTGGGTTTCCCCTACACTAGGGGAACCAGAAGAGTTCTAGATCAGCTCAAACCCCTGTGATTTAAATACCATGCAGTAGAATATAGTCACAAGGGCTTTGCTGTACTAGATCCTCTAGCTTTCTTGATGAGCTTCGCAAAGAAATCAGCTGGTAATCAAAGTAATTATTTTTAAGTAGTGGATTTTCTATCCAGAAAGCAACTCATTTGACAAAACCAAGTCACTTCCAATGAAGACCAGCCATATCATAATTTCTTTTAAAGTGTGCCAAATCCTTTATATGCAATTTCCAAAGTTTGCAGCAGTCAAATTTTCTAAGGAGAAACAACTATTATTTCCATTCAAAAACTTTGTAAGCTGGCACAATTTTTCAGAGTTAACTAATTGAGGAAGCACATAGCAGCAGAGCAGCTGGCCTCTCACGGCATTTCTTTCTTAAAGTTTCATTATCTACAAAGCAATGGTTTAGGTAGCAATTTCTATAAGAAACTGGTAAAAGGTAGGACTTAGAAGAATACTGATCTGCTGTCTTGGACTGCTCTGTATTCACAAGACTACAGCATCTTGCCAAGTTTGTAAACAGCAAAAGCATGGTGTGCAATGACAACGCTCTAACCCTTTCAGTGCATCACATACTCCATACTGAGCTGAGTTTTCCAAACAAAATTTTGGCAGCATTCCTTAGTGAGTACAGGTTGTTCTCACATTGGCAGACTATCCCGTTCTCTCACTTGAAACAATTTGATGGATTTTTAATTTCACGGGTTTGCTTGTTCCTAGATGGGCACAGTTTATATAAATCAGTTCCAGCCACCAACTCCAACATCAAAAAAGACAGTTCTTCTTTTCTTAATTTAGGTCATTATGTTGAAATTATATTTTTCTCTACATTGTCTTTTTGTGTAATTTGCAATTAAGAGGATAATTTAAAATACCCTTTACAGAACAATTTAAGTGTCTATTCTATAGTGTTCCTCTTTCTAACTCAACATTTAATGAAGTGCTAAGTTTGACATTACATAATTTGGTGACAAATTTAGCACTAGATTTCAGTGAATACAAGATAAAGCATGTTGTCTGAAAGAAATACCTATTCATAAGCAATGCAGCACTATTCTATGCTATTATTCTTATATATCGTGTAAATATTATTAGTTTCAATAATGCCTTTTTTATAGATAGGGCTTGGTCTGATCCTCCCTGTCTTGAAACAATCAGACTGACCAGAAGTAAGTACAGGGAATTTGAATAGTAATATGAGTACTAAATTACTAAAAACACTACAAAACCAACCTTAGGTGGTTGTATACATGTAAGAGCAGAATTGAGATTGCTGTTTTTAAGGAACTCTTCCAGTTTATTTCATTGGTAAAATAAATTTTTGTCTTTACTGGCGCATGAAGGCATAGTGCAGCTTTAGAATGAGAAGTAAGTGTAGAAACAAGGGGAACTTTAAGCCTAACTGCATTTTCCATCAGCCAATATCTGAACCTAAAATGATCATCTGGTCAGTCATGTACACTTTACATAGTGTAAAGTAAAAAAGAAATTAAGAACAGCTACATCTTTTCAAGGTATAGGAATAGGACAAAGGTGGATAGGGAGTGGTGGGTATACAGTATAAAAACTTCCAGCTGGTATATCATCTGTCTACTGGTAGGTATGTTGAAATAAATAAATGATCAAAAATAATCTAATAAAAAAAAAAAAGATCAACAAAGTCAGGATGAGTTTTTGGAAATAAAATAAGACTTTGCAACACAAGTGATATGAAAGCAGCAAGATTATTAAAATGCAGAATCTTATTTATTATACATTAGGTAGATCAAAGCTTCTTGGGGATAACAAGACATTGATTGGGGGTTGCCACCTGTTTGGTCTCACTTGCAATGAGTATCTGTTAGCTGAAGCTGTGTTAAAGGTTGTCAGTACATATTACACTTATGAACAGCTTACATTAAAAAAAAATTATTCTTATTTTGCTGAAGAGATTTACTCATTATTCACCAGCACATATGTTACTTTCTTAGTAAATACAAAAAGGAAATTCTGTATTATTCAGGAAGGTTTCTGAAACAAACCCAAAAAATTGCAGGTAATCGCTCTTACTTGAGGCACATCACATACTTCTTTGAGATAGTGGCAAAAAGACCTGAAGAGTATAAAATTAGAATATATTTGAGCTGTGTTTTTGGAGAGTGCTGAGCCTTGCAGCAGGCTGAGCTGAGAGAAGAAAGATTGTGGCAAGCAAAACACCCAGGAAAACTAAAAACCTGGAGAATAGGGCAGGAGGCAGTTTTCTAGATTTTTTTTGTTGCTTGTCTCTTTTGTCTAACTTCTCCACAAAGAAGAGGAAAGCTGAGACTTATAGAGAGTGTGTGGGTGTAAGTGTCTAACAATTATTGGGAGGCTCTAATAAAGAGAGAATTGAGGAAAGCTGAAAATCTGCAAGATGCAACAAGACAAGACAAGGCAAGGCAGCGACGATGTTTGTCAGTGTCCTTGGAACTTGCTGCAGGACTGGCAAAACAGATGAGCAGAACTCCAGTCCGCAGATGCCAGAGCAGCATTGGGCTCTCAGGACTTTACATGAATATTTGTAGGAGATAAACTTGTGCATAACAAAAAGAAAAAGGAAGAGTGAGTAAGAGTCAGAAAGATCTGTTTAAAGTCAGCGGAAATTTAATTTGGATTTATAAAACGGGGGGAAAAAGTGGATAAGTATTTTAAAAACCATGTGTATCGAAGAGGAATTGTTTGGGAGGTCTCTGGGTGTTATAAATACATGCCATTGACCAAAACCAATGTAGGGACTGACACAGGGCAAAGGATTCCCATTGGCTGACTTGATCCAAACTGAAGAGGACTATTGCCAGACCACACGATGTTGGCAAACCCACATAGGCAAGTTTGATAAAGGATTCACACTGACAGACTCTTTTCCATTCCTTATTTCTAGAATAGTGAACAAATGCCCCAGAGCAAAGCAGCACTGAGGGTTTTGTACTCAGTTTTCTCAAGAGAAAACGGTACAGATACAGATTCGCGTTTTGCCAGCAGCAAATGCTTATTCCACAATACTTTGGGCACTGACGTGAAAAAACATGATACATGAGAGGAAATGCTGAGAGCCAGATTCTGGTCCCTTTTATGCTGTTAAAAAATAAGAAGTAACTTTGCTGAAATCAATGAGCATCTCTCTCAATCCATGCAAGCTGCTTTCAGCACAGAACTAAAATTTGATTTCCAAACTTCTGACAGTAAGTCTGATGGGAACCTAAACTGTCCCCATCATAGCCTGGAGTCCTCTGTAGTTTCTTCTGCTCATTTCAAGATTGTTAGAGAGCAAATAAATATTTATTCCTCCCTCAAACTGGAAAGAGGAGAAGAAATAAAAGCATATGAAAGCAAGTACTGACATGTAAGGACCATATTAGTAAGGTTTTCATTGCTTTTGTGCCATAGGACAATTAAAATAGTGGAAAATCAGACGAATGAGGAACGTGTAGGAGAAAACACTGGTCAAATATGAAGATATAGAACACGACCTGCAATTGAACAGTCTGCTAAGTGTTTTAAATTGTTTGGTAATGTCACAGCAGTACTAAAAGAATAAGCACTTCTATTAACAGGCAGTAATTAAAAGAACAAATAAGGTGAGTGCACCTATGGCCAGAAAGATAATCTCTTGGTGGTTTTCGTTTATGCTTTTAGTGATGGTTTATGTCCAAATAGCTCAGTTTAGAAGTCCAAAGTTCAAACCAGTATTTGGAAACGGTGGTGAGCTCATCAGTAAGAGGCTTTTGGGAATCAGTTTTTTAACCTCTAATTTTCAGGTGATGCTTAAAGTAAACCACAGTACAGAGATAAAATATGCTTTTCAACAACTGGGTCCTAGTGGCTAAAACGCTCTCACTGGCAGAAATCTGGAAGAAATTTCCTTCTACACACTGAAGTAAAATTTCAAGATGCCTTTATTCCAAATTACTTGCACTAAAAGTTTATAGATGGAGAAATAAAAATGTGGTTTAGGTTTAGTAGTTCTAACTCCTTTTTTTTATTTTATTTTTTATTCCTGTAATCATTGGCATTCCCAGCTACAAAATACATAGTCTGTTACACTCAGGAAAACAGCTGCAAACCACTTATATCCACTCTCCAGGGTTTCTATAGGTTGAAGCTGGGTATGATTTTGAAGAAGATTAAGATACAAAACAAAATGCTGAGGATATTGCTTACTTCTGTTTCCAGAGTTCACTCTTTAGACAGGAAATCTGCAGCTAGTATAGCATATCTGAAATCCATACTCATAGATGTGCATCTCCTTCCGTATTTCTAGACCAAATACAGAAACATCTTTAACGAAGAACAGCTTCAGTAGATTTTTCAAGGACATGCGGAAGTAGAAAGTACACATACATGTATTTTGGGAAACACAGCGTTTACCCATTTTGGATAAATAAGAAACTGGCAGTTTCCTCTCATTTGCCAGAACAGTGCTTAAGGGTCTGTCCCTGAATGAATGGAGTCTGGAATGGAAAACAGTAATCTGTCACTGATCCTTCCCAGAAATGGCCTCTCTGCCTGTCATTATTACAATAAACAAGGTTATAACCCCCTTGCAATTTAGGTAAATCTTTCTAATGATGTTATAGTTCAATGCTCATAATGAGTTAATAATCTAAAAAGATCTCCAAAGTTGATTTAAAAAAATGTAGGTTCCTTGATGATTGTAAGATTCAGCATTGTAAGAAACTAGTATTGAACTTACTCAGTTACAAAGCAGCTTGCTTAGACAGAATGCTAGGATTGAAACCTTTCAGTTAAATGAAGACAGAATTCTGGATTCAGTGAAAATTATTCCGTTTTTATGATGCTCCACTTCAGCACTCAATTTATCTAAGAAGATCAAATGGCAAAATTCTGCAAAATATTACAGTTCAGTAAGTAAGTATCTTCACTGCAGTAGGGGATGGAAGTCTAAAAGAGAAAATTAACTCCTTTAGCATGCTGAATCTCCCAGAAAGCATCTGACAAGCAGCAAAAAAGGAAAAAAGTAGAGTGAATCAGCACAGGGGAAAAATGAATGTGACCTAGCAAAAAGGTACTTCTTTAAAAGAAAGAAAGAAAGGGGTTGAACGAATGAACATATATGTAGATGTTTCAAAACCTCAGAGATACAGCAGTCACCTGCTGTGTTAAAGCTCTCCAAGTGCCAAGAGCCAAATATCATCAGTCAATCTACCATGGATAGTTTTTAGTTAACCTGAGAGTGATTTTCCTCAGGTATATATGTATTTACCATTTTTAAAGGTTTTCCAAATCTGCAGATCTTACTAGCTGAAAAATTAATCAGTGATATACGGGCAGGTACTAGCAAGGCAATCACTGTTTGAAAATGTGCCCCATTTATTAAAATACAGGAATCTGTTTCATGGAATGGATTATACCCCAGCTTTTGCAAGAGACTAAAGTGTGTTTACTCATTAAAGACTCTTCTCTGCGAAAGTCTGCAAAATGAAGTATTTTAAGAAGATGAAGAGGAAAGAAGGAACCTTCCTGTGCCAAATTAAAACCGAGAGACATAATGCTAGAGAACATTTAGTTACTTCTGAGCTGGGCTCATTAATGACAAGGCTGGATACATCAAATTAAAACAGTAGTCCTTCTACTGACCTCACTCCACTCATCATCTACTTTCCTTAATGTCTTTCCCTTTGTTTTTCTTTTCTTAACCCCTCTCTGTCTGCACAAAAACTATTTGTTTCTAGAGAACAATTATTGATCCTCCTGTATGGTTTGCGTGGTTTTGCTTGAACAAGATGTGCAAACAGGATGCCTCAGGGTGCATTTAGGAGATGTGGCACTAAACTGTTTCTTGAACTGCAAAGTATTGCTGCAACATGCTCCCAGACGATTGTATCCTCTTTAAACTTTCAGAAAAAAAAGTAGCCAGCATCACCTTTTCAAATAAAGCACACTCATAATCTACTTTGGTTTCCCTTAGGGGGAGCACCCTTTTCTCCTCTCCCCAGCTCTAAACTGTGCAAGACAAGATGATACTTGAATATTGTTTCACCAGAGGTGATGTATGCACTTACTTTTCAGTCCCTGAGAGGTGAAAAAAAAGAAGAATATAAAAATAGCATCATTTAAACACCAAAACCAGCATTGAACAGATGCACGCTCCACTTAATGGGGGACTGACCATGTTTCACTGTGCATGCATCTTTTACAGGTTCTCAGCAGAATTCGTTACTTTGTACAGATTCTTGAGTAGAAGTGACAGACTTCATATAAAACTGTACTGTTGAGCAGTAGGCTGGCAATGAATAAATGTCGCTCAGGAGGTTAGACATACACAGCTGTAGAGATCATGAAATTCAGCTTCTGTCCTGAAAAATAAATACCTCAAAAAACTGGGAAATTCTAGAACAGTGACATCCAAATGAATAGAATAATTTTACCTGAAACATATGGGTTTGAGCCTTTTCTATTTATGAATGACAAGTAAAGAAAAATCTTTTTTTGGAAACAAAAGCACAACAAAACATTTGCTGTTGCCCTGAATACTAATGATGGAAGACTGTTGCTATGGTGATGCTAATTTTAACGCTTTTGCCTGTGGACTTCATATGAACTGCCCGTTTTAACTTTTGCAAATGTCATTTACAAAATGAAAACCCATTAATGACTGGCGAGGGCACAATGTTCCACTTTAATTAGAATAATAAGGAATGCTGATGCACAAAGTACAGGTTTGTGAATTGCTACAAAGCCCACACTGTCAAAATTAATTACCACTGATGAGGATTTTGTTCTAATTTTTTTTTTTCCAAAGGAAGCCTTAGAATAATACAACTACAGCTTGATTTGGAGATGAAAGTAGGCGCTCCTTAAATACCAAGGTAGAATAAAGAAGCTTCCAAGGCTTACAATATAGGAAAAGGTACAGCAGAGCTTAGAACTGTGATTGAGCCATGCTAAGTGAGCACCGATTCCAGTAACGGGGAAAGGCAAGTGCCAATGCTGCCAAGAAAAATAAACTATTTTTCAGAGAAATACCTGCTCAGAAAACCAGTTAGGATTTGGAAAACAGAATTTGTGTTTTTGAAGAATTTAAAAATAAAAGTTGAGGACAAGAAATTGAGTGGGTGCTAGGATATGATTCTGGTTTGGGTTGGTGGGGTGACTGCTGTGACTTGTTAATTGCCAAGTTCTGGGCCAAGTAGATGATGTTTAGAAAAAAAAGCATAGATAGCAGTGGTAATCACTTTTGTAATAAACCTGGCCCTGGCAAATTATGAGCATACATTTCTCAGGAGAAAGGGAAAAAGTTGCAACTACCATTTCTAATTTTGGGGAAATGTCTGAGCATATAAAGTAGGTGCTATGTTGCTAAAGGCATTTCAGTAGTACTGACTGCAATGAGGAAAGCGTACTGCAATGAAAAGCATCACAAGCAGCTGCTGAGAGTACATTATTCAAACTAATTGTTATTATTAAATATCTCCATTGTAGTACCGCTTAGAGAACCTAATTTGGAGTTGAGATCCATTGTATTGCATGCTGTACTAACAGAAAGGAAACTTGCCTTCTCTTGTGAAGAGCTGAGCTGGTGAAGAACTTGATTTGTCTTTACGCTACGTCACTATTTCAGTGCGAGATCGCTGGAAATGCAACTGGCGTAAAGAGGAACAGCTGCTAAAACATCTTTCTAAATTCTCATTCATGATAGACTATGGTTTAATGAGCAGTCAAACTTTCTTCCAGCAGCATTAGTATGAAACCCACTCTCCATCTATTGGTATGCTTTAGTGCTGGCTTAAAAGAGCCTGGCCAATTTTGCCCTTGACTTGTTGGCTATTGTGCAAGCTACTGCACTTGCATACAGCTCTGCGCTCAAGATGGCTTGAATTTCATTGTATTGTACAAAAGAGAAATACAGCAAAAAATATAGATTTGACTGAGAATGGTTGTGTCTATCAACTCTGATTTTAAGTGTAAGATCATTAGTGATGCATTACTCAGGAGTTGTTTCCCTCTTGCTGCTTGGTATACGCAGGAGTCACTGGATGACCACAGAATAGCGTTCTCATCAAAGACCTTCTTCTGTGAGCACCCACTACTCATATCACAGGGGTGTTCAGAGCAGGGCTTTATGTTGAAAATGTAAATGTCAACAACGCATTATAATTTTTGCAGAGAATACTAGTATGCTTATGTGCTACTACTGAATGCAGCTGTACCTAGTGTGATGGACAGCCATGAGGCAGCCTGTTACTCTTGAGAGTCAGCGGGCTCGGGACCAATTCATATTTCTGCAGTACCTTGCCCAATGGTATATGATCTCAGAACAAGAGGCAGAGAGACCCTCTTCCACTCAGGAGTAAAAACTTTAGCAACCAGTTGGAATTCTGAGAGAGCCAGAAGCAAACGGTATTTAACAAATATGGAGCTCATGTGTGTTAACAAACTGACACTGTAAACTGAGTTAGGTAACTTCCCAATATTGTGAAGCTACAAAGGTTTAGAATTTATTGAACTAATGGAATTTATCTGAACTAGAGAATTTGAGATAACCACCTCCCAGAAAATTGCTACTAAACCTCATTAATTAATCAGCTTCTTATGGTTCAATCTCCAGGCTCCCCATACCATGCCAGAAAGTGGTATTTCTGGCAATGTTAGCCCCTGCCAGCACTGACAGACAAAGAATTCAAGGGAGCTTAAGTTAATGGAGCCTGCTGGGATGGGGACTTCTGCAGGATCTAGATCACCTCAGTCTTCTTCAAGACACCTGGACAAGAAAGGAGTATTTTTGTTGTTCTTTAAAATTCTCTGTTAATCCACATGAACAGGTAGAATGTGAAAACTATCTGCCTTTCGTGCAGAGGTTCAATAAAACTGATACAGTGGTGTGTAACCAAGCAAAAAGGATGCTCCAAAATGTACTCTGAAGTTAGCTGATGGAGAGAGCAACAGTGCCACAAATAATTTCTAAGTTCTTCTCACATATTTCGTCATTCATGCAACAAAGTACCCTGGGCTATTATAATTCATTTTATGAGTATTGGTAATACAGTGAACACAGCATCTTTTAATGGGCAAGTAATGGCTGAGGCTGAATTAGATTACTGCTAATCAGAGTGACTGAGTACTAAGTAAAAATCTCACAGAAGATGATGAGAATTTTAAGCAGGAATCAGAAAGAAAAAATATACTTGTTTGGTGCAGGAAAAGGAGATAAAATATTTTAAGGATAAGCAACACTAAATGTGTAAGTAGGCATAAAGTGCATGTAGGAGACTGAAAGGATTGCTAACAGAGGCAGCAAAACATTGCGTAAAATAGTGGAAATGTCAACAAAGAAACACAGGTTTGAAAGAAAACATATATTTTGGTCTTTTTGAGCTTGGGACCTAAAAACCATCAAATGGGGAGTGCTATAAAGAAAACAGGAAAGAAATCTGTAATCAACAAGTTGCATTTAGAAGTCACCAGCACAACTAAATGGAACAAAACTCTGAAAGGAGAGGTACTGGGGTTGCTATTAGGATATGTCCAGGGACTGCAGACTAAAAGCAGCGCTAAGAGAAAGTAGGGTAAAGAGGGTGATGGGCTGGAGGCAGAGTGCTGCCAGTGGGAGGACTGGCTCTGCAAAGGGAGCATTAGAAAGCGCGGGGAAGATGCAGAAAAACCGAGTGGTAAATTATTACAAGGCAAAGCCTGACAACAAGCCAAGAGAAGACAAGAAAGGACAGCGGGAAGATGGTTTGTTGAAAGTGGTGGAATGACCTAGAAGAATGCAAACACTGAAAAGATTCTTGGAGTTGGACGACAGGAAATTGTTAGTGACCTTATTACGAGCTGTTTTAGTGAGAAAAGGGTACAGAAGCTAGAAAAGACAGGGCAGGAAGAAAACACGGACTGGAAACAGACATGAATTCCAGGAAAAAGGAGGGCAATGTTCTGGATCTTGAACAGTGTCAGTGCAGAGATTTGTTTTGTTTTGTCAAGGACAGTCCTGAAGAAAAAGACTCCCATGTAAGGAAAGAAGTAGCAGATAAGCTTCAAAGAAAAATACATCACTGGAAGTCAAAAGTCTTAAACAAGTCATTTTGATATGCTCCTGATGTCTAAGGGACTGAAGAAGTCAAGCAAATAGACTTGCTCCCTAAAATCCAGCTATTTGATGTTCTAAGTGTCATTCTTCCAATTTCTTGTTTTGAAATATATATCTGTAACTGATCAAGAAGCTTGCTATGACCTCAAAGAAAACTAGTTTCAAACAAGAATTTTCTCCTTCAAACAAAAAATGCCTTTAAATTCTATTTCCTTCACTGCGACAAGCCCTTTGCTTCGAGTTGTTACTGCTGCACATGAGTACAGCATCAGCTTGATGAATATGCATTCCTTTGTCATGGACAGACCACATGGTCTGTCATTGCTTGAATACTGCTCCTCTTTTTTTTTCGCTAATTTCTAAATAGTGTTCACAAACCCACCCCCCCCAAAAGACATTGAAATCGGAGGTCATTCAGGTGAGTAGTTGGTATAAATTCAGTTTAGGAATGCTTAAAGATAAAGATATCATCTAGAAACAACCAAATTCAGAGCTGTCTAATGTACTTTTCAGTCATCTCTGAAAGTACGGAATGTGGCTGTCACTTAGAGCCAGCCTTTCCTTTGTGCTTCACACATCAAAGGCAATTACAAAAATCATGGGGTTTCTTCTCACAAAACAGACAGTAATTTTTAAATTATAAATGCAAGCTCTCTATACCTCCTGAAACTATCATTGTAAGGTTTAGATTTTTTAAAAAATATCCAAAACCCTATAGGTTTGGGTTGGTGAATATCTCTGAATGATAATTCAGCTGCAAAGTTTAGTTTTATGTTTTAAACAGCTTAATTTCAGAATAATTTTTTTAAATGAACTTGAACTAGCATTATCTTACAAAAGACACTGAATATTAACATTGTGTCATAAAAACAAACTTTTAATATTCAATGACTATGTTTTTATAGTCAAGATTCAGCAAAACACAGCAGTAAAAATAATTGAGCATCACTGCAATAGCTAAAAGCTGATAAATGTACAGAAAAATATTTCACATTAGAACTTCTATATACTAATGAAATTTGCTCAGTAAAACTGGCAACTGCAGTATGACTGGAGCTGGTGATAAAATGGAAACAGGATGTTTCTAAACACAAAACTAAATGAAATGCAAATTAATGACATAGAAAACTGTAATCAAGATGTAAGAAAACCTATCATAAATGTAGGCTTGTTTACTTCAGAACTTAGAGAAGTTTAGCTGTTTAAACACATTTATCAAAGTCAGTACATGATTTATAGATTCCAGGGATTCTCAGCAAACATGGTTAAAAACCCCTCACTGATAGGAATTTTGCTTTAAACACTTTTCAAATCGTTACTTAACTGTTTGGGCAGAGGTAGTCCCAAGAGTAATAGAATGCATATATGTGCATATAATATATTATTTTAACCTTAAGATTCCTATCAAATTTGCATTTTTAAACCTTCAAGTAAAGTTTTAGTTAGGGAAGATTCACTTATGAGTTTACTTCATATTGCTATTATCTCTATGGTTATAGCTGAAACTAAATTATACACAGATTTCCTTAGGGACATTTACAGTCTTCTCTATGGCTGTAATCTGTTCACTACTGCTGCTGCTGCTGTTGTTGCTCGTATCTAGTAGAATTTGCAATTCCCTTAACTTTTTCTATGTTTTCTAAAAGATGTGTAGGTGAGGTCAGCCAACAACGCTGCCATTGATGAAGTCCTAAAGCTAAACACAGTTAATCAGAGTTATACTGAAGATGAAATAGTAGGTAAAAATCACTGATTTGGGAGGACATGTGCAGCTCCTGATTTTCTAATGAAGGTGCAGCTTTTCTGTGTTTCAGTATGCAGTAGAATCTGTTAGCTTTTTCTCACACTCTTTACATTGTTAAAACGTATATCTGCTTACTTATAGAACCTCCAGGATGGCAGATGGTGGACTGGAAAATACTGCTTGAAAACAAAACTTATTTTAGTATGTCAGTATTTTTATTCCATTGAAATTGAGTACTTTACTTTTTATTTGTCTTCCTCATATTTGTTTATTCCACATTTTCAGGTCACAACAGCTAAAATACTGGAACAAAACCAATACATTTGTATAACCATATACTCTTTAACTCCCATCTCCTTGGGATGTTTATGGGATATTTCCTGCTGCAAAGGTGTCTCCTAATTACGAACGAAGTATTACACCCATGTCTCAACTAGAAATGGTTTGGGCTGTGATTAAAATCTTAACATGGTGTTTCACGTTGATACAGTTGAGATGCTTATATGAAGTCATCAGTTCCCAAGTCAATACAGTAGTTTTCTAGCTAGCCCTTTAAATTTTAAGTCCATGCCTGTAACCTCTCTCTCTAGCAATTTTTCTTAGTATGCTTCACACAGGGTGTCACAACCCTCAAGCATTAAGTTTCACAACATCTTCTCCAATAATACAGCCTTTAAGTGAAAAAAATGGGTCAACTTTCTTAAAAACGAAGCACAGAAAACTGTATCTTTGCCCCTCTACTCCCACTATAGTAGTGAACAGAAAATACATCTTGAAAAGGAAAAACAGGAGACCAGTACATATTGAAATTCAAGAGGCAATCTGGGCTATCTACTAGCTAGATATCTAAAGCCTTTTTTTCTACTTAAATGTTAAAATAATAGAATGTTTTCTAGCAGCTGTCTAGATAAATACAAAATACCTGAATGAGACTGAATTATCATCGTTTTAGATACTTAGATTTTTTTTGTTTTACAACCTTTATCTATTGCATGAAAATTCAAACGTGAATGTTAATCCCCCTACATTAGTTTACAAAACAATTTCATTAACATAATAGTGCGTAAGTTCACATCATCAAGCGTATGGTATAGAAGCGAAGAATAAAACTCACACCAACAACTTCACACATATTTACAGCAACCTGCATTCTTAGTAATTTACTGCTGTATTAAATGAGTTTGTTCCCCCCTCAAACCCCCAGCCTAACACTGACATACAGCATTTACTCAAACAAATTTTGGCCCTGCTGGAAAAGAGGAGGGAGGACCTAGACGCACAGAGTGAGCAGGTGCTAGGTAGCGAAGTTTGACCTCTACTCACTACTCTACGACAGTAGGCTGGAGACACCATTTGGTGGCTGGGCTAGGCTGGTTATACAGAGAGTGCTACTTGATAATGACTCCGCTGTATTTTGCCGTAAACTCATTTTCTGAGCTCAGTTGCCATGGAAAAAACATGAATGCTTGTCAAAACTTTGTGTAAGAAAAACAATTAATTCAGAGATGTTGTGATGCATTTTTTTAATGGTTTGTTTTTCTTAAATTATCTAGGCATAGATTTCCTAACATAAAACATTTATCTGATGAATACTTGAAATTCAAAGCAAATATGTATCACGGAAGACACTGTCAAGCCTATACATCGTATTTGAAATTGTAATTTATCTCATAAAGTTCAACTTCTAAATCAGAAAAAGAGAAGTAAGCAAAATGAATATGGATGATTTGATCATCCCTAACCTGTTGGTTAGAATTTTTACTTAAGTCTAAATGCAATCTTACTGACATGTATACAGTTCTCAGTTATTTCATATTATGTTTCCCTTAGAATATATGACCCCTAAGCATAATATATACACAAGTTAGTTCTCAGGATTGAAGGTCTAAAGATAAGGACTCCACAGAACTGACAGGCAACACAAAACTGATTGCAGCTGTTATCAGACATGGAAAAAAAAAAAAAAAGAAAACATTGAAAGGGATTCAATAAGGAGAAAAATGGGTCAAATAATCCATAGTCATGATTCACTAAGTAAAGACTAAACAAATCACTCAGGACAAGAAATGTGCCAAGACAGGTAGAGCATATTCTGAAAAACAGGAACTTATTGCAGTCTGTAGCAGAACTGGCTTCTTAGAAGGTCAGAGAAAGAACAAATGCAAGAAAGATTCAGCAGCTTCAGTGAGTTCATTTTGGAAAAAATGTCAATCGGGAAAAAAATCTGACCTTGCCCTGACCGACAGGCTGCTTAGAGAAACAGAAGCAGCTCAGCTGATGTGTCCGATTATCGCATTCTCAGTCTTCCCTTGATTGTTGCATTGCCCTGGATGCCAATACTAGAGCTGCCAAGGTCTGTGCATCCATAGCAAATACAGCTGGCGGTGTTAATCGTATGGGTCCATATCCGCTACTTTTTTCATTGGTATTGAAACATATCTTAAAATGCATAAATGTTAATTATAGTCCTGCCGTATATTAGACTGATAAGATCATGAAGAAGACAAAAAAGGCACAGTAGGTGAAGAGGGATCAATTTAATGCTGACTCTCTTATTATACGGATGAAACTTTTCCCACGCGGAAGGGGGAAATAGTTGGTCTGCTTATTTGTGGAGCTGGCTGCATCAAAAAAGACACTGAACCAAGGGCAATGCGGACAACGGATGTGGCAAGCACTGTTTTGGAGGAGCTGTCAGTCTTTGGAAGAAACAAAGGAATTATGAGACTTCTTGGTATAACAAGAATATGTAAAAAATCTGAGATATTGTTCCCCATTTCCTCAAAGATTTCATTGGACACTTGTCAGAAGCTGTCTTCTCTTTGTCATCTAAATTAAGTATGTAATTGATCTTTAAAAAAAAGAAAACTCTGACAGGCAAATCTTTCTATTTTTTTCCCTTAATATGTCTAATCTTTTCAAGTTCAAAGCATTCCAGTGGAAATTAAACATAATTCCTATTTTTGAATCCTGCTCATTAAGCACACAATGTTTAAAACATGGGCCTGAAGTATATGGCAATAAATTTTAGCTATCACAAGCAGCTGTAAAATCTACTTTTTTATGGAAGATCTGGCATATACTCTATAAAAAAGGACCATATTGTATGTATGTCATTCAACTTTGTAAAAATTATATTGGTTATGTTAATTTTTTATTCTTGATGATGGGTAACAGAGTTACATTTAACAACTGAAGTAAAATAGAGTGAATAGAAATGAAATAAAAAGTAAAATTCAAGCAAAAATCACATTCAGCTTACAATAAATATAACAATTTCAGCTACAATAAAAGTAAAATATTTAAGGTTATGTAATTATATTCTGTTACTCTACAAAGATATGAACTCCTTGTACAGTATCAAAAGTTTACTTTTCACATAACTGCCTATAAAAATAGTTCATTTATTACCCTCCTAGCCCCAGAGCTGGAAAACAGTGAGTAGTTGGATTTAATGGATTTAAAATGTTGATGTGTTCCTTTTAATTAGGAAAACAGGAAAGCTAGTTTCCATCTAAATTTCTTTTGCCCAGCTCATTACTAAACTGAGCAAACAACATTACCTGCATAACACATTTTAAGATTTAACCTGTGTGAATATTATCCGTGTGCTATTTAACCTCTCTGTAATGCTTAACACGATACACTCTTTGTGAAAATTTATACTGAATGAGTTTGACGGCAAAGCTTAAGAAATTTACTACCCACTTAAACACGAGCACTGTCATATCAAAAGGACCAAGTTCTGTAAGCGTTGTGCAAGTGCCCGAGGAAGCTGCTGTCTGCCCTCCGCACGGGCGCTGCGGTACACGCTGTTAGGGTGGGAAAGCACATGGTTTCCGTCAGTTACTGCCCCTAACGGGAGGCTGCAGCCCTGCCCCCAGTCTCTGCACCAGCTAGGATGTGATAAAATTGCTGCGGAGTACTAACAATTCATTTCAAAACAAATTAAATCCCCTTCAGTTGCTTCGCATGCGAGGGCAGTAACTCCCTGCTGACAGATGGTAACGAAGAGCAGACCCACGGTATCTTCCCGGAGTGCTCCTGCTCAGTCAGCGGGAACACATCTGTTTATAACCTCCGCTTTCATTTTAAAGGTGGTTAAAGGCTCAAGATTTCTCATTTATTTACACTCTGAGTTTAAATTTTTGTGACAAGTTTTAGAAGCAAGGCTTCACAGCCCTACAAATGATAAAGAAAAACCCTGCACTTGGACAAACCTCTAAGAAATATCAGATATTTAATTTAGGTTTTTATGCTAGACAGCATGATAATTTACATCACATAAAGGCAGACTGAAAAGTAGTATAGTTTTTCTTTCCTTCACAATAGTTTCAATTTTAGTATGGAGAGTTCAGAACTGAAAGACAGGAAAAGATCATAATAGCTGTGCTTTTAAGAAGCCAAGATAATACTTTCTCGGTACATGGTAGATAGGTTAACTGTCAGTCATACACATGGCTTTCATAGCTTGCTCACAGCATCACTCACTACATATACATAATCATACATTATTTATTTATGGTTCTTCATGTCTTTCTCTCTCCTGTCTGACAGATAATTTCTACTTGCTTTTGCATCTCATACTTGTCTGCATTCTGCAGTAGAAACAATTAACCCAAGTGATTTTACCAGAACAGCAACTCTTTGCTTTATTTTATCTTTGTAGAATTTAATTCAGATAGATTCATTTATCCTGTCTCTAAGTTGAACAAAAGTAAAAGAATCACGACTTTAATCTGTTTGCTTTTACAATGAAAACTTGGGGCTCTTAGCTTTTCTCTGTGTTGAAATTCTGCATGGCTAAACAACAATTTAAAGGGAGATTAAAAATTAAGACAACAAAGAAGTATGTTTATAGAAACTGGCCCGCTAGATCTCTACTGTGAAGTACAGAACAATTGCAGAATTTAAAACTAACAAAAATGTACGTCACAATGCAGGTCAGATACTCTCACATGAAACTACAATGTGGAAGAGAGTAAGGAAGTGGAGATGCATAGTCCTTGGAGTTAGCTCACCCCATAGCTAATTTATATGGCTAGGCTCATATGGATCTTCTCAAGGAGTCAACTCTGTGTTCCTAAGAATCCAGCTTTGTCCTCAGCAGGACAAAGTTCAGTGAACTGCTATAATCTGTATAAGAAAGTAAGCTTGGCTGGGAAATAACTTGGAAGGCTTCCTTTGTGGGAAGTACTGAGATGAAAGACTACTGTATTTTTGCAGAAGCATTTTAAATCCTTCAAAAGAATGGGCACAGCAAGAGGGTAAGAAGACAGACACTATTAACTGGCAAGTCACTTATATAGAGGAAGAGTAATGTCAAAGATTAGTACAAATATAGAAGTCACAACTACTAAATTTCAACACCTCATGATGGCAGGACTACCGAACCGTTTTTTAGAGAGAAAGTGTGTTGCAGGCTTCAATCCAACTCCTCCTCCTTTCTCAAGGCAACAGAGATCTCCTAGCGGTGTGTGCTGGACGTGTTTCCTGAGCACAGGATAAGCCATACACAAGAGAGATGCAAACACAATTCAGAGTATAGCTGCATGATGTGCCCCAGGAGGATGGACACTGAAGAGGAATTGGGTTGTGCAGCATAACCGAATGCTTCTCCTGGTGTTGCAAAATCCACAGTAGACATTTGAGTTTGCTATCTATCACTGCTTTGGAGCTGCTCCTCTATCTGTTTGACTGGAATATAAGAATGCGCGTGTATATGCATGCACACGTGCGATCCCTCTTTCATCACAGGGTGAGCTCTGCTAAGATGTGATCTAACCTGAATTACGATGTTAGAATCTGCAGCCTCCCTACCTTCGTTATCTGTCTTTTTTAGAATTTGAGACTTTTTTTATCTTTTGATGCATATTCAGTAGTCTTTGTGCTGTGCATTTTTTCCATTTGCTTTTCAGATTTCTGATGTACAGTAATTGCCTGTTTTGTCTCCTAAAAACTTAAATTTAGAAATTTTAATGAATAGCTAAAGCATTATTAAAGAGTACAGACATGCCTGTGCCTGTTTTTGCCTTCCCATTTTCTGGGTTGCACTCCAGTAAGAGTAGGATCAAGGCCTTCAAAGAACAGGATTGATTAAACTGAAAACTTTTTTTTTATTCCCCTCCTTTTTTAATCTAATAAAAACTTTAAATCCTGTACTACACACAAGGAATATATCAAGGGAGAAAAAAGATCAAAAAGAAAAAGGTCAGATAAAATGTGTTTTTGAGCAATTTTACATGTTTTAATTCAGAGGCAATAGGGAGAGGTTTTTTCCTCTGTAGCACCTTGTGCGCTGGGCAAGTGCTCAGTAGCCAGGCAGCAACATCCACTTGCTGCTTGGGAAGCCAAGATACATCTGCTGTCCCAGAACACAAAAATTTGATTTCTCAGTTCGCTGGGGAAAAGAGAGGTGAGGCTGGACTGTTGGCCCAGCTTGTCATCTCCGTAGGGAGGGAAGCAAATAAAACAGTAGAAGGAAATCCATCAGAATGCAGCAGCTGGTGCAAGGCCATTAGACTGCAATTTTCATGAGGCTGACAGTAGGCAAAGAAACAACAAAATGGTAGAGACTGGGAATAGCTGAAACAAGTTGTACACTGTTGATAATGATATTCTCCATGGCAATGATGCCTACAGCAATACAATTTGAGAAAAAAATACTGGTGTGAATAATCTCAAAAAGAAATTAATGAAGTGATAGCTTTAGAGGCAACTAGTTGCTACAGATTAATCAACGGTATAAAAATGAATTTTTAACCAGGAAAATCACAAGGCTTGAATATACCTAGCAGTAAGTAAACATCGCTGCTGAAGATTTAGCACTAAGTACCGCCTGATTTATGGATTTATCAAATGCTGTGTCATTGCAAATGTGAAAATGATGAGATAAAACAGTTAAGCATCGAGGGAAAACCAGATAAAGTGAAAACCAATAAAACGTGTAGCAAATCTGGTTAACAAAGGAGGCTAGCACCAATATTCTACATTGATGACAGAGAGAAAATTATGTAAACATGAAAAGAACGCTATCTATAGCTGCTCAATCTTCATGGAAGCTCTTCTAGAGAATTAACAATTGATAGGAAAGTAATAGTTCAATGAATAAAGAAAGAATATTCTGAGTTTAAAAGCCAAAACACTACAGAAAACAGGCAATTTAGTTGTGTGTAAATATGAAATGAGTGATGAGAATGAATGAAAAGAAATGACTGACAACAGCTGGAGAAGGGAATAGATGTAACAGCTCACTAGGACTCATTAAAAATTGGCCAGTTTGTTTTATATCTCAAGGACAGCAAATTTTTCTATAAAATATGTGGCTGAATTTAATTAAACTAGTACCACTGCAGCTCTTAATGGCTATTAAGATATTTTCTAAAGTGAACAAAATAAAACAAATGTATTCCTTTGAATTTGTAAATGGCCTAGAACAGAAGAGGAAATGGAAAGTTGACACCAGAAACTAGCAATTGACCATTTTAGTGCAAAGAGTCAACAGTTACCCGCGGCTGCTGGATGCGAGTAGCACACACAGAGGAGGGAGGTACAGCCTAAAATGCATCTCGCGCCTACGTTAAGAATTGCCAAGGCATGTCTCCCCGTAAAGGCAAGTCATACCACGGAAGAGAGAAAAGGGGGATCTTTTCCTTCATAGTAGTGCCATAAACTGGCTCTGAAGTGCCAGAGCCCCAACTTGCTTTCCAGCATTTGTTCCCCATAGGTTTCCCTTTCCCCTCCTCCTTGACAGAGATTTCCAGCTTCCTTGTGTCTGTTTCATTATTCATAGCTCAATACCAAGAACAGAAAAATTAAAAATTTCATGCACCAGTAAACAAACGTAAACCAGGTGTAACTGTCCCACTGTATTGCACTACAGACTTAGTTTTCTTCACGTGTAACTCAAATGCTTGTTCTGAAGCTGCTGTAGCAGTCCATATTGTTGTGAAAGTGGCAACTGACGTGCCACTGCAAGTGCCATTGGGAGCCAGATGGCTTCAGTGGCACTAGTTGAGTTTCCGAAGTTTACTGGGAATACAAGGAGGAAGCATGTAAATATGCCTATTAAACGACACCCGTATTTCAGTTACTTGCGCTACAGTCTTTATCATAGGCATCACATCACCTGTTTCCTCCAGAAGTTATGTATAAATAATTCAAGGCACATATTGCAGGCAATAGAGAAGGAAAAATTTATTAAAACTTCTTTCTTATTTGCTGTGTAGTTTCCAGATTGTGGATTTTCCTCTCACTTGTTATGCATACGTATCTCTTAAAGAAAACTAGTTTAATTTGGGAAATAAACTCTAAAGGGATAGTCCATAGGGACTAATTTGTTCCTTTTCATTCCTCAGCAACAAACTTTACCAAGTGCTCTCCCTAAAGGAATTTGTTGTATAAAGTTTGTGCATTGCTAGGTTAAAAAAACCAGTCTATCACATTCACAACTGCAATTGAGAATGTTTTTTGGTTTTTCAAAACCTGCCATACATAATCTGCAGTGGGCAATGGCACAAATTCAAATATCCAGATACCCCAAAGCTCTACTTAGTTTGCTGGTGATTTACAGCAGCATAAAACCAAACAACTTACAAATCAGTGCATCCTGCTGTGTTTTTAAATAACTAGCATACTTCTGTGAAATTTATTGCACGCTTCGCTCCTTTTTGTTCTTTCCATTTAGACACCATAGGAGCAGTTCACCATAATCTAAGGAAATTACCAATTATGCTTGTAAATGACAAATGTAAATAGCTGGAATGAATTACTACTTATACTCACTTGATATAATACGGCACTTTGTTTGGCGAGATTGCCCTCTCCCAGGGGCCTTGGACAGAAGCTGTTAACAACAAACAAACAAATAAATAAATAACTGCACACGTACATTTATACATACAAACCTACCTAGAAGAGAAACATGGAGGTCAAGTTCAAAGCAAACAGGAAAGACAACGTTAATCTCTAGAATTACAATTTTACACTCGGCCACGCTGATACAGGTCTGTTTGCTCAGTTCCCCGTGAAGACAGGAAGGATTAACCTGCTGTTCTGAAATTTCTGTCCTAATCTGAGAGAAATTGAACTCATTCAGCTGCAAAGATAAATACAAAAAAAGCCCTTCTTGACTACTAAGCTTACAGAACAGATATGAAGCAGAGCAAGCAACCTATCTTTCTGCTGTGTTCTTTTCTAGGGTTCCGCCTGCTACTGTGTTTGACTGGCTTTTCTTCAACTTCTTTCCTTGTCTGGTCAGCACTTTCCATCCTTCCAGGAACAGAATTACGTGCTTGTTTACGTTTTATGTTGAGTGAAGTTACACTGAGATATCATCTGAATATTTTGTTTGTTCTCTTGTGGATTTGTTCTAAATGGAGAACAATTTTATTTTTGTTTCTCCACATTACTAATTGTGTATTATTGACTTCCAATAACAGCAAATAATAGAGAAAATGACAGTGTGTTCATGAGAAATAGAGAGGAAATGACATTACTCACTCTTGGCTATCACAGTGTTAAATGTCACCATCAATTTACAATTTAATTAAAATGCTTTGTAACAAAGCATTATATAAAACTGGTTGTAGGCAAAACAATCGTAAATAATTTTTATTAGAGACTTTATTAGAGGCAGAGATATCTGACAGTCTAGGCCATAATCAGAAAGATTTTCCTTTTGTTAAACAGAGTTCGTTACCTGTCAAAAACAGTAAGACCAAGAATTTTCATTTTTAAATATACTGATTTTTTTTTTATATGCAGAGTGATCTAGTTGAAAAAAAAAAAAAAAAGCACCTGTTGGCCAGTGTAACCCTTCTTTTTAGTGACCCCTGCTGTTCACAAAGGAAAATAATTGTTACCAAGACTCAACTAGTAATTAGCTGCTTGATCATTTGGCTCAGAGTATTTTCTTTCCCGCTCTCATTCAAAATAGATACTTTAAAAACACCACTGCCAAGCTGCAGGTATTTTAACAAAGTCAACAAATCACAATCCATACAAATAAAAATGACCAATATATATATTTCATATAATTTGTACCAGAATTGTTAACCAGATTCACAGAAGTCAGTCTGCAGAAGGAAATATGCTGCCCCTCTCTCACCTACATACTGGAGCACAGACAAGGAGAGTTGGAGGAAAGAGACGAAACGTGCTTATAAAAATGGCTGTAGGGGGAAGTCTTGCTATTTTGGTAGAGTCACATGCACATGAATTATAAAGAAGGGCTGGAAGGAGGCTAAGGACCCCACAGAGGGGAGATATATCAGCAGCAGGGGAGGAAGCTGGAACCGTTCTAGATGGTCTGAAAAGGAGAAGGAGAAGCAACCAGGAACCGGGTATAGGCTGGGGAGCGGGGCAATGGGTTTCACAGACATTTTGGACAATGCTGAGAAGCTAGGGAAAGGAAGGAATATGCTTGGAAGAAACATGAATGTGATAATCCTGTTTTAGATTGCTGGTGGCCAAGGAGTTATGAAAAGCCTACCACAGCATCTCTGTAGGTCCTGCTGTTGTCTTCAACCCCCAACTAACCATCTGTAGCTAAGCTGAGAGTACTGCTTTCCTATTACTTACACTTACACAGTTTTGCATTCTTTAAAAAAGAATGGTGAAATTAAATTTTGAAGGTATGAACCATGAAAACAGGTAACTCTCAAAGTGTGCAAGAAACACAAAATTTGAATTAGCTCTCATGGGAAAATAGCACGTCCTACTGCCATTGAAGTCTGTATCATGATCCACACGTACCAGAGCACAGAACTGTGTGCATTTTCAAATACGAATACTCAATTAGACACATAATTTATATATGATCAAATACTGCTTCTTGGGACAGGGACTGCTGTTTTGTTCAAGGTTTGTAGCCCGCGTAGCTGAAGCGCTGTGAAGGCTAAGGCTGCTGTTCATTAAGCTGCTCTTTTTGGTAGCACGAGCTGCAGCTGTAAGATGCATACAGCTTCTCAGTTTCTGTGTACTGCTATAGCCTCAAATGATGTAAAGATACAATCTGCTACATAATTTACAGGGATGCAAAAAGTATTGAAAATAGAATATCGTTTAATGTTTTGATGTTAGCTACCTTAAAATAATGGAAAATGTCCTACTTTTAACCCTGCTTTTCGGTTCATACAAAACTCAAACATGATGCTTAATTATTTTTTCAACTAGTGAGAACACAAACTGCTGTAAATGTAATTTTGGTGACTGATCCAATATTCTCCATCATCTAGAAGGCAGTAGGAAACCAAAGCCAAGGAGTTAGATGTAGATTACAATTTCATTTTACACTATCAATTACTTGGTGGTTTCTTTGTATGTTTTTATTCAGTAATACTAACCTGTGTGTTAATATGTGGTCCATCAAATAGTTTTAAAATTCATACTCAGTGACAATGATAAGGTTTATTAGCCATGGGGATTGGTATTATCTAAGGACTAATTTGAATAGGATTACACTGAGTTATAATTTTTGAAAATAAAATACCCTTCAGTATTAACTAAAAATTGACCTTCTTACATATTTCTCCCTCAATCATTAATATTCCCAACGGGAATACCACCAAGATACAGTCCTTCCACTTTAAGATTTGTTTTTAATTCAATGCTGAAGGACAGAATAGATTGCTGCGTATTTTTTGGAAGGTGTATTTCTTCTGTTGCTTCTGAATTAATCTGGGTAAGAGCTTTGCCGTCATAACCTATTATCACAGAATCTTACATACGATAGTGTTCTTGATACATTAGAAGAGGAACAAATACTTTGCTTTCATGAACACTAAGCGCTTTAGGAATAACAAACAATTCTGTGATGTTCTGCATAATTGGATTTAGTGTTCCTTCAAGAGATTGCTCTGAAGCTGTCTGTAATACGCTTTTGGTTTCCTGAATGATTCTAGCCTTACATAAATTTGACTTGACAAAATACGTGGTACTTTTTACAGCTATGCTAAGAGAATAATAATTTCATTTTTGGCAGAAGCCTTGAAGCTGAGAACAGCTGTTTCTTATCTCTGGTCACCAGTACAGGTTTACTATCCATTACAAAGCTAGTGCAGGTAATGGACATATATATTTAATTCCCGGTTAAGATGACTGTAGTAGTCCATCCAAAACTCTTGCTGGCAAAGACTCTTTTATATGACCCTCTAGTATCCCTGTGTGCTACAGCACTCAAGAAGCAGACATTGTCCTGTTTACTAAGTGTAATTCAAAAGTGTTTTATTGTTCTAGCTTGTGCAGTGTAAGAACCAATTACCATACACCCAGCTACTTGCAATGATGTTGACTGAAATTAAATACTACAACAAAATATGGGGCATTTTAAGAGTGAATTTAAATTTCCCTATACTTTATTTGCATTGATATACATTTTAACGGTTACCTAATTTGGGAGCCTTCGTTCTTTCTTTTGGTGTGCTAACATCTGAGACTTGCTTTGCCTCTTCAACTTGAGTGAACATGGCTCTTGATGGTAAGCCTACATCCTTATTTGCTTGCAAAATGTATAATGAAACAGTAGCATGCTGGCTCTCTGAACTTCAGCAGTGTTTTAATCTATGCAGGTATCGGAATTAAATATTAAATAGGATGACAGTATAAATTTATCTGTGTTGAGCATTACAAAAAATAATCTGATAAATATTTCACTTTAGCACTACAAACATAATAAAAAAATATACGTATGTTTAGTAACCGTAAACTATTTCTCCTCTGCTATTCAAAGAGTAAATTTAGTATGTCCACATTTAAAAGTTACTCTCAGTGGTCCTTATTTACATAGCTAGCACATACTTCTAGTCACTGTATAATGGCACAAGTATACATTTTCAGTTCTAAATACAAAGAAAATCTTTTGACTTTTATTTGTAACTAGGGGTTAAAGTATTGGGAAACTGTGACAGAAACCACAAAGTACCACTGCCTAGTACCCATACACCATACACTTCTACATATATCTTCTCAATTATTTTTTCCTTAGAAATTTATTGTATTTATTATGTATGCATAATAAATACAGCATCATGATAGTTAAAATTGAGCTCATTTTTATGTTCACAATCAAGATCTGCACTACCTGCTTAGTGGCCATAGTAGCTGTAACTCAGAAAGGTGCTTAATTATGTTCACATTTTAATAATGCTGATAATTCACCGATTCAGCCTAGGAACTCTACCTGCATGACTGACGTTGTCCTACCTAGCATTATCATCATTAGTATCTTTATGCAAACATAGAGCTAGGAATTTGTTTATTTATTCACATAAAGTTTGTTTTCATACCAATTATTTTCACTGCAGCAAGGTATGGAGTTGGTGACTTCAGATAAAGGCAGGCAGGGAGGACAAACTGAGACAATCTTTGCATCTGCACATCTGGAAAGACTCCAATTCCCCAAGAATCAGAAGTTCACATCTGTGTAAGGCACTTTAACCTTTCAAAGACGATGCATCGAGTCCTATTCCAACTATTTTCAAATGAGACCATTATAAATGAGAAGCTATTACTCTCCACAGACTATAAAGAGCTTATGCTTCTTCTCCTGAAAGAATATGCTAAAGCAATGTTTCCCTTCCATAATCAGTTCATGACTGATGCTGGTAGGATGCCATCTCCAATACATATGCCTGTGTGACAGCGGCACAATAGAAGTGTTTGCATAATCTACAAGTTCTTTGAGATCCTTTGCAACAAATGTCAGTATACATCTGTAAAAAAATTATTTCTTCCCCCCCTCCCAATTTACAGAGAATTGATTTCTAAATTATGTGCATTTATTATTGTACTAGGTGAGACCAAAGAACAATCGGATTGCATTGTGTATCACTGGGGTCTAATGTTGCACCATGTAGTTGAGAAAGTGATGTCAGAATACATCAGCAACACAATTTAGAAGTTACAAGGCAGAAACATCAATCAAAACATGTCTTTCGTAAGGACTACACAGCACGGTGTCTATTCAGCTCCAAGCCCTAGCTCTTGGTGCTGCACACGTGGATGGATTCCCGGACATTTCAGAGACAGAGAGTTCCTTCTCAGCACTCACTCCTTCCCTGCAATGCCAGCAGTACTGTCTGCTGCTGTAGCACACATGCAGACACGTACTGAAATTACCATTTTCAGAACACTTCTGAACAGTTTGAAGAAGGGATCATTAGTCATAAAAAAGTTCAGCATGTGATCAGGGCCAATTACAATAACGGTCATTTTACAAGAGTTATAAAAGAGGCCTTTCCATCGTGCGTTTCCTGCTGGAATCTTTATGACCAACTTAAGATTTCTTATCTACAGCCTAGGGTCAACATAATATGATATGCCCTAAATAATGCACACCTTTAATCATTAACAGTGTTTCCAGAAGTTTCCAAATGCCACTTGTAACGCGAAATATAAAATACATCTAATGCTCATTTTGTTAAATGTCACACTACTGTAAAATGGCAAAAATACAAGCATCTACTTGTTTAATAAAGAAATACTGTATGAAACACAGCAAAGTGATATAGTCTGTATGGATGCACATATCCCCAGTAACAGGTACTTCATATTGCTAACTTCTGTTGCACTCTTATGCTCCTAAAAATAAAATCTCTAAAACCGGCTCATCCAATGAGATCATAAAGTGACCTAATCAAATTGGTGGGTTTTTTTATGCAAATGGAATTAGATAAATAGAAAAATAAATATTTGGTAAATATTCTATGTCTCACATAGCAAAACATAATAGAAAAATTGTAATACATGTACATAGAATATCCCTATTGCACAACGGTCCTGGAGTTAGAGGACAAAGTAATGTCCTAAACTGAACACAACGTACATCTCATGACAACATGGGCGCATGGTTAAATGTATCAGAGTTAACCTTGGCAGTGTAAAAAATGAAGCAGTTTTCGTTTAGGCTTCACAGATCCAATGCTACTTCAAAAAGATTTTAAAAAGCGGAGGGGGAAGATTCTGTCTTAGTAACATAGACGTTCATAGTAAACATAGTAGTAGTGGACAAATGTATAATAGGCAATAAACCATCTTTTGAGTCTTATTAAGAGTAAAAAATATTTTATTACTTGCAAATTATTTAGCATTGCAGAATATAGGATTGTCTACCAACGAAGGATAAAATATAGAAATTAATTAGGTTGCTATAAAAAAAAGACAGTAATTTTCCTGACCACTCAGCCCTAAAAAACTGTGCTTTAAATAAATATTATACAGTATTTTCAAATTGATGATGATGATGAAAACCAACAAAACGAGATACAGAATGAGTTATTTTTAAATACAATTCTAAGGTGGGTTTTTTTTAAGACTTTTTTCACAAACTCAAGATGTTAATTACAAGGAAAAATTGCTTGCTTCCAGATGAAGAGAGGAGGAGAACATCATCATTTGAAAACTGACTTTATTATTTTGTTCAGAAATTTATATTCCAATGTATTATAGTGGAAAGAGTCACTTTAGGAAAACATAGGTATAAAGCTGGAATTCCATAAATTCCATTTAATTGTGACTCAAATATACTATTAAATTTTATGGAGAGATTCTCCATGGTTTTCCTGAGAAGAAAATATAATGGAAAAATTAAAGCCCACAGGAGAAGGACTGGCGATTGTATGACCTCATGATGTACTTTCACTGTAAAATTAATTCTACTATTTTTATTCCAAAAGTAATAAGAAAGAGACTCTCTCAAAATATGCCAATGTTATATTTGTCTTAAAAAACTTTAGCAGTCAGGCAAAGGCTAGCACTACCAAAAGTTGTAGCTATGGTCACGATATTCTAAACAAGGAAGCAATGGACTTTTTCCCTAAACTTTAAGCCCGATTTACCCATCACACAAGTCTTGAGGTTGAATTGGTACCCAGTGCTGCTACAAAATCATCATGCTAATAATAATGGCAAGACCTATGAAGTGGACTTTTTTTGTTTGTACTTGAATAGTTTTCTTTTTACCTTCTTCAGAAGTACCTGCAGTCATTTTGCATTTATAAAAAAGTAGGAAAAAAGTTTTCTAGCAATCGGGCTCCTCTAGCTAACATGACCATATTTCAATGCAATAATAAAATCCCTTTGCTTCCAGAGAGTTCTCAGAGTTAGGCTGATTCTTTCATGACCATTTATCCTCTATCTTTATATTACTCCCCGGTAATATTTTCTATTCAAAGCATTCAATGTGATATCTAAAAATATTAAATCGTATCTCCAAAAGACATGGATGAATGGACATGTTCTTCGATGTGTGCATGTCAAAAGTGATATCTGGAAGACAATATAACATAATGTACGCAGTGAGAAATAAGAGAGAAAGATAGATGTTAGCACTGGAAAATAATCTATCAGGTGGATGGGTAAAGTATCTTAAGAGTCCTAGAGCCCTGTCTTTTTTAGAGTCAGATGTCTTAATGAGCAGGACTTGCCCTTTTAAAGAGCAAGCTTCACTAATCTTTGCTTTGCAGAATAATCTAAGCACTCACACTGAATGTGGGAGACATGAGTACTTGACTTCTCTCCCAGCCTGAAGGAGTTCAGACCCACATCTCCAATTTCTTGGGAGAGAGGCCTAAATAACAGAAGGAAAACACAAAGACCCAGAAACAAACCACAACAGAACCCTAAAGCTCTAAGGTTATCTAGAGGAGGAGAGGCCTAGGTTACACAGCCCACTCCTGTGACCATATTTTTTATTGTTAAGCCACAATTGTCTGACATGAAACGCAGCAGACGCACTCTGATCACCAGCTCGCAAAACAGAGTGTTGACTCCAGCATTCGCAACTTTTCTGTTTCTGAATGGAAGCTGCTACAGCTGCCTCATTTCATGTTGAAGTCAGTGCCGTTCCTGTTTGGAATTCTAAAACTTAAAGGCATAGTTAGGTATTTCCAGTTAAAATATAGTTCCTAGCGCATATTTAGGTATGCAGTGTTAAAAGCCTGGTATTGACATACCCAGGTCGCAGAAGCTTGTAGCCTGGGAAATACAAATCACAAAATGGTAGCTAGATGTAAATCAGCCTTTTATTCTTGCCAACCTAAATGTTCTTTCTGTTCCTCATATTTCCAGGTTTTTTTACTTTGATTTCTGAGCTTGGGAATCACAAGCAGCGCCTGGGATCTCCGAGTTGCACTTGTAAGTAATTGCCAGTTATATCTGACCATTATTTCATGCAGCCGCTTCATTGACACGCTATACATACTAACAAATGACTCATACTGGAGCTGGACAGTAAATTACAAGGTTTGCTTATGCATTTAAAAGATGTAATACCTTCTATTTTTCAGCGATCAGAAGTAATGCAAGTGAATGAGCTATCACATTAAAAATAGGATTGATGGGAGGCTGGCTAGCACAGCAAATGATATTAAAAACAATCTCACATCAATCCTACCTCTCATTTATTGCATCTCAAAAAAAAAAAGTAGTAACTGTTGTGACAAATACAGGTGAGTCCTCCAACAAGAGACGATGAATCTCGTTCTTTGTAAGAGGCAGCATCACAGATAAAAATGAAGGAGAAGTCAAAAATGTAAAATTATTCCAGAGGAGTCACTGAAAACTCTGGAGCTAGCATTATGTTTGAAATTTGCAGGTATTCCTTTTGACACTTCAGTTACTGCATATAGTTTCTAAATTAAGCACCATCATCCATGAAAGGATCGCAGATATTTTAAATTACTTTGCTAAGTATTTACTAGTTTCTCTTTAACAAAAAGGAGATTTTTTTTTTTTTTTTTGCTAGTTTTTCACACCCTGATTTAGATCAGTCTAATTAAACAGCAAAAACCTTCAAACCCAACAAACGCACTCCGTGGACTCACGATACAACGTCTTGCACATGTAATACATTTATCAGCTGTATCTTAACAACTCTTGCTGTGAATGCTGGGAGTCTCTGTCCTTGGCAAGGAATAAACTGAGGAGGAGCTGGGACTCTGCGGAGACCGGCAGAGTGAAACAAGCTTGGGGAAGCATGAAGGACTGATCAGAAGATCAAGGGCTGAGGTGGGAGAGACCAGCAAAAAAATGTAGGAGGCCTGGAGAGAGGCAAGTTCATGTGCTAGCAGAAAGGTGAGGGCCAGTCCTTTACACTTGAGGGCAGCCCAAAGCCTTGGTATAGAGACACAAGTGTCTTAGCTCCTTTGCCATTACTTTTTTAACTCACAACCAGGAGACATCTGAGTTATCCTGTGCCATAGTACAGATAAACACTGTCACCTGGTCATTTAGAAGAAGAAAGAGTGGAAAGAGAAGGTCCAACTGCATGAAAGGACAATGGAGAAAAAACGTCCCTAAATTAAAAATGCTACAAGGGATAAGACTTTTTTTTTTTCTTTTCTTTTTCACTCCTTATCTCTCTAGCTCACACCTTCCTTCCCATCTCTCTCAGAAATAGCTGTAACAATAGCTCTTAGAACAGGCTGCAAGTGCTTAGAAACAGGGACTACCACTTGATTCCTTGCCTGCACAGGGCATGACAAATACAAGGTCCCTGCATCACTCCCCCGTTATTTTTGTGCTAGGTTGTCAACAGCCCTATGCAGCTTCAGTTCCAACCAAGCAGAAATAGACAGATGATGCTGGTAATTTCCGTATATAAAATAATAACAAACACATGAAAACATTACCATAGATTAGAAGCTCATATTTATTTCTTCCAGATAGGAAAGAAATGTAATTCAGTCACTGATTTAATGTGCAATTGACTACAGTACTACCCTTTTTGCAGAACCACTTAAAGATAGATCAACGCTAAAAGGACAATTTTTCATATAAGTATGTAAACACAGTTGGGAGCTGAAGATCATCACTTGCACCTTAAGGCTAGCAAGCATGTATAGTAGAGGGAAAGTTGATGCTGAGTTTGAGAGGATGAACTGATTATTACTGGCATATAAATTAGGTATGAAATAGCCAATAAATTGCTCATTTTCCTTACTTATTACAGTTTGCATTGATCTTATGTGTACCTCAGCTCCTTAAATAACAACGCTCTATGAGTTGAGCTTATAAAATAAAACCAGAGAGCAGAATTACCATGATTCATCTTTTCACTGTTGTTGCCACAGCTAGACTGATCCAACCTGGACTCTGTTTGCCATGCACTGAAAGATCATTTACAAGCCATTAAATTCACCTGCATTTGACCTGCCCAGTTCCGTCTGGCAACCCTCATGTTTGACTTGTTCATCCCCAAAAGTATGGATACAGAAACAAGACTAGTGCTAGATGGCAAAGATTCTGGCACCCTCTCCTGCAGCGTTACCCCTCCAATAGATGTGCTTCCATCAGTGTAGGGATGTGGCAGAGGTAGTACATGCAGAGCATATAAAAGCATGATATTTTCCTCAAGTGTAGTAATAGTACATGATACTGAGGAACTTGATGCTTATGAAAGAAGGGACTGACAGATGCACTGGCAGTTTTCAGTGACTGAACACTATGAACACTTGGGAAGGACTCTGTAGAAATTTTCAGAGCTTCAAATACCTATATTTTGCATGCACATATAAGAATACATATTTGCACATGTATTTGCACACATATCTGTGAAAGAGAGACAGAACAAACAAATTCACATGTCTGTTTTTTCTCAGTGATTTGACTGTTTCCAAAATCAACATGTTTTCACGTCTTCTTTTCCTAAAGCAATCCTCAAGTGGTGAGAATTGTCCAGAACGATTTCCACTCTTTGCTGGCTCTGGTTAGTACACAGAAGAATAATATATTGTCTCAGTGTCTCACTAATGGTGGGTAGACTAAAAGAGGTGACTATCATAACACTGAGCAAATTTTAGGTTGATCTAGTTTATGAGTACTAAGGCAGAATGGGTCTAGACATAACTGTTACACAAGTTGCCTGACTGCACTCAGCGCTGCCACAGAACAGCGATGTGCTGTTCAGTGGGATAACGTAGTTCAAGTCACTCTAGTCTCTTCCAGACTGCAATATAGGCTTGCTTAATTAACCCTGAAAATTTATTCTTTCCTCAGGAATACACTGTGTGTCATAAGAAAAACAGGCATCTGCTTACATATTGCATTCATGTCATATACCCATAACCCTCACATGTTCAATCTTGACAAGTCTGATTTGTAGTTATATACATTGAGCTGACAAATTATTCCCAGTGATTAAGAGTTAATTAAAAAAGATTTTGAAAAAGTAGTAGAAATTACAAAAATAGGGCATATTTCTTCCCAGGATTATAATTTGATAAAATAAGATGTAGAGCTGAATCACTGTGAGCCTGCATTGTGCTTATATGGCACAACATCAGCTCTGGTTTTGAATCTGCAGTTCACCCCACTGAGAATTTTCAGTTTTCCATTGGGATTTTCAGTGGAAAAATGGTTAACCTATTAAAATTACAATGCAGTATCATCTGAAGAAAAATTTGTCCTCTAGCCCACTGTGAACGTAGCTGTGTGATAATAGTAAGATCTATTTCTGATGTCTAGATAGCTTGTCCTTCGCATGTAGGAGACCATTATTCTGTGACTGTGTTCCGTTCTGCTGATATAATCTCTTAAATAAAGTTTTACTGTTTACTTTCCTTAATTGAAGTACAATAGAAAAGACATGGCCTTTAAGAAGCTTCACTTTAGTCACTGCCTCAGAGCTTTGAAGGTGTTTCAAGTTGTCTTTCGGTGTACTTCAAAACATCCTTGATAAAAGAGTGTGTGTGGAGGTGGAGTGGGAATATTACTGGCAATTATATTTTATGCAGAGTTGTAAAAAGTTTACTTAACTGCCATCCTTCTGCCAATTTTCCCACTATGGTTTTGATCCTCTCAATGCTCTGCTAAGTGATCAGATTGTGCAAAATATTTTTCTTGCAGGTCTTATTTTGCCCCTTTTTAGAGCTGAATATTTCTTTGAACAGATAAACCATATTAATTTTTTTTTTAATCCTTTCTGGTTTACAATCATCTGAAACTCTTACAATTTTTAATATAATTTTAATTTGCTAGTCCCAAAAGGGAACCTTCAAACAATGAAGACCAGTCTTGCATTGACAGATGTATGAACAAACAGACTTGATACTGGCAGATATTTGCCTTTTACCCTGGACTATATGAACTTATTTAACAGCCTTCTGCTACCAGTAATGAAAAAAATGAAAACCATTATAATACAGTCTAAAATAGAAACTGACAGCAACAATAACCGGCACACGGCTACAGAAATATCAATTAACTGTGTGTGCAGCTGAGCAAGAAAAATGGGAAATTACTCACTGGTAAGAAAATGCTGGGAAGTGGGGCCAAAATCCCTGTGAGCTTCATGCAGTTGCCTAATGCGTTCCTCGATGGCCACCTGTTAAGAGAGGAGAAAAAATATTACTCTCTTCTAAACAAGTAGCAATTATACTCAGATACTTTTTTCATTAAAGAACATTCTGTTTAAAATTAAGCAGTCTCCTGCAACAATGGTTAACCCTCAGAGCTTAATTGAGATTTAATGTGTCTTATCCAAAACAAAGGAGGTCAAAAAAGGTTTGGGTTTGGGTTTTGGTGGTTTTTTTTTTTCCACCAACTTTAACCGATGCTACAACAAGTTGAAAATGAAAAGGCTGAAAAATAAAGGTATAGTAAATCTGCCTGACTTTGCGTACCTGAAGAGAATACGACTGTTGCTTGCCAATACTGGTCAGAAACCTTCCTCTATGTTAATACTTCTACAGAACTATCTCAAAAGTACTTTTTGAGAACGTACTATTATGAATCGGCATGTGTAAAGAAATCTCTTTTAATGTGGACATGATCACCATATTTCGGCAGAGTGCTGAAATAAGGGTAACCGAAGCGCATCTGGTACAAACATTTCTCTGTTCCTTTAATCGGTTAAATCCTACCCCCTCGACCCTTTCCTTGGAAGAGTCCTTTGAAGAACATGTTGTTCTTAATGTTTTGCTGAGCTGGTGTACTGCATGAAAACACAGATGCTAGTTGTAAGATTGGTTTTATCGTTACCCTTGAAAATCCTAGTAAAGTATCAAGCAAGAAGCCAAGAGGTGGTGGTTGCTATAAAATTCCATAGTGTACGAATGACACCTACCAACAGCTTTATAGCCTATGTGCTAAAAGGATACCACCATTAAGTTAGGGCTAAGAATAGGATTAAGTAAAGCAAGGAAGAACGTTTGAAAATAATGCCAGAATATTTTAGAAATGTATCAAGTAAAATAACTGATAGGAAGCAGATTCACATAACAAATATTGCCTGTAAGAAAAAGTGTTGTATCAACACTGGCAAAACAGAAGGTAAAAGTGAGTCATCTACTTTTATTGTCCTAATTGTGAGATCCATAACAAGGAAACAAATAGGCTGCACACGTAAAAAGCAATCCACATTTTTAAACTTTCAGGGATTTGTTTGGTTGGTAGCAGGAAGGAGCAGTTGTGTAATAATTTGGCATGAATCAGTCAGCAGGGAAAAATAATGATAGAATTGACTAGCTCTTTGATATGGCTGTGTTTGTTTGCCAAATAACCCCTAGCCCTCAAAATCTTGTTTCACTAAACACAAAGAAATTTAACAACAGGATGTGATTTCTTTGCTTACAGTTTCAAAACTGACACTGACCAAAAAGCCCCCCTTCTTTTCTTTCCTCAAGCCATTTTTCAGATGCTATTCCTGCAGCTTCCTCCATTTCTATACCACCTTTGCTCCTCTGGCTTCCTATACACAGACACTATCAATGTAGTTTTTTGTTAGTCCCCATTCACCAGCACCTCCCCACATAGCTCAGCTACTAGCATATCACCATGTCACCTCTGTTCTTATTTCTACTATATTCTTGAATCCAGAATTGGTCAAAAAGCAACATTTATATTGGTAGGTTTAAGGCAGGCACATGCTGGCTCCATCCTACGACTGGTGTTTTTTCTGTTTAATCTTGCCGATTGCTTAGCTAGACAAAACTAAGCCTAGGAAGAGGCTGAGCTTTGGATAACTTCTGAAACTGTGAGCAGAAGGTGGCTGGGTAAAGCACAATTTAAGCCCAGAGTGAATTGCATGGACAGATGTTCTGTTAAGCAATGCTTCATACTAGGGATTGGCTTTTGGCTTGAGTTCACACCTAATTCACGGCATAGATATAAGCTAGAGAAGTCTGTAAGTGCATAGAAAACAATGATAGGGCTGCTTCTGGTCATCAATATCATTAGCTTAAGTATAGAAACATAAACTAATGTGATATTATTTTTAATGGCCTTTCAATGAAAACTAGGAAGATAATCTCAAGCATGCAGAAAACAAACACATGCAAATAAAAAAAACCTGGAAAAATGTTAATGCAATTATATCTACTTTTTGGAATCCTCTTAAAATAAACCTCATAACATGCCTGTTTTGTCATTAGGACATTATTGGTTAGTAAAGAAACATAAGGCTCCTCCTTTATGTTAGTACTTACTTTTCAATAAGTCAATTAGAACGGAAAAAGTGCTTTCTGACATGCAGAATCTCTAAAGAGAATAAGAAGTCTACAAATATGCAGCAGGGAGCAGTGTTTCAGATAGTAGAATGACAACAGCCAGCTTGTGGTCAGAATAGAGTATGGGAACCCTTCGGTATGTGTGACCACTGCCAGCTCACAGACCATACAACTTCTTTAAGTGTGCTAAAACTTTCAATCACTTCAAAATATCCAGGTGAGCTTTGAGCTGCACAAAATTATTAAACTGAGGTTTTTAGCCATATATGCCCATCCAGCAAAATAAAATACCATACACACTTCAGAGTAAACTTTCACACTGAACAGCCTTGGATGTGAGCCAGGAAATACCTCTGATCTAGAGGTAGATTTTGTCAATACAGAGATGAATAAAACATCTTGAGTATTCTCCAGGAAGTAACACCTGAGAACACAAGAAGTTATTCTGTTTGGCTGCCAGAAAATTCTACTTATTGATGTACCAGCATACTACTTTTTAGGTGCCAAAAAACTCACTGTTGATGGTAGAGCAAGGGAGATTATTGCAGTCAGTCTCTATGAATTTTACCAAGACTAAGATGTAAATGATAAAGTAACAGAATTCTCACTGGCATGTAATTTTTTTTTAAATTCATTTTCAAAATCAAGACATAGGTAATTCCCAAATTTTAAATTTTGTCTTGTTTTCTCCTATGTCAAGTGAAAAACGTTCCTCTAATATAAGCACAAACAGCATCCTATGTATTTTTACATGCTATACTCTGAACCATGTGCAGTTTTCCTTAGAACAAAATGATATTATGAAAGGCTGGAGCTCTGTGTGAAGAAAACAGCAAAATTTTCGATCTGATTCAAGCATTAATTTTCCCTGTTTTAAATGGAAGAAAAAAAATATACTGTTAATGAAGTTTTGCAAATATCCTTCCCCCCATGTCTCTAATAACCAAAGGAAAAATTATGTCTTCTGACTTCTGTAGCCTCTTCCTACTAGTATCAGCTTGGCCAGACTAATATGCAAAAAGTAATCATTTAAAAGGCACTGTTACCAGTACGTAACATGCAAGATGGGACTATGGATTGGATTTGGGTATCTTTTAGGTGAAACTCCCTACAGTACTTCTCCACAAGTAACATTACTAAAAAATCAATAGGTGGATTTCTAAAAAGTCAGCTATTCCTTTATCTGAATCAAGATACGAGAATATGGTTTTAACTGACCAAAATATTTTTATATCTGATTTTGCCTTTTAAAAAAAAATAGTCAGGATTTTCTGTAATTGAGATACTTTAACTGTTGCTTTTCTTCACTGAGGGTGCATGCTTGAAGAGACATGCATTTCCATCATTTATTTAATCCACTGTTACATAAGATTTATCTTCTTTCAGTCATAACAAATGAAAGAGCACCAGTAGTGCAGTAAACATTATACTTGAAGCTGAAGATGGTAATATTAAAAATCCTATACTGATTTTAAGTGATATTGACACGGAACACAAACAGCTTCTGCTACACAAATGAGTGAATTAAAAAAACCCAACAGTTATTTAAAGCTCCTCCCCTTTACAGACTTCAAAAGCATTTGATGAAACAAGTTCTGTTTCCCATCATTTGAATGCAACCCTGTGAACTGAATATATAATCAGGTTCACATAAAGAAATTACAACAATAACAAAAGCAAAGCTATGTCATGTAGTTGTTAGGAATAGTTTGTACATACTTTACCTAATGTCAGGGGTCAACCTTGAAAACACTTGTTATAACAGCTCCACTGAAATCAGAATAAGGATTTGATTGATTTGACTTGGATCCACCACTAAATTCTCTTTTTTTTTTTTTTTACTTTTAATTTTGCTGAGTTTTAACTGAGACCATTTTTATTATATCTAAAGCATTCTTTTGTGTTTATGTCTACGCTGCAAAACAGGCCTAGATCAAGAAGGAAAATTAAATTGTTGACTCTCAATATTTTCCATGTTCTTAAAAAGTACCTAATGCCCACTATTAAGGTGTTCTGGAGTCGCTGAGCTCTTCAGAAAGATGTGATGGAAGGAGGCACACCTCAACACGCCATTAAAGTTGAGCCTGCAAACAATGAGTGGCCTCAGCAAATAGCTATAAAAATGTACAAATTCCATACTGGGACAACATAATACTCAGCCTAGGTCTAGCACTGTATCCTGATCCTGCCCCAGTCTTCCCCATAGCTTTGATGTTCAACTGAACAAGTTCAGTAGAGGAAACTACCCCTGGTGTGCTTCCCTCCTGGAGAGATGATCTCTGATCACTAGGCTAAAATGTGCTCTGCAAAACAAGTGGCTCCAATGCTGTGTGAGTGAAGGTGACTGGCTGAATGCCTGCTCGTGCTCCGCACACTTAGAGAATTCACATTCAACCAGCTTTGCAAGGAACTTAACCAAAAAGTCTTATTTGTGAATCTTAAACGGTCACAGACAAATGGCCAAGGAAGCTCGTGATCGCATGTAGTGAGAAAAAAAAAAATCAGGCAAACAGGGAATGTTACAGGTGAATATGTGAATGCCTCCACGCTCGCTAGCATTGAGGCAATTTAGAAAGAGAATTCTGTGGGTTCCAAGCTCTAACCTAAGAAACACACCTGAATTATAAGTCAATTCGCTTCTCTATCACAGTCCTCTGTTTAGACACAGCCTTTTATAAAGAGGAAGAACAAAGCATACAAAAATAGTAAAATGTTAGGTATCTATCTCCCTTCTTGATAGAGTCAAATAATGTTTCTTGCAGTGCTTCGTGAAGAGATCTGACATGCAGCTGAGTTTGGCTTTCCCGGCCAATGTGAAAGGTAAATGTGCAAACACACACTCGAGCAAAAAAGCACAAACACTTACAGTTCTTCCTAAATGACACCATAATAAAAACACCTTTGCTGTACTATAGCACAGTTTATTTCAACTGCTGCCATGCTAGCGAAACAGCTAAAAAGATACATTATACGCTCATCTCTCTGCTTTAAAACATTACTATCTTGCAAAGACTATTTCCTGTAAAAAGATTTAATAATTTTTTTCTTGTTCTGATTTTTAAACTGCAATCACATATGGTTGTAATAGCTACATTCTTCTCAGAAGAGAAACCTGGTCTAGTGGGAGGTGTCCCTGCCCATGGCAGGGGGGGTGGAACTAGATGATCTTTAAGGTCCCTTCCAACTTAAACCATTCTATGAGTATTTGATAAGCAAGGAAATAAAGAAGCATACTACAGAAAAAGAGGTTAAATTAGCATCCCTTAACGTCCTGTAGGGTGATCAAGTTGCCATAATTGAAAATAATTGTTGATTTTCTCCTAAATGGCTAGGAAGATACGTAAATACTTCAGAAGAAATAATGTGCAATGAATCAAAATCCATTTTGTTGATGGAGTGGTTATTTGTTTGCATTCACTTAAAAAAAACAACCAACCAAAAAATCCCACCCCAAAAAACAAAACTCTACATGTGACACCACTGACAACATTATCTGAAAAGTCAATGTAGTTGAAAACATGAAACTAGCAAATGAGAAGTCTATGCGATTGTGTATCACAAATCTTTGCATATCTCTTGGGGATCACCCTGGTTGATTTCTAGGTGCATCTCTTTAGAAATAACTTTATTTGCCAAGAAAGCAAGGCAGTAACAGGCTTTTTTTTTTTCTTTCTATGTTTGCTCTGCACACTTTGTTACGTGTCTGCAGTTTCTAAGACAACTTTTATTCTTTCCAGGAAAAAAAGATCTTTTTGTCTTTGATGCCCATGGAAACCAACAGCAGCTTCTACTACCCTCATTTCTAAGTCAAATCATGCTGCCATTGAAAGGACTTAATAGTGTTGTGCTATTTTGATAGGGGATTATTAATACTATAATGGAAAAAAAACATTTTCAGTTCTCCCTCTTCCTGATTCACCATTCCTAGGTCTACTGACACACTAGCCAAGTGCTAGAATCCCAAAATAAATTGTAGAGAAAAATGTTTTGGGTTAGGTTTTTGGGTTTTTTTTCCCCTTAAAAGAAAATGAAACTTTTCCTCACCAGACTTCTCTGAATATTCTCATTTCTGAATAAAATATAGCAAATATTAGAAAATGTTTCAATCCACCAAGAACACAACTTCAAATAGGGGAGGTAGAATGGGTTTCATTAAGTTCTATTTTGTCAAATTACTTTACTTTCTATTTTAAGGTCATCGATAGAAGAGTGGCGAGGTCAATTAGGTATCTCCTATCCCGCTCAGTGCAGTTACACATTTACATTTGAGCTCAACTTCTTTTAATTATTATTCATTTGAAACACAGCAACAGCATAAACTCTTCTGAGGTCAGAAAAAAATCCTTTTTGTAAGGGCATCTAAGGGCACACGCAGCATAATATATAGACACTAATTACATAATTATGCTGCCCCAAATGCAGGCAAATTATATGAAGGTGTGTGAGTAGCAATTTTTCTACTTATTAACATGAGACAGTGGAAACGCAATCACTAGTTTAAAAAATGAAAAATACAAAGAGTTAAGACAATTGTTGAATGGCTGAATGTGACTGGGATTCTGAGGAAAAATGGAAAGAAAAGAAGGAAAAGCATAGAAGATTCTCATCTGAACAGCTATATATAGTGCAACAGCAAAATGATACACTATCTCCTTTTTCAAAATTTGCTTCACCAAAGGCTGTTGTCATGAAAAGAGAAGGGCAATTTTCTGTATTAATGAGCATGCATGCATACAATACTTATTAAAATAACACTCCTTTAATTCCCCCACCATATTCATAGCATTTCCACAGCCTCCTGACCTTGACTCCAATCACATCCAATTTGACTGCATATCAAAGGAAACTAGCTTCTACAAGACCCTCTTTAATGTTACCCAGCAATTCTCCTCCCAAGACCTGAAAAGGTTCTTTCTTTTCTCTCACTGACTTAGAGCTGCCAAAGCAGTACAAAGCTGCTCTTTACAAATCAATAAACAGGAAGATCTGATGTACTGTACTTCCAATAGCTACCAAATTCAGCCACTCACTCTCCCTTGTATATTAGGAGATAAGGATGGATTTAAACACACTTTGTGCTGTTAATGAGGAACAGCTGGGGAAAAGGCAATTGATACTTATTGTTCTCGGCTGCTGAACTTCAGGTGTAAGTCTTGATATTTACTGAGTTGAAAGCACAGGAAAGGACAATTAGTTTCCTGGCGAAAAGTTCTATAATCTGAAATATTTTTAGAGTGTAAAAATTGACATGATGTGTGCTTATTTTCCATGTGAAAGAAAAAAACAGATAAACATAGAGTTACTCACAGGTATTTACAGCCATTACAAAGACTAAATTCAAATTCCAAGATTTCTGGGTCATGGTAGGACTGTATACTTCAGCAGATTGAAATCTGAGTAACTTCATGCAATTCTCCTTTCAGTGAAAACAGAACTCCTAAAATCTAGGAGGATACATGTATTGTACCTTGACTGCTTTTTTAAATCTTCAGATGAAACAAGAGTGTAAAATGTAATAAAAATTCAGGAAACATCTCAAAGCCCTGGGCAGAGTGTCTTAGAAAACAGTAAATAAAAGAACAATCTCCTTGACTTAATATGTCTACTGCGAATAACCAGTCATTGCTTCTTAGGCTGTTGTTTTATAATCCTAAATCAGCAAACTTCAGGCTTTGTGTATCTCTATGCCTAAGGAAAGAAAGTTAGGTCTTACAGTTTAAATAACAAAAACATTCAAATTTAGAGGGAATAAAACACTTGTAAGCCCTGTGAAATGTTAAGAACAAACATCTTTAGGAAAACATTCTCTTAGAAAACATTACTTATTTTGTTCTGTCAGAGAGGCCTAGCATTTGACATCCTCATTGCTGCTTTAAAAGCCGTCACGCATGCTGGTGGGGGTTCTGCAAGGGAATTGGCTTTCACGTCACTGTATGTTCCTTTTTTCTATTCATGCATTTTTGTTAGGTATAAAATATTTTATGAAACTGATATGAGCTGAGCATGGACTCGCCTTTTAAAAGTACAAGAAACTGTTCTGCAGTCCTCCATTCTTGAAGCATTTTATTAACAAAGTTTTCAAATTCTTGATATTCCAGCACATTAATTCTCTTTTAATATTGCTTTTTATATGTAATTTAATCAATCAGTCCCCCTGTACTCAGCACTGGTGGGGCCCCACCTCGAATACTGTGTTCGGTTTTGGGCCGCTCACTACAGGAGGGACATTGAGGTGCTGGCGTGTGTCCAAAGAAGGGCAACAAAGCTGGTGAGGGGTCTGGAGAACCAGTCTTATGAGGAGCAGCTGAGGGAACTGGGGTTGTTTAGTCTGGAGAAAAGGAGGCTGAGGGGAGACCTTATCACCCTCTACAACTACCTGAAAGGAGGCTGTAGAGGGGTGGATGTTGGTCTCTTCTCCCAAACTTATGAAAAGTTTCTTCACCGAAAGGGTTATCAAGCATTGGAACAGGCTGCCCAGGGAAGTAGTGGAATCACCATCCCTGGAAGTACTTAAAAGACGGGTAGATGTGGTGCTTAGAGACATGGTTTAGTGGTGGTTTTGGCAGTGTCAGGTTCATGGTTAGACTTGATGATCTTAAAGGTCCCTTCCAACCTAGGTGATTATGATTCTATGATTCTATTTTTTCTGCCAAATTCCGTGCAGAATTTTATAGTACACCAAGAAAGTAATTTTGCAAATGATGACAGTTAGCAACTATTTATTCACAAAACAGCACTGCACCAATTAAAAAGTTTTAAATTCAACAATTTACATTAGCTTCAAATATATAAATACCCATTGCCATCCCTCACTAGATTCCACTCCAAGTGGGCTGTTGGCTTGGCTAACCACATCTCTGTATGCTTGGGCAGTGCCTCTATATTCGTTCCAGGTTACCTGCCTGTGCTGCCACTTCCTGTATAGTCCTTTTTTATGTTTGAGTTTTGCCAGGACCTCTTTGTTTATTCATACAAGCCTCCTAAATTTCTTGCCTGACTTCCTGCTCTTCAGGATGGACCAGTTTTGAGCTTGCAGAAGGTGATCCTTGAGTACCAACAAACTTTCTTGGACCTCTCTTCCTTCCAGGGTCTTATTCCATAGGATTCTTCCAAGCAGATCCCTGAAGAGGCCAAAGTCTGCTCTTCTGAAGTCCAGGCTTGTGGACTCATGGTCACTGCAGCCAAGACTGCCTTCAACCTTCACCTCCCCAATGAGCCCTTCCTTGTTTGTGAGTATGAGGTCCAGCAGAGCATCTGTCTTCATCGGCTCCTCTATCAGTTGTGTCAGGAAGCTTTCATCAATGCTATCCTGGAACTTACTGCATTGCTTATCACCTGCTGTGTTGTCCCTCCAGCAGATAATCAGGCTGGTCCCCCCATGGGGTCCTGGGAACATGAAGCTACTTCTAGCTGTCTGTAAAAGGCCTCAACTGATTATTTTTCCAGGTCAGGTGGCCTACAGCAGACACCCACTACAATGGCACCCATACTGGTCTGCTTTAATCCTCACCCATAAGTTCTCAATCAGCTCCTTTTCCAGCCCCATCATTCCTAGTTTAAAGCTCTTCTTTATGTATCTTCTGTACAGCCCCATAAAAGATAATCCTTAGAGCTCTGACTATGCAGACCTATAGATTCAGTGATTTCTGTTCTGCCTTCAGCATAAAGCTGAAACTACATATACTCATAGTTCTGTATAGTAAACTGGGGAAAAGAGAAACTGAAATGTATATGCTACCCTGAACCTCCTGAAGGTTGTTGATCTTGAATGTAACTTTGATGCAGTTTGACATTTTCAAAGTCAGTGGGAACTGGGCGTCTGCAACTAGGGACAGAATGTTTTCTGTAGTAAGTAAAACCGTCTAGTATGGAGCTCAGCATGGCATATATTCTTTCTGAGATCAAATCTTACTTTCGAGATCAAGGCGCCTGCACACTATATGCTTTGAAATATTTCCACATAAAATTCTTCTTCCTTTTTTTTTTTTTTTTTTAATTAATAAGAGTCTATCTATCCTTCAGGATTACTCATCATCCATAAGACTTTTAGGTGGTATACTGTGATCATCTCTAGGCACAGTAACCAAGAGACAGGCGGATCAATTGGAGTGAGCCTGGAGAAATTAACAAGAATGATGGTGACCTACAATGAAGGGTTGAGTGAGCAATTGCAGTTAAAATTTAGAAACATAAGCCTTAGGAAATCAGGAAACAGGGCCAAATCTGAAATGATGGTTAGTCCTCTCTTTTCGTACTATGAATATACAAATTTCTGACATGACAGTGGTATTGGATCTGATTTAATTGTGCTAAAAACACAGGGTATTTGGAGGGTTCTAGATTATGGGCTATGATGAGTGTTATTTATAAGAAAAAAATTCTGCCATGTGCTTTCCATGTTATTTATGTTAAATATCATAAGCAGCCTATATATGAATATATATGCTCTTCAATTGTTCTATTGGGAAACAGGAAATTAGGAGAAACCTATTTTTCAGATCTTGGGAGGAACAGAAGGGGAATTCCTTTGAGTACAAACCGCAGTCTTTCACCTCTTATGCAAAGTGCTCTTGTACCAAATTTAGGGGAAATCCTAGTTCCCCAAGCCAGAAATTCAGATTATTGGAGGGGAAGGGAGAATGGAATGCAGTCTAATACAAATTATTCCTAAAATTGAAGGTACATGCTATTTCACACATACAGTTCATAATGTTTCCAGAATTGTAAAATGTCATTAGCATGTTACACTCATAAGCATCTCTGATGATGGTCTCCTCCACTGAACGCAATGGAAACACAGATAGAAGCTCTGTTCCACCCTCTTCCTCCCTTTTCCCCTCTTAATCCCCAGACGGTCTCATCAATTCTACATACAGATAATTCCTCAACCATTTTAAATCAAGAAGGTGTCAACAACTTAAAAAAAAAGAAAAAGTTGTAAAATACACTATTTCAAAATATCAAATGTAAAATAACTCAATTCTGTTCTTTCTGTGGCTGATTGCACAAACTTGACGCTTTTTTCTCTCCCATTTCTACCTCAAGTGAGTTTCAAGGGGTGCATTCTTATTTCTTTGGTCACATTTGTATTAAGTAGCATCCTACTCCACAGGAAGTCTTACAGCTTTCACTGACGTTATTCATGGGAAAAGTTACTGTTTTGCACAAATGAAAGCATCTGGATTGGGACAGGAAACAATAGAAAAGATCAGCTCCAGTGAGAAATCTTTATAAAAGATGTGCTGGGGATTAAATTTTCTCTGTCAAATGCTTACAGAAAAGCAACTTGCAGCAGGGTAGTACAAGGCATTGATCTGCAAAACCTGTCTTGAGGCCATTAACATCTCCCATCACTTAAGAAAAAAAAGTGGTACATCTAGATATTGGGTACATCACATCAGAACACATTTACACTCTTGTGATGGTTCTTAAAATAGTATACAGGCATCTCAGAGGTAGACAAAAGTTTTGCAGGGCTACATTGACATTGCCCCCACCCTTCCCCTGCATTTTTCCTACAGAGCTTCTGTTGTCTGATTATTTTGTTAGCCTCAGTCTAAATATATGTTTAAACATTTTACAATAGGAAAAGGCTGAAACACTAATTATGACACTGTTGTTGCTGAAACATTAGTCTTTTTAGGCTCTAACCATTTACTGTTCCTACCCTAACATGGTCGTTTGATAGATGTGTTTTAGGCATTGTCTCTTCACTTTTGGAGCATGGGTGGAAAGTAACATCAGGTGTACTGTAGTTAGGTCTCCTTAATACACAACTGTAACAACATAAAAAATAACACCTTGCTGTGGCCTTTTTTATAGCTCTTTCTTCTCTGCTAAAATACTGCTATTCATCTTCATTATACTTTTTATATTTTTGAAATAGAACTGACTCCTTTCTACTTTGTTTAAAAATATTTGTAGGCAATTTAAAATCCATTCTTTTTTTTTGTACTTTATTTGAAAATACTCTTATTAATGTTTCATAATCCATCCCTAAAGTAAAGCCCTACTGTGTCTTAACAAGATTTTAATGTGTGCTTTTTGCTTTTCTTTTTCCCTCTTTCTCATTTTTTTCTGTCATTAAACTGAAAAAAAAAATAAAATTCATGTTGCACTGAAAATGCCATTTGTTTCGGAAAGGTCAGGTAATATACACAGCTTTTGTGCCAAGGGGAATGTATCTTTGGTGATTTAGGGAACTGTAAGTAGAATGTCATGCAAGAAATGTTTTTTTTTATAGCTGCCCCAGAACATATGCCTGCAATTTCCTATATCAGTTGAGCATCACCAGTGAAGATTATTTTTTTATAGATCTAGTTATATTCTCTCGCTTTCATTGATCTTTTATCATATTAGTTTTATTGCTCTTTTTCCCCAGATTTGCAAATCTCCAGTGCCATTACTAGCATTAGTTTTGAGAATAACTGTTCATCACTGCAAGTAAGAAGCTCATAGCGCAGACCTATGTTTTATACAGGTTACTTCTAAAAGAAAGAGAGGCCTCATTCACTATTGTATTTACTGAGCACTACTTTTAGCTGATTACCATTCTGAAGTTTTTTCTTTGACCATCTTCAGCTTCCTTGCACTTGTATTGCCTTCTGACTCCTCTGGGATTATCACTCCGTCAGTATTCAAGAGACTTCAATTTTCAGTCCTGTCTTTTTCACTGTTTTCTCTTTCTTGTCTCCTCAATTTATTGAGTATCTTCATTTTATCATTTCAAGTCACACTTCAAAACCCATGTCACTACCCCAAATGCAGTGAAAATACCTTTTTCATACATCTGTAGTAAAATCCTCAATTTTATCTAATAATGTTTATAAACAAGAGCTGAAGAATTACTTAGAATGAGTATGCTGCTACATAAGTAATACCAAGCCAAAAAGGTTTACAGGGGAGACTGTGTAAGTGAGATTGATCTGTCTTAACTCGAGTCCTATGGTGAGACAGCTAAATCAGCCTTCCTCGATCAAAAATGAAAAGAAATATTTATCTCCTGAGAAAATTCTGCTCATACTAAGACAGACACCTTAGAACAATCCTCTAAAGATATATATATAACTTTTATAAAGTTTAATTTTCATAAGTGAGTTTGCATGCAAAGATGGAGGATTCTTGGGAAGACTGACAGAAGGAATGCATGGAGGAAGAGGAATACAGGAAGGCATAGGAGAAGGTGGAAGGCAAGCCAAAAATGATCTTTACTGGGGGACACTATAGTGTAATCATTTATAATAAAGGATTCTATGTGCAGCAGCAGTTGTATTAATCCTATATCTCTTCTCTTTCATATTTTCTGCTCTCTCTCCTCCTTTTCCTCTTTGAGATGAACATCACCAATAGTGATAAATCTATTCACTCTAAACAATCCTTAGTCCCAAAACTTCCCCAAACATATCACCTATCTGATTTCCTTTTTAGCTGCACAGGGTGAAACTAGTAAGATGATGTCCGTTTCAATACAGTGTGATCTGTTCACGGTTTTTGTTTCATCCATATTCTTACAACTGGCAATCTCAAGCGTATAATACTGTGTTTCAAGATGTATTAAAACTACTTGCTCAACCAAGTGCTGACACAACAGGAAAAGAAAAGCTTCATTTCATGAGATTACTGACTGGATGGATTAAACAAGCTTTTATTTTTTGTTCCTGTCCAATGAACCTTTTGAAGATGGCCTCTCAGTCTCAATGTCTTCTGCAGAATGCTCTCTGTGCCAGCACCTGCTCAAGCTTGGGAGCATCCGTACGATCGGTGCTTAATGCTCCCTGTTATCTGACACTTCTTTGCACACAAGTACAGCTTCTGATTTTGCATAAAAGCCTCTTTTTCTCCCTGGGGAAGACACGCATACAGCACACTGAAAGATAATAAAATTACTCTAGGCAAATAATAGCTCAAATTGAAACAATTGCTGATAGGATTGACACCACACTGATTGAAGATAATGGAATAGTGTAATACGACTTGTGAAAGGAGCTGTCTGCATCCTGTAGCTGGTCAAAGCCTATATATTTCTGCTTTCTAAGCTGTGAGTTAAATTCAAGCGACATGAAAGCAAAACCTAAGTTATATACAGTCCAGACCACTAAACCACAATGATACAAAACTCTTTCTAATTTAAATTGGAAGATACATTCTCTTATTTCCACAGTTTAACCTATTTGAGAAGAAAAGGTGTTTATAACTTAAAAAAAATAAATTCTATTATACCACATATTTATGGAGAATGAAGGATGGTATATAGTGACGGACAGAAGTCATACTGACAGGAAAGATCGGAGCAGACACAAGCATTCAAGAAAACCGTCCCTTCATGTGTGAACAAAAAATCCCATTATCATATAGTGCACTTGGTAAGTGCAATAAATTTTATTCAAGTAATTCCAGTAACATTATATGCAATTTTCTTCTTAAATCTGTTATTAGCCCTCTGTTTGCAAAGCTGAATACCCTATTTACCACTGTCAATCTGTAAAGGCCTTGAATGAAACAAAAACCTTCTAAAATGGCTTTGTTCAGTCCCCAGATCTATCCACTTCACAGATTCAGATCCTCCCATGAGCAGAAGGAGGGTTCTTCCTTCCCAGTGGAACAAAGCTCCAAGCTGCAGCCCTGCAGGAGGCGGTAGAATTAAAGCTATGATATTTTGTGTTTCCAGGAAAACTGTAACTGGTCTGCACTGACTACTGCCATTTCACAGACTTCATATTAGTGCAAACATTAAACATGCCTTTTTTGCATATCTGTTCAAAAACAAATGCAACAAGCGCTGGAGCATAAATATTGTGGTAGAGTTGTTAAAAGGCATTTATCATCTGCACAGCTTCAAATATGAAAAACACCCTTTAACCTCCAGATATTAAGTTACATTTTGAAAACTGTTTTGCTTGTTTATTATTGAATGCCACAAAAAACTCTCTTGAATTTACCACCTTATTTTCCCAGCTATGTGTATTTTATCACTTTTTTTTCACAAGTAAATAATTTATTAGTCATTTGTTTCTAAGAGCAGAGAATTGGGAAATTCTAAGAAGAGAAGAGATCTTGGAGAATTAAGACATGGAGAACCTGAGGTGAAGCGCCGCTGAAGGGCAGTGCAATTCAACTGTTTGTGAAACAAGGAGCAATAACAGGAGAAAAGCGAAGACAAGATTTTCAACACAGTCTGAAGCCAGCCTCAAAACCTGAATTTGCAGTATCTGTACAGTGGCACCATATAATACACAGACAGGCAGTTTAATTGGCAATTACAAAAGTTTAATTTCCTAAGCCAGAAAGCCTTTCTGCATGTCTAACTTACAACCTATTGTTATCACAGTGACAAGTTGACACATGGCCTTTGAGTTAGGTAAATAAAGGAAACAAATGAGCATTGTCTTGAAAAAAAAGACTTAATTATGAAGGACTTGCTCAAGAAAGGATTCCACAAGACAAAGTAAACCCATTCTTATAACTCATAAAACTTAAGAGTGAACTCTATGAAATTTCCTCATTATTTCTATAAAAATCAGTGATTAAAAATCCATGAAAGGGCATCTTAAAACTGTGCGTACATTTTAAGAAATAAGGATGGACTTGATTATACTTTCAGTAAAACCAATAATGAAGCTGCTATATGCTTTAATGCTAGAAGATCAGATGCCATATTTTTATATAAAATTTTATTAACACTTCTGAGATTGAAATTTATTCTCAGGGATTACAGAGAGTAAAAAAAACCCAAAACCAAAACACCATTAGTATATGACAATAGAAATGGTCACTTGCCCATTATGTAAGGTTTTTGTAGGATCATCTAATCACAAAATCAAGTGGATGCCATTAAAATTAGGTAAGCAATCCCATTGTCCAAATGACAAACAGGGTTAATACATCAGGATGTCTAGGATTTCCAAAGAAATCTGAAGGCAGACATAAGTTTATGTAGGCTTTTTGACAAACTATATCAAATAAATATAATCATATAATCTGTAAAAAGTAAATGAAATCATGTTTGTTCACTATACTATTTGCTGCAATGAGTTTATACATTTGAACGAGACGTGCAAAGGAATTTCATGCATCACTGAGTCTTGTGTAACTATTTAGAAATTATCAATTTACAAGCACAAGTTTACAAATGGAAGACACAAAGATCTGGCATTTTTTTTGTTTTTACAGTTTTTTCTTAACTTACTGAAAATTGCAAGGAATAAAATTGTGGAGGTAGAGTCATTTAAGTCTGAAACCTTTCTGTCCTATCGCGTTAGCTTTTCTTTGCCATTCTGAATCAATAACAACAGTCCTTATTTTTGTACTATGTAGATAAAGTTTTGTTCCTGTTGTAATAAACACATGACTAAATGACTGATGTTTTATATCGTTTTACTTGTTCTGTTTTCTTACTATCACTTAGTTACATACTTTAGTTTTTTATGCCTTTTTATATTTCTCTGTAAAAAAAGAAAAAAGTAAAACCTCACTGTAGGAAGGTTTTTCCTTTTCCTTTCTCTTTCTCTCATTAGAACTCACTCTTTCTGCTTTCTGCAGATCCTATTATGTCTTTTCTTTTCTACACTGGTAGGTCTTTTCACAACCTCCATAGTCTTCCCCCACAGTCTCAGGAAAAAACAAAACTCTTAGCCAACCAAACCTAAGACAGAAGCCATTATTTAGACAGTCTATTCAGTCAATAACTCCACCATGCAGTAGGATTCCTCTGAACAAACAAGTGCTTTGATTACATACTGCTGGAATAGCAATGCTGGCCTACAGTTATATATCTGTAACTGCTTTCTGGCTGCAGAAGCCAGATTCCGCTCTGATCTGTAATTGCTTTTGACTGGGTAATTTTTATCCTTTTGGGTTGCCAGCAGTGTAGACGTGAGGCTTCAAAGTAGCTACAAATCCCAAAGTGAACTTTCAAAACTACTGTTTGAGAATCCAATAGAAGAGTTGGTGAATCAAACAAGAGGTGCAGCAAGACTGAAAAATTTTATAGGAAACCCACATGGGCAAAATTTCCAAGCCTCCCTGTATTTTAGAAAAAACATCCACATGATTTTGAAACATATGTCCTTGTAGAGCATTCCATGGCATTTCCTGAAGGATATCCACTCTTTCAGTGTATTTCTAAGTCAGGTGCCCATACCATTACACTGCCTTATTATTAGCATGCCTGGTACAAGGGAAAACAATCACAACAATCAGGGAGAAAAAAGGGGAAAAAAACTAACAGCTGAGAAACCAGGAATACAGATCTTGTACTGTTAATGTTCATCATATGAGAGAACAACTGGCAGAATAATGTATCTGAAGGGTGCAGAATTTGGTAAAGGAAAAACACAAGTTTATAGACTCACCACCATCAATTTCCTATTAAAGTCTGTTTGAGCTCCTATCGTTTGCTTCATAATATCACATTCTGCCTGTTTTAAGGTATTCTTCAGAGTTTAAGTGTTCTATTTTTTCTTGTCTTGACTTCTGTGTTTTCCTTCTTTCTTCCCTAGAAGTCATCCCTATAACCTCCAGATTTCAAAAATGCACTGCCTCATAACAAGCCAGCTTCTCCCTCATGTTCTTTAAAGCGTGGCCTACACCACTAAAACTGAAAAAGTAACACTGAAAAAAATTACTAGAATCCCTGTTATGACAGCAACTTACAGGTTAGGCTTCTTAAAAAAAAATAATTTTCTGCCCACTCCAGTTCAATTTTTTTGGATAATAGGATGTTTCGTTTCCAACCAGTACAAATATGAGAACTGCAATTGTGGCTCAACAACAAGGATGTCTTATGTTTCTGCTTCATGAAGTCCACATGATTCAATATTTTGACTGCAGTATCTACCAACCAAACTTATACTACAGAACAATTGGCCTGGTTTCTGTGCTGCTTAGAAATAGAAATCATGGCAACTTGTGATTTTTTTTTGTGGCAATCTGAAATATTTTCCACTGAAACTAGTAAAACCTTCAAAGGCTATACAAAGGCACTTGTTGGATTTAAAATAATTTGACAGTTTTTTTCCCAGCCATCCATCTGTATGTCTGTTGTGATAGCCTAGTACTGCAAGAATAAAATACATACTTGCTTGTCAGCTCTCAAACATATTTTTGTTTCCCATGTTCTCAGAAAATGTTTTGATATGTGTGTGTAAACATATGTGTAGGAGTATATGTATACAGCAACTTATTTCCTTCCAAAAATATCCCAGAACTTAAGTTATTCTGACTATGGTTAGAAAACTTTATAAAACATATGGTCTGCTTAAGTATAGAATAATATCTGAGAAGCGCAGAACATTGGTGAGCAAGAGAAAAATTAAACTTTAGCTGTGTTTGCTTCAATAAGACTACCAGTAAACTCCAAATCATTCTTGTGAAGCCATTTTCTAACTAGCAAAAATCTGAGCTGCCTGATGACCTCTGGAGACCTTCTGGAAAACAGCTAATGAAATATCACATTTTTAAAACAGTCGGCGGGGTGGGGGGGAGGTGTTTGCTTTTCACATCCATCTGCACAAGCTTTAATACACTGAATTAAGGAGGCACAAACAAATTCACTTCAAGAGAACTAATTCGCCCCAGGATCAACATTTTCTCCTGTCTTTTATCCAGTACAAGTTCAGCAGCATTGACTATCCACTTTTATTGTACGTAGTCATGACTACAGCCTCTAAAGCTACAAATGTGAGGTATATCCAAAGAGTTATAATCACTCATTTGTGTCTAAACTACTGTTCAAGATAGAATCAATAAAACTGGAAACATGAGGAGTGCCTTCAAAGTTAAGTCAAGCTGTAAAAGCATGTAATTTTAGTATAGCCCTTTTTTTTTCTAGTTTTAAAATGAAACCTTGGACTTGTTCAAACATTGTTCCCTTGAGAAAATGCATTACTAATCTCGACTCCTACATCAGTAAAACCATTTTGCCTGCCAGTTTTCTGTCACTGTTATGAGCACTTGAAATTGTTTAACAACAGAAGTGGGATTTTCTTATTAATTGGGAAACCATTCACCAACTGATATACTGGCAGCTAACATTTCTTCCCTAATAGATTCATATTAGCTATGGTATCTATATTCAAAATGGTCTTAATCTTTAAGAATTCTACTGTTTATATCTATAAATGCAGACTGAATGATCCATTTACAGGTTTCCTTGCGTTACCAGGATGTATTAACAAGATAATATTAGGAACGGTGGAAGTCATATTCTAAAAACTGTATTTCATACACTATGAGCTTATTCTGAGGATACCAAGACACTTCTCATCATAAGATCTTATTAGGTCTGGCGATTGGCCAGGCTATGATCTTAGCAGTAAAGAATGAGGGAATAAATATTCAGTTAAATGCTTACTATTAAACACCAAGTATTAACAAGATTGAATGGAGTAGCAGTAAGCACACAGAAAAGAAAATCTTGTTGATTAGACCACCTTTTGCAAAATAGAATGAGACTATAATTTTCTAATACCCAAGCTACATGACTGAGTAATCAGACTTGAATATTATTTATTATTTTAAAGGCAAAGCAAAATACACATTACTATTAATTGTAACGGAGCATCTGCTTCATACTTGGTAGAAGAGCAAAGTTCTTTGACTTCAGCAGTGCTTCAAAGCTATAGAATAAATTGCAGATTTGATGCCTTTTTTGAATCCTGACCTTTCTGAAGTCCAACTGAATCTTAACGTTGAAGCTTAACAAATGTTCAGACCTGGGCATCTCCCTTTGTGCTCAAGAACAGGTGGCATAGCTGAAATGTACCTGGACATGGGGGCCATTAAGCAAAACACTTCCAAAAGAGCTGAAAGATGGACTTTATTACAATAATTAATAATGAGTGACTATAAAATAACTTAGGATAAACATTCTTGATATAATTGTATAGAAGAAATGGAGTCCCTCAGAGTATTACTGTAGAAGACACTATTATTATTACTACCTAAACATGTTCCATACCAATCAGGTAATGCAAAATATTTGAATGTGAACTCTGTGTTAGAGCAAACAGCCTTTAAAATAAGTGCATATTATTTTAAGAAGAAGCACAATCGGCACCAGTTTCTGGATTTCTAATTTTATAGCTCTAACAGTCTGCAGACATTACATCAGCTATCAGAGACACTGAAACTACAGCAACCATCCTAGCAGCAGCACTACCCATCTCATAAGTTGGAGGAGTAGGTTGAGATCATAATGATGTTGTTCATTACTTCATCCTTTCCTTTGAACAAGTTATTTCGGTTCATTTAGAAGGAGTTCCTACCATTGAGAAAAATGGCTCGTGAGTTCATAAACTTAACATCCTACCCAACTTTCTGGTTTACATATTACACTATGCCTTCATGGAAAATTACACTCTTACTGTTTATTTCACTGAACAATTTAAGAATACACAGCAATCAGACTTCACTTCGAACAACCTATTGTACCACAAATAAAGCATTTCAATGACAGCAAATGAAAAAATACTGAAAGACCATCCCCCATTCATCCCAAATCCATCATTTAGCCAAGTATTCCCATAGGTTAATTAGGTGAAGGAAATTGGGTAATGCTCCCCAAATTACAAGTAGATCTGATAATGTTGATTATCTTAGAAGTAAGTGTTCTTGTTGAAGTCTGCTAAATTAGTCTTTTGACTTTTGGAAAAGAAGATATAACTGAAAGTTTGATTAATAGTTAAATTTCACTCCAACACTTCCAAGAAAGCTCTTTTTTTTTTACTCACTTAAACAGCGATTAATTTATTTCACTTATATTATTTACTTTGACTGTATCAACTATTTATATTATGCATGTTAAATACTCACCACTTTTGTGTTTGTAGTGGCAAAGCTGAGCAGAAAATGTGGTTACATTTCCTGGGATATAAAATTAAAATCTTGTGAAAAGATGAAAGAGAAAACAACTTTATTTTGAAAAAGCTGTTTGTAGTTTCAATTAGATAATTTCAAAAGTCCTTACACTTTAAATTTTATAATAATTAAAAAAACCATACAACTACTTAGTTGTTCTCTTCTATTAACAGTTTCATTTTTTACAAAACATTTAATTACAAAGTTCTTGACAAAGTATCGTTGGTCGTGATGGAAAACTTGCTTTTTCCTAAAACAAGGAACAGGAGAGAAGTAAAAATTCTATATATTCATATAGTTATCCTGATGGAAAGGCTGAAGTTGTGGGACAGAGACCATACTATGCATCCGTGTACTGAAAAGCAAACCTGAGCCTTTCTAAATGCCAGACTATATTGTCATAAGTATAAACTTTAAAGAACATTTGGAATGGTAGTAGTAACACAAATCACAAGAAGGAGGAGTGGAACAATCAAGTGCAACTTCTCATAGTTTCTTTGTCAGTAGAGACTAAATGAAGATAAATAGGTACCTTAAGGAAGGCAAGCTAATGGGGTTGTTTGCTCTGTCTCAAATTTATAATCTGACAGATATGACACTGGAAGGACTTGAAGTCCTTGTACATTTTGTTCTATTTTGTTGTACAGATCCCAGCATTCTGTAGATAAAGTGCACTGCAGACAAAAAGATGAAGGAACTCTAATGAATGATGCTCAGATGAAAAGAATCAATGAAAAATATCCAGCTGTGCTAAAAAGGCTTCAAATTACCATTTATGCAACTGAAGCATGCAATAGGTGTTGGGAAGGAAAAGAAAATTATTATGAACAGTCTCTTTGGCAAAGTATCAATGGAAATCACTTTTCAGTCGTAAGGGAAATGTAGGGCAGTGGAAATAATTTCAATTAGAGGAAAGCATGTACTACTGGAAATTCTGAGTGCTATCACTGGAAGATTGTGATCATTGGTATAGGTTCAGAAATGGAAGGTGTTGGAATGAACTGTAATCTTTATATAACGTTTAGTTATAACATATATAATTCTGCTTCAGGTAGATGCAGCCCAACTGTCCAAAGGAATGCTTAACTTTTTCTCATGTTGTCAGGTCATGAGAGAAGGTGGACACACAATACACGGTTTAATTTAAATAGCTGCACACCCTGCTCTAATGATGCGTAGCGCTCCAGCCTCTCTTTGCGTCTCCACATATCTCAAAGCCGAGTGGGGAGCCGGAGAGAAGCTACGTGCTGTGCTGGAAATGTGCAGGCTCCTACGAAAGACTACAAAAGGATTAAAGTGTCTCAGGTCCCTGCTCTCCTCACCGCACCTCCTCCTCTACTTCTTATACCTCTGACAGCACAGAACCTTGTGGATTTAGAACTTAAACAGCTTTCCCTGTGCATCGCAACTAACCTCAACACATCTTTGCCCTGAAAAGTCTTGCGAGTGGTAGTTGTGTAGTAGTACAAGCCAGCATCGATACCACATTGAAAAAGGAACAAAAGTTGACGTGGGATAAAAACAAACCAACCCCAACACATACGAGAAGAGAAAAATACTTCTTCAATCGTCATTTACAGGTTGAGTTTTCAGATGTCCAATCCTGTTATAAAATCCAAAACCCAGAATAAATACTTAGGAGAAAAAACCCTTTCTGCTATTTGAGAAAAACTGGTAGAAATCTAGCAAAAGCTTAAATACAGGTTTGGGTTTTTTTAATTATTATTATGATCTGTTATTTATATGATCCTCAAACAGGAAGACTTATAAATTGTAAGGACTATCCCAATAAATTTTCAATTAAACAACTAAATTAATGTAGAGACATTTAATTAAAGTTGCATCAGTTTTTACAAATGCAGTTAATTAAGCTACTATCTAAAATTAAATCTCAGCCAAAACCCTTTTACATTTCTGCAGCTCATCTGATACAGACATAATTAAAATTCTAGAAGTTCACCTATGCATTTGAATATTGGGAAAAAAAACCCACGCAACCAAACCCAAAACCTGCTGAAGTAGTTTGAGAGGCTGCTGCTTTAACTGGATTTATACAATCCTCGGAGTGGGAGGACAACACACACAAAAACTTCAGAAACAAATCTAGGTTTTCAAATCTGCACAGGCCAAGAGCCTTTGAAGATTTTCCACAAGTGAAGGATAATGGATTGACACGACCGGGAAACAGGGAGATAAATCCTGCTGACTTTATGTGTGCCTTCCACTGAGCTCAAACAGGACCAGCATAGGTCAGGCATGCAGCACTCGCCCTCACATTCAGGAGCAGATGTGGGCATCTTATCAGAGGGACAAATTGCTTTTTCAGAACTGGAATACCTCTGATCTTCTAAGCGATCCCTCTCCCTTTCTTGATCTTTTACTGACTGATTTCTTTCTTGGTCAGGCCAAGGCTGGGCTGTTTTAGTGGTCAGTTAAATACCGATCTATTTCCCACATGAGAATGACTCAAAATCACCACACTTGCTTTACATAACAAGTAAACGTTTAACATAAACATTTTAGGTATTGGCTGATCCAGTGAAAGACATGTCCAGACATCTGGGAGGTCTGTTATTGCCTTACTTAGGATCAGAGAGCAGTCTGTGAAGAGTTACTCTTTGTGAGGGGGGAAAAAAAGAATATTAACTGAAGTACAGTTCAAGACTAATATTTATTGCAAAAGATACTAATTTCTCTATTAAACAGACATATGCTGTAGTAGAACAAACAATGATGAAACCAATGGGGCATTCAGAACTGAAATTTGGAGCTGGTCATTTCAACAGCTTAGTGTAAACAGCAGCAACTGTGAGCAGAGTAATACTGTACTCATACACTATCGAGATTACCACTACATGGGCATGTCTTCTCTTCCGGGCCCCTCAGGAGTTCTGAGAGTATACTAAAAGTAAAATTGCCCTCTGAGGCGAAAGACACAAAACTGAAATGCACAAAAATATACCAGTATTTTCATGACAGGTATTTATTTTCTTCTGTCAGTAAAAGTATGCAGAAAATAAAAATCAACCAAATTTTTCCTAATACTGGATGCACAAAGTCCCCTTCTGGGAAAAAATGGATGGGAGTCCCGTGTCTAATGTGATGAAATTGAGGGTTCAGAACTGAAACCTGATCTTGTTAATGATCTGAAAAGCTTAATTTAAACAGGAAGATGATTCAGGATCTGGATATTATATTTAACTCCAACTTGTGGCTCAGGCATCTCTCTAGACAAACAAGCAAATCACGTGCAATTCTCTTTAAAATACAAATTCACATAGGTTTACATGCATATAGACTTCCATAGGGTTTAAACCTACCATCTGAAGTACAAGATACAATTGCCCTATCATTTTATGCAAAGTAAGAAAAAGGAAAAGAAAAAACAACAAACCTCCAGAGTATGACAATAATATGGTACAATTTGAAAGGCCTATGCACTCCCTTTTGAAGACCCATCTCTCTTTGGAGGGAGAAAATTATTAAATTTTTTCTTGTGTACAGAAAATGAATGCATTTCCCTTCTTGCATAGTAAAATTTGGAGAATGTATGTAAATAACAAAGGTAGTAAAAATCCATAGAAGCTTGAAGATGGATCGGCCCATGATAATCCATCTTTCTGCAGGCACTTGAATCACCCTCTCTTACCTTGAGCTTGCAGTGAAACAGGACCCTGGCAAATTGCTATAATCTCCTTTAACCCTAATCACCATTTTAATCAAAAAAGGTGGGGCAGCCTGGAATTCGTACAGCAAGGTTAGCACTGCAACTGTCATTCTATTTGCTAAATACACAGAGCATGCAGCTAAAAGGTTGAAATGGTTCAAACTTTTATTATCTCCACAAGATTACATTCCGGCATTAATATTTGACAAGTAAAAGAAAAGAAAATTATGAAACTGTCTGCTTTGAAGAGCTTTAGAAGTCTGCTTAGAGCATGGCTGCATCTTACACTAACTCTGATCTTCAGAGATTCCTTGGGAAAAGAAAAGGCTGTGATTCATAAAATTGCCATGACTAAAAGCCAGCCTCACCTTGCACCTTATATTCCACTTTTCCTCTCTCCATCCCTTTATTTTCTTCTCATGTTAGATTATAAATTTTCTGGTTGTGTTCTCTATTTGTTTCTTTAATGATTTTCTTCCTAGCCTTTTTTTAAAAAGTAGTGGTATGATTGTAGATGCTATGACAGATAAGGAGAAGCTTATATGAAGAGGAAGAAAGGAAGCTTCAAGGAGAAAAAGAGCAATGAGAGAAACTAAAAAGAGCATCAAGGAGACTGGAGGAAAGAGAAGATTAAAGGAAAAAGCAGCAGACAACTGTGATTTTCAGCTAGAAGGGATTCAGCAGCTGTCATTAAAAACCTGCATCTCTGCTTGAGACATATTGATCTGACTATTTCAATGTTTTCCGTACAACTCACAGATCCCTATGCTTACCTCAAATTATAGCAGTGTGATAGTCCACTCAGGAAATAATACCTATCTCAAACTAATAACAAATATTTGTGTTTTTAAAGAGGGAAGACTGTCCTGTATTTTTCCCTCATTTCTTTTCCAGACAGGGATGCTGAACTTTCAATGTTCAGCTCACTGATAACATGAAAGTATCAAAATACTTGTCATGCTAAAGGATTCAGAAAAAGATGAGGTTTTTCTTTTTTTTTTTTCTCCTTTTTTTAAAAAAAGACGACCATTTATGCATACAACTCCTTAATACTGCAGACATCTCCTAGAGTTAATATCCCAGCAGGTTTGTAAAGACAATGAAGAAGACAGTATCTGTGTATTTACAAAGTACTGGACAGTTGTAACAAATCCTGCCAAATGGTAGGTGAAGAACATGATTAGATTGTGGACAACTGCAAGAAGGTTTGTTTCTAAGATTTCTAAACCATTTTGCACACAATATTCTTGTACAAATATACAAAAGATATTTTCTAAAAGATATACTTCTTTTGATAAATAATATTACTAGACAGTCCTTATCTTCCACCTGAGCGTGTCTCAGGCTTAATTTTTAAGTTATCTCAGAGTTCCTAGTTACACAGCTCCTTTTAAATACACGGTACTCTAAAATATAAAGGTTAGTGGACAAAAATGCATGAGACGGCATGATTAATGCCTCCTACATACCTCTGTTCTTGTAACACCCTTTTTAGTGTTATCATTTCTTCTTACATATTAAAACCTCTTGTATCAGTCTAAACTATAGAATTACATTAGATCTTGGGCAAAAGGGAGAAGGACAAAAATGAGGAAGAAAAAGCACATTCATACTGTCACTTGCTTTCAAACACAAAGCAAAACCCTTCCAAAGGTTTCTCATTCCACAGTGAGAAAATAAAAAATATGCCTTATATCTTGTCGTCCTCTCTAGGTGCATAAATGACATTTTTGTTCTGATGTGACTATTGCAAGAATCAAAATCCCTCAGCCTTAGTTTTTTTATTTTTTATAATGTACTAAACTCAACAAACCTTCACAGAAAATAGAATACTCTTAATTATGAATAAATTAACTAAATTAGTAACATGAGATGGATATGCAATTAAGGCACTGTTAATTGAAACTGGAAACACAGCTGTATACAGCTTAGAGATGAATCACATCAGTAATGACGCAGATGTTTATAAAATGTGATTATGTTTAGCAGGAGCATAGTATTGAAACTCCCCAGCCTATTCTTACATTGTGTCACTGAAATGGTTTTTAAACCCATGAACACCAGGAATCAGGATCTCAGGGATGGCAAATTAGGCTCCCTGGATATGTGAATTAGTGTTGTCTGAATGTCAGCAATTTAATTCTCCAGCTTTCAAAGAATGTAGACATGGAGCCAAAAACAAACATCTGTTAGTTATACGCTCATTCAAAAAAAAAAAAAAAATTAAAAATTTCTGGCAAGCTAGAGCCTGTCTGAATATGAGAAAGACAGTGAAATATAGTAACTCTAAGCAGTAACACTGCTGTGTGAATATACTGATCATGTAAGTAATATAACCCAGGAGCTCATGAAATCTACTTTGTGTACAACTGTCAATACATCTTTTCTGGACTACCCACCTGAAGAGCTAGAAGGATCAGGAACAAATGATATTTCCTATCTAAAAGTTTAAGAATTGATTAGCCTTCTAAAAACAGCAAATCAGGCTTTTTATTCTTTCAGTTTTTACATCTTTCCTAGGATGTTCTTTGATAAACTGAACAATAAAGGATTTTTCTTCTGGCACAAAAAAGCACAAATGTTGCTCTTGGGTCATATGAGGGTATCTGAGCTATGCAAGCTCAACAGGGATAACAGTACAGTTGTGAGGGATGGCAGAGCAGACAAAGCCAATGGCCCATGATGGCTTAAGTTCTAACATACCAGTCTAAAGTCTGCCTTGTACCTCTTATTTCACAGAGCAATGTTACCACTGAATACCAAAATGCTATATAATAGCACGTAAGTGTTATGTTAAAGAGTCTGTCATTTGTTTTCTGGAATAGGTTCACAGACTGACAGAAGCAGATTTTACAACATCCATGTTTTCCTTAAATAGAACCACAGTTTCAATAAACATGCTGATTAATATAAGATCATAGTTTGTGTCCAAAGCCCTTTCCACATATTGTAGTGCAGCTCACATCACAAATACACTATTAGTTGTGATTCAGGGGCCTTGGCTTGTATAACAACAAATACTTAGAAACACAAATTTACATGAAATGGAGTTTGTTTTTCTGGCCCCCTTTTCTAGGGAATCAGACAGACCCTTAGACTATGTAAACTATCGGAACTATAGTAAAATTAAAAGGCTACTATGACTTACGCCAAATCAACACAATTTCATTCTAACTTAACTAAGTTTCATAATGTCCCCTTCTGATCCATCTAAAAACATGTAAATTCATGTACAAAGTGCTTAAAATAATTTGAAAAATTAGGTAGAGTGTCATTGGCAAAGCTAAAATAATCAGCACGACTTGGCACTGTTAAACGTCACAGGCCTGTCCCAGCAGCTGTGGGAATTGCTGAGCACAGTCTAACAATGGGGGCGTACAGTGTTGAGAGAGGAAAGTGGTGATCATAAAATTGGATTTGTCTCTGTCTTTCAGAAACTTGATTTGCTGCGAGTTGACCTCCTATTCACTGGTGAAGAAAAAGAATTAGATCTTGACTTTTTAAGAGGATGCCTGCATGATTTCTGCAACAGACCATACCAGTTTGACAGTATTTCACATGATGTTCACAGCTGAATAAATTATGAAGGCTGTATGAGAAAAATGTAAACGATTTCTCTTTAAAGGTAAACCTAGCCACATTCAGGGATACATTGCAGCCAGCTACGACAACTGATGTGCAAACCAAATTCAGTTATCTTAGCTCTTTGGCTGGCAAAAGTACAGACAAAGTCAATTCGGGATTTGAAATGTGATGTTTTGAGATAAGGAACTGGAATGCTGGGATATAAAAGAAACACAAAGCTATGTTATGGAAGACACATTCTTCTATTTCTTCTGAATACCCAAAAAATCACCGCTCTGCTGAAACTGCGCTGTATTATCAGCTATGTGTCAGATAAGTAGGACAGAACTCATTGTTTTTATAGATGAAAAAGAGTCATAAATGAGGGTATTGGGGGACAAGGACAGAAAACATTTGTGATCAATATAAGAAATCAGAGGGATGAAAGTGAAAACATCCAACACAATGAATATACTATCTACAAACATAGATTTAGGCTTATTTTTTTAGACTGATTAATGCTAACTAATTTTGCCATTAATTTTGTTTTAAAACAAACTGAGCTATGGCAGAGAACCAACTTTGAACACCTAAGAAAATGGAAGAGAAAGACTAACTGAATCCTCAGTCTACACACTTGAGGCTTCTGAAACAAAATGGCATACACTAAAGAATTCATTTCCGTAACATAGGATTTGGATGTTGCTATGATTCTCCAGTACAAAAGAAATAATTAATATGAATAAAAGCTGAAATTGTAAGCTCTGGGTCAAGAACTGCAATTTAAACTCTGTTTGTTCTGCAACTAAGAAGTGCATTTCTAAAGGTTATTGCAGTATCAGTGTTTTAAAAAGTAACAGCAAGCACAAGGATCAAATGTCTCAGACGAGCCACAGGAAGCAATGAGCATCTTGAAATAGCTCCTTTTGCCTGTGTTCCCCCAGGTGGATCCACATTAGGAAGCATTTTATAAAAAACATTGGCACACACAACACATACCAGGATCTGAGCCATTTTAATTGTAAAGTACTCTCCTATACAGTTAACATACCATAATGTGACTTGCAGACTGCCCAGAATTGTCTATAGGACACAAGATTCAGCTTTATTCAAGGTGTGATGAAAACTACAATGGCAGTTTTAGAGAGCACCTTGTGAAAATATTATGAAAATGACACAGATACTCATCTACAGAGGTTAGTTTTAAAACTGTGTCCCAACTTAACGCTGCTGACATTTTTAGTATTATAAACACTATTGTTAATAGTACTTTCTAAAATGGTAAAAATATCTTACTTAGCTTGAAGTCTTACTGAAGCAAAAAGATTAAGAAAATATAGTACACAATACTGCATAGCCTAAAGACTGTAAAAGCTTTGTGTAACCTGAAAGTAGACAGCCTGACATAAAAACATCTACAGTGATATAATATGCAATTGATATGTCAGAAAAACACAAAATTACTCAACAAAGAAAAAGAATTGGCTAACATAAACCTTTTGCACTGGAAATTTGCATATTATTTCTCTACCTTGGGCTTTTTATCACTTCAAATGAAGTTTCTTCTAAAGAAATCACAGCATTTCAGAAAAGAGATTAGCAAAAATGGGGAGAAAGAGGAATATTATTTGCCAGTTTTACATTCTCTCCCTCTAAAAACCTTTACCAATAATTTGGCACCAGGACATGGAATGTAAGAGGTTTTATATTGCTTCCAAGGATATTCATTAAGGTTTCATTGAGTTACAAGCCTCTGAAAATCACATTAGAAAAGAGCCTTTACAGGACAGCTCTTAAATTCTGTGAATGCTCTATCTGCGACAAACGTGTTCCACATTCAAAGCAAACTTTGTACATCTGCTTTAACCTCGCTTCAAACCGAGCGGGGATGAATGGACAGACAATCTGTGTCAGCAGAGTATATCCCCTCCAGGGCATGGAGCAGAACCAGAATTGCTAAGACTCGTCATCCTTCTGGTGTCAGCAGATAGTTAACAATGTATCCTACCCTACCCGACCCTACGCAATCCTGTCCTATTCTACTGCTTTTTAAAAATCTAAGCCACAAATTATGAGCTCTGACAGTCGATAACATTTTGGCAAGGAAAGGGACCTGTGGCGTGGAAGTCAGGACTGGAGAATGACTTATAATTGCAAGGTTCATTTTTGTTTTGTCCTTGTTTGCTTTCACTATTCTGACTGCTGCTAACTTCGTGCACTTCCCAGCTTTTCACCCTCACGTGTTCTTACCTTAAAAAACCCCTAATTTTCATAATGAACAGCTTAAAGATAGCTGATTGGAATCAGGTCACGCACCTAAAAAGGTGTTGAAAAAAATCAGGCCATATTCTCTCGATTTCGACAAGAGGAAAAATGAAGCTATCTGTCCAATTCTAGCATCCAAGGTAAAAACTCCCAACTCCCATAGTCTACACACCTTTGTAGGACTGAAACTCAGAGCTTTAATTCTCCAAATGTAACTACCACTTTCCTTGTCAAAGGGACAAGGAAATTATTTCAGTTAGTGTTTTTAAGATGCTCAGGTATTATGGATCATGAATATTAAAGAATATGAATAATTCCATCTTCAGTACAGTTTCAATGGTGGCTAGTAGATAAGTTAAAGAGCTATAAACCAAATGATTTAGCTAAAACTGTTTGACTAAAACGCAACAGAACTAGTGGATGTTGGCTTCCAGTGAATACAATTTCAACAGTATCATAACCTCAGTTTTCCCCAGTAGCCTAAATATAGTCTGGTGTGACTCATATAGATGTGCACCGCCAAACGTAATCTATAACTGCTGACAGGTGGAAGTAAATTACACGAGTCTTATTTTATAAGGAAACAAGACTAATGTATATCAACTAATATTCCCATTCTCTTCCTATCATTTATCCATCAACTAGATAAATGTGAGCTCTTACAGAATATATTGTATATGCAAAGATTGTACAAGAGCGCTAAATTCAAGTTGCATGCGTAACATATTTTCTTGCATTTGATTTTACATTTCTTGCACTTGCTTTTCTTTGTACTTAGAAACAACGTAAGTCAGTTTTTTTATAATCCCATATACCCATACACATATATGAGAAACAAAAAAATACATCGAAAGAAATCTATATATGCATATTGAAATGAGAATATAAAGTAAATTGCTGTTCTTCTGCATGGTTCTTCAAAACAAATCTTCATAGAGAACAAAATTCCAAAGCAAAGGAAGTCAAAAAAGGATAGCAAAACTCTAAAATGAATGTATCTTCTGTAACAAAAACTGACTAAAGCATTTACAGTTTCAATAAACTGAAATTCATCACACAGAACATCATAAATTTAACATGGTTTTACTAGTTTTCCTGCTGGCATGGCTGTTGATGATAACCATGCCTGTTTATACTTACATACACTTTCTTTCACTGACTGCCCTAAACATGCCACTAAGAACAATGAAGACGTCCTCCTAATTTAGGAAGGAATCTTTCCAATTTTTGACACACACTTCATTAGAAGAATTGAATCCCAATCCAGATAGCTGGCCTTCCTCCACTAGCTTCCTCCACAGAAATAAATAAATAGAATCTCTGAAGAGTGAATGACTGTAAAATGAATCTATATGCATATTTTTGCAGACAAACATTGAGCAAAACTGAGACTGAAGCTAACAGAAATGAAGAAAAATAAATGGGTATATGACTTCTGAAGCCAACTGGCATAGCCAATTAAATAAATAAGAGACCATTAAAGAGCCATGACAACGGTGGTTTTGGCAGAAGTTCCAGTTCTCATGGAATATACAAAACAACATTTTAACTAAAGAGTCTGATGGGGAAAATGAACTTCCAAAAAGGATCAAAATCTCCCTCTGCTGGGAAGATGAAATCTGCAACTACTGAACTAATTTCAAATTTGAAGGTCGAAAAGAGCTACGATTTTAGTAATGCCTTAATTAGTGTAATTATAGATGAGCTAGAATTTGGGCTCCATATATTTAGAAAAGTTATCTCCTGTTTTTGTCAGCCTCTTACAGATGACGTAAGTCAAAATATAGTTTAAAAAAGAGGAAGAGCAAACAAATAGAAACAAATTAATTATTGAAATTAATGAAATGACACAATGGAAAGAGAAACTGCTAAGGTAATAGAAAGGTAATAATGATCCAATATAAAAATCTAACTGCCTTTTACGTGGCACAGTCTTGTACACAGGACATTCTTTGTCTCCTACAGAGGAAGAAGTACCTTTCTTGCTACTGTTGCATCATCTGCCAATCTATCCACTTTTAACATACCCCCAGTTTACACTCACTGTTTAATTTGGAATAAATATTTTTTTATGTAATGCAGATATATGTAATAGGTCAGAACTGATTTCAATTTACATTTTGATGCAACTTATTTGCCTTGGTGCCCATCCCCTATCAAAACTGGGGTGTGAGCTGAGGACTGCTGCCCAGAATCACCATGACTCAGCTTTTGAAAGATTCACTGGATCTGAATAAATATTTGAAAACACCTATCATTAATATTTGGTGGGACATTTACATATAGAGGCCAGCAAGACTGCATAATCACAATTTCACATTGATTTCAGGAAAGAAGGGATTTCCCTTTTGGCTTTTATATTCTCCATGTTAGTTCCTCTGCAAACACAGATGGTAAGATTCATTCATATTTCTCACCATGGATCGAAAGAACTGGCTAATATTTGTGAAGCACCCAGAAGATGCTGTTTTTTGAAATAATTCATTGCAGTGATACTTATTACAATAGTGTGCACTACACAGCTCAGTAAAGAGCCTGTCCTCAGCAGAACACAAATACAACTATGATACAACTTTAGATAACTGCCTGCAGTGGTATTAGAAACCTGCTGTTTCTTCAGCAGCTCCTGCAAGCAGAGCGTGCTGTTTGAGGGAACAGAATGATAGTTCTGGCTGGACCTTTTAACAAGAGGCAGCATGCTTCTGGGCCACATCAATCTTCAGATCCCCACATGCTGGGGAACCTTTGCTACTGGTGCAAGATGAGCTGAGGAGTTAGGAACGATACTGAGATTAGGGCTAATGCTTCTCTATAGTCACACTTTATATATAGAAATCACAGAATCATAGTATCCTTGAGGTTGGAAGAGAAAAGATCTTTAAGATCATCGAGTCCAACCATAAATGTGTATATATGTGTATATGTGTGTGTGTATGTATATATACATATTTATGTAGAGCATAGGCTGTTTTAGCTCTAGCCATTTTATGAGTTTCCTCCAGCTTGCTTAGTTTTACAAACCAGACAGGCTGGGCCCGCTATTATGGACAGAGACACTCATTCACAAATGACTGCAGTTCATTACAACTTGCTAAACTAAAAGCACTGGAATACAAATACCATGACAAAAACACTTAAAAGAGAATTTTTTTTGGATGAAAGACAGTTCTTATTACATTTTTCAGCTCATTAGAGCTACTAGTCCAAATAAGAGTAGAAACAATTTGATTTAAACCAAAAAAAGCTTTTTTGATAACTGAAGGCTATGTTCCCTATGGGATACTTGGAAATTCTTTTACAGGTCAGGGGCTTTGCCTTTTGACCAGCATTACACCAATCGGATCTCTGACCAAAGCAAAGTGGATATAACTTCCTGGTCTCCCTGGCTCCTCAGATGTCAACTGGAAGTAAGCAAGAGTTTGCAAGACATATTTTCCCCCAGGATGATCTCATTATGCATACTGTTTGAAGCACACAGGATCTGAACATGAGAGCTCCTTGTGAAATTTATAACAAATAGCTCCTTGGAGAGATTTCATCTCCTTTCATGTCTAAGAAAAACGGAAAAATAAACAGCATATTTTTCTCAAAACTACTCTGTTAAAGGCATGAAAAGGCATGAAGCTAATTATTTTCACACCACTTAAACTCCACAAATGATGATATAGTTTTCAGTGACTAAGCTGAGTGCGTTATCTTTCATTAATGAAATACACCCTCACAGAACACTTCAAAACTAGGACTGGTTGAGTCTGTAACCTGTTGAGTCCTTTCCGTACATTTTCCTTCTAGTAATACTCCAGTGTATATTGACCAAAACTGAACACAAAAAAGGTAAATTACTATCCACTATTACATTACTAATCTCACTCTACAACCACTGCAAACGCAATATGGCAAACGACTGAATACTGTTGGCCTTATTCTTATGTTTGTGAAATATATTATTAAACCTCTGTAAGACTTGCCTTAAAATGATACAATTCCTCCCCTGATCTTATGAAAGTCCCAGTGTTAACAGAGCAACAAACAAGACATCATTTCATCCTCTACACAATGCTCTGCTACTGCTTCCTAACACTAGAATTCACTATTATTTCAGATCTGATAAACCTTATGGTCTTATGTACTTTTCCCACAGACAACCAAGAATGGGTATATTTCTGGCAAGTGGTGGTACAGAAGCCTCTGTTTTATGATTTTCCTGCAGTGATATTTTCTAGGAAATGGGATACATGGGTAAGAAATATTTCCCCATTGGGAATATTGGGGGGGGAAGGGGAAGGGTGGAGAGATCAAGATCGGACCTTTCAGGGGAAAAAAATGACAAGTAAACTATGAAGCATTATAGCTGGAGAAAAAAAAAAGGAATTAAAAAAAAACATCAAAATAAGGGAAGTAAGATGGGGAAAGGCTGAGAAGAGTAGGAATGCAGAAAGAAATACTTTTTGAAAAAATAAATTAATAGAATCCAAAGAGAAAATATGGGTAGTATAAAAGAAAGACACATGAAGATACATAGAAGGCTGAAATCGATAGAAAAAATGATGAAAAGACAAAAGTATTAAGGAGATATTTTATGTGATATTAGTACAAGAGAGGCAATTAGTTAAAAAAAAAAAAAAAAGAAGAAGAATGAAAAATATCCTAGCAGTCAAACGGAAAACCAGAAACAAACAATAGGAACCTATCTTGGAAGTAGAATGGTTTTGCATGAAACAAAAATTCCTTGTATTTTTACTTTGCCTATTGTGTGGCCAAAATTTCAGTTTTCTATAAATAGTATCACACCTAACCAGAGTGCTGGTCATACATAAGTAAGTCTAACCCTAACACAGAACAGTATGTAGTACTCTAAGAAGTGCCACTCAAGTGTGAGTGTCAATGTCCAGCAGACTTCATATGTAGAACAGTTGGACTATATGATCACTATACGTCCTTTCCAAGTGAACTATTCTATTCTACCAAAAATGAGCTCTGCCTCTCAGTATGTCTCAAACTCTGCTCCCTTTGAAGTAGAAAAGTTATATTGTAGGAATAGATGTACTCTTCTTCCCAGAGGTCACATCTTGGCCTTTTGTACATGTACTCCTTCAAAGTTACATATGTCTTTTTCCCTCAGGATGTGTTTAAAAATCTACTGAAGTGTTTTCACCTTGCTCTCCGTATCTTCCAGATGACATTTAGGTAAATATAAAAAAAGACAGTAGACCATAATATTCCAATTAACTACCTGTTCTATCAGCTCTAACATCTCACTCTGACATACTGTCTCCAAGTATCTATCTTCATAGAAGACGAAACACTTTGTGTTCCAAATATTCTGGATTTGATAAATTGAGACAATAATTTACAATGAAAAGCGAATTGTTCACAACGCTTCCTGTACTCTGTGGAAAAAGAGCATATTATCTTTGAAATGTGTGTGAATATGTGATTTGCCCTATATATTTTTAAATGGTCTATAATGTCAAGTTGGCTCTCTGTCTAATGCTTTCATGGATGATAACAACAAAACACTTATCTCGGGCTTTCTCTCAGATTTGTTAGACTTTTTCACACCATAGATGCTTTTAGTCTGAAAAATCTTCCTGCTTTCTTGCTGTTATTTCTTGCTGAAGTAATGAAGTATTTCAGCAAACCACTGGAACTTAGTTAACTATTTTGTTAGTGAAATAAGGTTATTTTTCAATGAATCATAGCAAATTTGTTAACTCAATTAGCCGTTGTTTTTTTTTTTTTAAATTAAAGAGATGTGATTTCTCTCACATGTGGTATAAACATTTCGGGAATACTCATTTTCTCTTCCAGATTTTTGATGATCTGCTTTAATAATATTACCTGAACTCTATCCTGAGGATCTGGGAAAAAGCTGATACTAATGAACAAAGATGTAGGACTAATGATCTTTAACTCACATCAGCACTCTCACTGCAAACTGCTAATTTAGGAAAAAGAAAAAAAAAATTCCTGTTAATATCTGCATGAAGTGTGATAAACTGGAGATGACAGACAGCTGTAAGATTTCTTTTGGAGAAGCAATAAAGAAGCACTAACCTCTAACTGACTATTAGAGTTGGCAGCACCATGAGCTTTTATCTGCATGTAAGACGAGGGAATTGGTTCATTTCTGTCCATTGCTGATGTATGGATTTTACAGTGAAGGCAAACCTCTTTATGAACCTCCATACTTCTACATTTTTGCAATATATTAAGGTAAATACAATGACACAATTTCAAAATGTGAAGCCGTGATGGAGCAAAAAATAAAATAGTGAGTAAAATCCAGCAATTCACAAAGTTAATTTAATTGCATTTACTTTCATTTAATCATAACATTACTCCCATGCTGTGGGACCTACATCACCATACACTATTGCATGCCTGCTTAAATATGCTCTCTCATGCACACCGTTTCTAACATTCTAAGCTAAGATACAGTGCATTTTGTAAAAACTATATATACTTGATGTCTTTATCGCAAGGTAACACAAAATAATCTAAAAATTAAGTGGTATATATGTAAACAAAAAAATCCAAATCATTTGTAAATTTTTCAATATTTATGACTTATAGAATCATAGAATGGTCTAGGTTGGAAGGGACCTTCATTGAGTCCAGTCATTAACCTACACTGTCAAAACCACCACGAAACCATGTCCCTAAGCACCGTGTCTACCTGCCTTTTAAATACCTCCAGGGATGGTGATTCAACCACTAGTTGATGTTCACCTTAATTTCACAATGTATCTTAATGTTTTTCCTGCATTAGAGCTCAGTTTGTAAAATCCGTTTCTGAACAGCTTTACTTACAGTACCAGATCCTGCTAATTACCTGAATGCATGGAATACTTTTTAATTTTATACTTGATCCTACAGGTGTGACTTTAAAGGTTCCACTGCACAGAATCATTAATCTGCCTATGAGGAATTTATTTAAAACTGCTGCTCCTGAAAACAGTAAAAGGAATGAAGCAGCAGAAGTAAACTGTCTTATGTGAATCTTCCATATACACTATAAAAATATCTGGAAAACATGGATAAGTCAGTTAAAATAAATGATCACATGATATATTTGGCAGCAAGAATTGCTAAATATTAATATTAAAATGTAAATAAATTATTAAGTATTTTAAGTTTATGAGAACTTTAAGGGTATGAAAAACTGGGTTGCCTGATTTCTACTTGATAAAGTATTTGGCAACATATGAAAATCCAGCATCAGCTTTAACTCCTATTTTCCTCATAGAGACACCATTACTGAAAGCCTGCTTCCTCTTTCATTCCTTAGTACAACTTTGGTGCTATTCCTCAGGGAAAAAACAGGCACACAGAAATAAAAAATATTTACTTAAATGCAGCATAAAGAAAAAAGTCCTAGGAACTGTACCTGTAGCACCTTCCACCTTGTGTTCAGGTCTTCCACACAGCTGAGACTGTACTGGGAGAGTTGAATATCAGAGGGAGTGAACCGGTGAGCGAGCTCATTGACTTGATGCACCTTTTCTTTAAGGGGTACAATTTCTGCTCGATAAACCTGTGTGAATTAAACATACATGAAGATAAGCACTAACTTCAAAAACTATTGTCTCTGCTACCAGCTGATCAGTAATGTAAAGGTATTCCATGTCAAGCTGACAAGAAAGAGAGTACTGGTCATGATACAGTTAACAGACTTTTTATATAACTTAGCACAGACTTTAGGTCTCAAGGGTAAGGCCCAGCATATCAGAAGGTGATATAAAGTTGGAGCATTCATAGCAATTTTTGGCCAGTTCAGCCAACTCTCTAACCAGCACACCCACTTGAACGTGCGTTGCAGAGCATGCTTCTCTCCCTCTGCATCCTGTACGTGTGTGTAGCATGCGTTCCTCGGGGTGGACGGGAGTGATAAGTGATGGGAGTGGTAAATGCTGTTAAACACCTGAAAACAGAGGAAGACCGCTGTTCCCAAATACAAGGAATGAAAAAAGAGAAGGAATGATAAAACTATTACAGACCTCAATAAGGCTATGATCTTACCCAGATTATTTTGTGTATTACAAAGAAAAGGTTAGTAATGGGAAGTACAAAAAAAACCCCAAAAAATATTTTTTTCCTATGAATCCCAAACTGCCCTACATGACTCATATTTCAGAAAAAATAAAATAATGTATCTTGTAAGATAACCTTTAAAACTATGCATAAGAGCAGTCTAGCTATAAATTTCAGTAATGTATGTGAAAATCAGAAGCTGCTAGTTACAGGCTTCTTGATTTTAAAAGCAACAACCTGGTGACGATGCTTTCATTATGCATCTGCATAAATTCAGATAAATTCAGGACACTATGACTCTATCAAAGAGAGGAATCTCTGTGCGGATCTTCCACTGTTCCATATCTATCTTTTCTAAGGAGACATTTATGAATCTTTAATGTGATAAAATATGTCAAAATGTAACAATGAGCCATTTCTAAGGGAAAAATTCTGTCATTTTCAGGAGCACATTTTATTGGCCTATGATGTCTGCACACAAAGGCAAGATAATTTACTTGCTATATTAGTCTTGCTTTCTAGTTCCTTTCTCTCAGCGTTTTTAATACAGACTACATGTGGTCTGCATCTCATTTTAGATCATCAAATAACCTGAAATTATTGCCTAGTAATCATTTCATCAGCATGTGATGCAAAAAAGGTCAAAAAAAGCCCATCCAATTCCTCAGTGAACCTTAGGAGTAAATACTATGAAAACATTCATAGACATCAGAATGCCATGAACTACTTTAAAGGTAAACATCATTGAAAAATTGTTGCTCAAATGTCTTTCAAAACCAGACTTGACTTCCCCTAATTATGGTAAATTACCCGACAACATAAGGAGTTAGACTGACTTAAGTGGCACTCGTGTACAGTGAATAACTCTAATGTTAAATCTGTAGAATACACAATCAGAAGCAGTGTGCATCTTGTAAAGGAAAGTGCTAAGAACGATGCAAGTGCCACAATGTGAGAGAAGAGGCGTACATCAAGTTCACGACATAACAGCTGACTTCTCCATTTCACCAGTTTTATACCACTGGAACACAACTGACATTACTGGAGAGAATACTGATTTACAGTGTAGTGTAGAGCAAGGTATGTGATACAAAGAAAAGGAAAAGAGCTCACGTTTGGTTTTATCTCACAGAGTTATACATGTGCTTACCCAAATCATTTTAGTTAGTAATTGACTTCAGAGAACAAACAACATGCTTTAAATTAGACATTTGTTCTTGTAAGGTAAAGACATCAAAGGCTGAAGAGATATATATACCATTGTGTGAGCATTTCACTTGCAAATAATTATTTCACTGCTTTTTTCTGTGATCTGTTAGTTTCAGTGGCCCAAGGTCCTTGGCTGTGACTCTGTGCCTTATACTTGGGATGGTCAACTTGATTCCTCCAGTGCTGCTTGGTTTCCAAGATGAGAGAACATCCCTCAACTAGTGTAACCAAAGCCCATGTTGTATATAAATATATATATGTGTGCATATATTTTTACATATTATTATACATAGTATATAATAAAAAATATAATGAAAATTAAAAGTTATATATAATAAATACATCTAGATAAATTAAAAAAACCACTCATAGAATAAATGTAGATCAGTGGATGCAAAGATCAGTCCCCGCACTACAATGCAGTTTAATACAGTTCCTGCATTAAACCAAGTTCATTTTCTATTAATTTGTATGGCAATAGGGACAAGCTTTGATTGAAAATTTCATTGCTTAGGCAAAGCACACAGGCCTAAGCTTACAAACCACTTGTTTTTAAACATATACTTAAGTATCTGACTGATTTCAGACCCATTATCTGCATCGGCTTGACTTGAAAGTACTGGTCTTACTTGAAGATTGACATAAATGATTAGGTAAATCACACAATCATTGTATGATGAAATATTAAGGTGAAATAGAAGATCCTTCGTAACTAGTCAAAATGTTTTTTGACTAAGTAATTTTGCAGAGCAGAAAGGCTGAGGCACAGAAGCAAGTCACAAGAAAAGAAATCAAATCATACAAATACATATGGAAGTAAAAAATAAAACTTATCTTCTGCCCCCTCTTCAATCGATGGTTTCATTAATTGCTTTTTTTGCTGCAAGGATACTGATTTTTGCAGCGTTATGCTAATTTTCCAATGTACAAAATACAACAGCTTTTTCATTATCTTTAAATTCTGTATTCTGTATTCTACTATTACTAAGCCTGAATTTTTACTAGCATTTTTATTAGACAAATCAAAACATAAGAAACAGCAACAACAAAAAAAGAATGCTAGTCAATGCACAGCTATTGAATTAATGCCAGTGAGCTTACAATTAAGCACTGTAGACAGAAAAGAAAAAAATACTCATAGAAAGATTTGGTATATGACATTGTATAATTAAAAAGGTTAGTGACTACAAGGCTGTGTTAAGGAGCAACAGTTTATCACAACCAGTCCACCAGTCAACATACATGAGTCTAGAGCTAGGTTTTTGCTTTAGAGTGTGAAATTCAATGTAAGTTCTTTTTTTTATCCAAAAACTGTTCAAACAAATTTAGTAAATATTAATAATTTCTATATCTTCTACAGTACTTGTAATCTGTAGAAGCAGAAATTTAGAATTTCTAGCAGATTGTGATTTTCATCAGTATGATTAAATGTTTTACAGAAATATTTATATTTTTAATAATCACTTTGCATAGTATGACTGATTCATTTTTCTATTTTTTTTCCATCTGCATAAAAAATACTACACATACCATAGGTGTATATCAGAAAAAATTAAAGAACTATATTACTGGTAATTTAAAAATGAATATACATGGTGACTAGCATACCACTACCATAAGGAGACCTATTTGAACCAATTAAATTGCTCAGGATGTAAATGACTTCTCAGTGTGAACAGCAATAGGAGAAACAGCCTCAATTATCTTCATTATAACTATCCTTACGCAAGAAAGAATTTCAATGGTATGTGATACTGTAGGTGGTAGATTGGATTTTAAATGATCTGTACAGTCCTGTTAGAAAATATTTTAAAATGCCTTGGAAAATTAGCAAGAACTTAGAAGACACTCTAACAAGCAAATATTAAAAGTCTAGAACATACCGTGGCTGTAATCAGTCAGATGAAAAGCTCATCTTGCCCAGTCGCTTGTCTGATAGTAGCCAATACAACTGCTTAGGGAAGAAGGTAAGGGAAAGCATCAGCTTCCCTGCTCCTTGCTGTACTCTTCCAGCTCAGTAATTGGGGTCTCAGAGACTCTGGAGCCAGAAGTTGCATTTTGATGTCAATCAGATCTTGACGGATTCGCCTTCCATGAAATTATCTACCTGATTTTTGAACTAACATAAGCCTTTACCATCCAAAATACCCTATCGTAAGCTCAATATTTAGGTTGAAGAATGACCTCTTTTTTGCTTTTTTTAAATCTACCACTTGAGACCTTCCCTAATTCTTAGCTCATGAGAGACAGTGATCAACAATTCCTAACAGATTTTCTTTGTGCTGCTGCAGATTCTACAAACCCGACATCATATTTTTCCTTCTTCCATGTTTAAGATAAAAAGACTGAGATAAACTTGACTAAATGTGGATATCTATAAGGTATTTACATCTGAGCAAGTCACCGTATAGTCCCTTTATATTCAACACCTAATCAAAACCAGGAGTTGAACATAATGTAAGGTTTTACTATAGGATGGCGTGAATCACATTCTGAATTGCAGCTACTGAACTGAGCAGACTTTCATTGACTATATTGGGAGCCTAGGCAACTAGCTCACATGCAGACACCTACCCAGCAGATGTGAAATGACACAAGACAAATCCTGCTTCTACTCCATTTATTCTGTCCTTGTACAGGAGCTTTCCATACCTTTTATCTAATCTGCTATAATTTTTTTAGATTAAGGATCCAAACCACTGCCTACAATATACATGATATGGGCATCATGGTATTTTCTACTTTTCCAGTAATTCCTAGCATTCGATTTGGATTTCTGAACAGTCCTCAGTATTGATGTGATATTTTCAGAGGACTGTCTGCTATGATTCCAAGATCTCTTTCATGAGTGCTAAAGGAATGTTTAAAAGGGCTAATGCAGAGCTCATTACTTGGCATGTAAAGTTGGAATGCTTTTTCCACATGCTTTACTTGAGATTTATCAGCACTCAGTTTCATCTGCCATCACTTTGCTGCCAGTCAGCACTATGAGGTTTTTCTATAGCTGTTTGCAATCTGCCTGCGTCTTAAATACTCTGAATAGGTTTGTATCATCAACAAGATGTGTCACTGCATTATTAATTTTCCTTTCCAGCTCATTTTTGTACAGGCTGGACAGAGTAGACCTTCTGGAGCACAATCAATCATCTCCCTCACTGGGAAAACTGACCTCTGCCTTTTGTTTTCCACCTAGAAATGACGGGTCTAGAGCAGAAGTCTTATGAGGAGTGGCTGAGGGAATTGGGATTGTTTAGTCTGGAGAAAAGGAGGGTCAGGGGAGACCTTATCACTCTCTACAACTACCTGAAAGAAGGCTGTAGCAAGAGGGAGGGGGTGTGCATCAGTCTTTTCTCCCAAGTAACAAGCAATAGGACAAGAGTTGCACCACGGAAGGTTTAGATTGGATATTAGGAAAAATTTATTCACTGACAAGGTTGTCAAGCATTGGAACAGGCTGCCCAGGGAAGTGGTGGAGTCACCATCCCTGCAAGTATTTAAAAGCCACGGACATGTGGTGCTTAAGGTTTGGTGGTGGACTTGGCAGCTAGGTTAACCGTTGGACTTGATGATCTTAAGGGTCTCTTTCCATCTAAATGATTCTATGATTCTATCTTTTACAGGAAATAACCAGATAATTGGTTATTTATCCACATGAAGACCTTCTCTGTTATCCCATTGGAACTTAGTAGTTTCTTTGCTGAAAGACCTTCTTAAAATCCTTTTGGAACACCAAATAGCCTATACCCCCTTATCAATATGCTCATGTTTCCTTCAAGGCACACTACGAGATGTAAGGCACACCTACTTTTGCAAAAGCGATGTTGTTGTCTCTTCTACAGTATATTCTTCCCCAGATTTCCTGGTCTGTAGGTTCGCAGGCCTGACTAGATGCGCTATTTAAAAACAATCACCACATTTTACCCCTTCCATTCCTCATAAAAACCTAATTTTAAACAAGAAAATACTGTTAATAGTTATAGCTATTTATACTTCCATTAAAACACTTGACCTGGTTCATCTGGTTCTGGTGATTTGGCACCCTTAATGATGACAATTTTTTCTATGTATTCTTGCTTCAAATGCTTTCTCTATACTTTACCCTAGCCACTCCATCTTTCTAGGTCCTGTAAGAGCCCATTTTGATGGTGTGGATTTGTTTTCAGTTTCCAGTGTAGTGTCTCCATGCTGTCTTCACATACTTTGCTCTTTTGGTTCCTTTTCAGCAGGCTTCCTCATTTGTGTGTAGCTTCCTTTCTGAAAACTGAACATTGCTGTATTGGATTTTTGGGGTTATTTTTCATCCCTGCAGAGATGCTGACCTTTAGCTAATAATGTTCCTATTATGACAGCAATCTTTTGAACTTGCACTGCTCAGTACCAAGCCAAATCTCTTCCTTACCAGTTATCATCTTGGTGTTTCCTAACACTAGATATTTTCTATTTATGGCTGGAACTTCAAATTGAAAATTATTTTAGGCTAGTGTCTGTAATTGCAGATTGGTTTCTTATATATTTTAGAATATTCAGGCTAAGACCCCCCAGATTACTTGTGGGCCCTTTTCTGCATATTTTCCATTAAATTTGGTTGTGCTTTGGGTATCCTGTTCCAAAGTAGTAAAAGCCACCACATAGCCCTCACTTCTTTCCAGAATACCAACTCTATTAATGAAAATTTCATTATTTGTTTAAACATGATTATTAGGGCTCTTTTAAGATTTCCTCCTTCCACATTTCACGTGCCATACCAGTGGGTTTTTTCCCTTTCTTTCTTTTAGCTAGTGATCCCTAGCATACAGAAGAGCATTGACTTCTTCTTTGGAAGGCTGCCCAATGTTCAGAAGGAAGATAAAATATAAAAAGTCTAAGTCTTTATATTTAAAGATTCACCAAAGTGAGATGGCTTTTGTCAATGCCATGGAAAGGGCTTTTTTTTTAGGATCCATAAATTAGTACCATGAAATCTGAAAGGAAATTAATGAATCATTTGAGTGGAAGACTAGATAAATAGTAAACAAGCTTATTTTGATAACAACAGAGATATTATATACTTCGCTAGCTTCAGGGAGTTTCCATCACAAAATTCATAAATGGAAATTCAGGAAGGAACATTGACTCTACAATGCACATTTTCCATTTCTTAACCCATCTCTCCCTCAACCACATGTGCAACAGCTGGCTAACAAGTCAAACACAGTATTCAGGAATTCAACCAAAATTAAATCAAGTGCCTGTAACTTCTGGCCCACTGGAGTTAATGGAATAGTGTGACTAAATCACACTATGCCACTTGGAAAATACACCCTGAAGAGAAATTGTATTCTCAGAACAGTACTTGTTCCTTATTCACAGAGAAAAATTAAAGTAAAATACAGGCTGGCTTTTATTTATTGTTTGCTACTGTAAAATGTCAGTGGGTCATTACAATTGCTTTTTCTCTTATTGTGTTTATGCCTACTGATCCCAATACCTACCATATGTGTTTAGATGTAGTCCGGAACAGACAATATCAGTGCCTTGTCAGAACAAACAGCAATTATGCAGCTGTACTGAGAGCAAGAAATCATTGTTGCTTAGCATTCAGCACACTTGATAAAAGGAAAATAACAGCACGCACATATATTCCTATGTACACCTCAGTAGTACTGAGACTGAGTTGAGCTGTATTTGTCTTAAAAATTATATTAAATAAACAGATATCATCTAATAATTACTTATTTGTAATTGTTACACAATTGTTCAACCCCAAAGTTAAAACAAGTAGTTGAGCTTTTCAATTATGATTTCACATACAGTCACTATTCTTATTGGCTTCTATTTATCTGAAATATTTCTGCAATGAAAAATAGCTTGGGAGCATAATGATTTTTTGCTACTTTCGTCCTTCATGTAGCCTTAACAACACTTGGATTTACGTTTATGAGTTTAGAAAAATCTCTGTAAGACCACGTATAAACAACTACACCACAACTATAGTGTAATACTGCTTTCTAACTATATTGTCCTCATCCTGAACACATTAGTGAAGATCAAGACTCATTAACGTCTCTCATACTCATGGAAGGAGGGACCATGAATCTCAGCAGGTACACAGTAATTCCCTTCTCCTGTTGGAAAGAGAAGTTAAAGGAGACAAAATTCATTTTTCCAATTAACTAAATACCTTAAACGTTCAACACGAGCTTCTGGAAATGAGTCTCTGTCTTTATTTTTTGGTTATGGATGAAACAGGCACAGATGCCTGTCTAAGATGTTAAAGGCAATTGGGTTTAATCTCTACTTTTTCTTCTCAGTTTTTATGGACTGGCAATTATAGCAACACCAGGTTTGATTTGAACACTACACAGATTTGCTTTGAGCACAACATGGGAAATCAGAATTGATCTCAAAGCCTAGTTTCTCCCAGAGATAGTATATGCAAGACTTCAGTAGACAATATCCCCTTTCACTGAAGTTCTTTTTTTGCAAGCCTCAGCCCAAGGAATTTAAAACACTTCTTATTATCCTTTTAAAAAGGGGTGGGGAAAAAACCCAACCAAACAAACAAATAAAAATAATAATAATTTGAAAATCCTGACAAGCCATCTTTCCAGCAATAGCATTTACTATTTAGGCAGGCCACACTTAGACTCTAAATAGGGCTAAACATTGTAGCAGCTATATTTAGAAATTAAATGTTCTGTTCTTCCTAATAAACTTTTCAAGAGCATGCAAGCTTAGGTATCTGTGAAAACTGAAATTTAGAACACAAATTTCTTACTTTTATTAGTGATTAAATGAATAAGAGAGTCTATATATTTTTATATGTCTGTTTCTGAAAATCATTGTAAAGTCATGCACTAAAGAAATTACTCACTTTCACAAAACTCTAAACTGTCCTGAAAAATACGCTGAAAAATGAAAAAAAACCAAAAACAAACCCCAAAAAAACCTAAGCCAGAAAAAAACAAAAAAAAGATGTTGAGTACAAAAGACAAATGAGTAATTAGCAAATTTGTCATCAACATCCTATTTTTGTGGGTGGGTAATAAGACTTTATTGTATCGATGATTTTGTAGACAGGTTACAGCCTAAGAGGATTTAATCAATTATTATAGCATGTCATTTAATTTGAACATACTACTTTCTTTAGTTATCTCTAAAAGGAAATGACAAATTAATTACCAGATCCAGAACTCCTAAAAATAGAGTTAACATCACTATTGCAGAAACACAGAATCACAGAATGGCTGAAGTTGGAAGGCACCTCTTCAGATCACCTAGTCCAGTCCCCCTGCTCAGAGCAGCTTCAGTGAGAAGTAGGTTGCCCAGGACCATGTCCAGTCAGATTTTGAATATCTCCAAGGATGGAGACTCCACGGCCTCTCTGGGCAATCTGTTCTGGTGTTTGACCACTCACATATGTCTGCTTGTATTCAGATGGAACATCATGTTTTTTAATTTGTGTCCATTGGCTCTTGCTCTGTTGATAGACAGTACTGAGAAGAGTCCAGCTTCCTTTTCTTCTTTCCCTCCCATCAGATACACATGGTAAGATCCTGAGCCACCTTTTCTCAAGGCTGAGCAGCCCCAGTTCTCTCAGCCTCTCCTCACAGGAAAGATGCCTTTGTTTTGTAACCATATTTGTGGCCCTGCACTGGACTTGTTCTAGTTCAGTTCATATCTCTCTTGTACCAGGAGCCCAGAACTGGACCCAGCAGTCCAGATGTGGCCTCACCAGGGCTGAGCAAAGAGGAAAGATCACCTCCCTCAACCTGCTGGCAGTGCTTTTCCTAATGCAGCCCAGGATGCCATTGACTTTCTTTGCCATGAGGGTGTATTTCTGGCTTACGGTCAGCTTTTTGTCTACCATGACCCCAAGGCCCTTCTCTGCAGAGCTGCTTTCTGGCCAATTGGCCCCCAGTGTCTACTGTTGCCTGGGGCTATTTCTCACAGGACATAGGACTTGGCATTTCTACTTGTTGAACTTCACGAGATTCCTCCCAGTATAATTCTCCATCTTGTCAAGGTCCCTCTGAATAGTAGCAAAACCATCTGGTGTACTGGCTGTTCCATCATCTGTGAATTTACTGAGGGTATGTTCTGTCCCAGGGTTCAGTTCATTAATGCAGATGTTAAATGGTATTGAGCCAGTATCAACCCCCATGTCACCCCACTAGTGACTTGCAACTTTCTTGTCCTTCATGTGCCTGGAGATGGTTTCAAGGGTTAGCTTCTCTATCATCTTCCCAGGGACTGAGGTAAGGCCAACTGACCTGTAGCTCCCTGGGTCCTACTTCCTGCCCTTCTTGAAGATGACAGTGACATCTGCTCCCTTCCAGTCTTCAGGAATCTCTCCCAGTTGCCATTACCTTTTGAAAACCACTGAGAGTGGCCTCACAATAACATCTGCCAACTCATTCAGCACTCATGGCTGCATCCCACCAGTATGTATGTCCAAAATTATGAGCATGAAAAGTCCATCCCCTCGTCTGTTCCATCATGGATGTTTCTGACACTTAATATGAAGCAGATTTCAAGAAAAGGCCAACTGCCTACAAAGAAAGTCTGTTTCCCTGGTCTGTGAGTGGCACTTATACAGGGCAGTGGCCTCATGCTAGTCTGGAATTTTCTTGAAGAATTCACTCATATAGAAGAGTCTCCTGCTAGCACAGGTCTATGTTAAACCTCAATTCTTATAACCAGTGAGACAGAAAAGGACATCTGGCACCACGATGAAAATATGAGATGGCTTAGGGAGAAAAGCTCTTCTGTGTCAGATGAATTTGTGTTGGGGGGAGGGGGGGGACAACACAAATTATGCCAGCAGCAGCTGCAGCTAAATCGGAGCAGGATCCATTTGCACAGTAAGGCAAGGCCATCTTACACCTGGGCCACAGCAGGCTCCCAGCACTAACGTTTCCCTGCCTCAGCTCCCTTAGTGTCCAAGTGGAGAAGTATTTATGGGCCAGAGAGTATCTTCAGGTTTTATATTTAAAAACATACAAGGTGGAATAAACTGACACATTCTACCCAGGACAGTTTAACAGTCTCCATCTTTTTCATTCAAAATGAGTCCGTTTCTTGTCTGATGGGTTTCGTGTATTTCAAACCCATTTGTATGATTCAAATTTCGGTGAAGCCTGGGATTGTCAGCTGCTAGCTCAATATGCTACACTTAGCCTCCTTTTAAACTGACATTGTATTTTTATTTGATTCTAGTGCTCCTGGGGACAGTCAGTGTTGAAACAAAATGGATTTCAGCTGATTTGATTTTCCATCCTATATATTTTTATAAACTCAGAAATGACCAAGCAAGAATGCACTAGAGTAGAATATAAATCCTCCTCTGGGATAAAAATAGTTCAAATAGAAGACATTGGGGCAGAAAGAAAATCCAATGCCCTTTACTTCCTATCCCATTCTGAAATGTGTATTTCTGAATCTGACAAAACATTGAATTTTTGAAAAGTTATTTCCTACGATTTGGAAGACTAACTCAGTACTTCCTTAAAAATAAAGATACTAAAATTTGAATAGAACAAACGAAAAATGAAATAATGCCAGGTATTAATTGTCTTCTTTTCTGACCTTTCCAGGGAAAAAGCTATGATTTGTAGCAATGTTGTATCTAGAAAAAAGTATTTAATTATTAGGATATCTAATTTAATAAACAGAAGCACACTAATAAATAGATGCACATATCCTGAAACACATATTACTTTGTTACTATGAATTCTTGATTTATTTTTTTTAAATCAACAGCTAATATGCAGTTTTATGATCCCTGAACAGACACAATCTATGTTACTGACTTGCCATTTATTCTGAAATTGTTGTCCTCCATGGAGGGGAAAAGTAAATGAGCAAATTTAGCCTGTAATTCACTCTGCCAGAACAACTGTAACCATGACATGGCAAAGCCCATCCCTGTTAAAGTGTTCACAAACAGTTCTGCACCAATTTTTCCACATAAACAAAGTTAGTTACTCAGTTACTTTGCAACCAAGAAGCCAATCATGCAATCGAGAGATGAAATGCTTTGGAACTGTAACCTGAAGCATTTCAAAGTGTAATCTGAAAGTCTAACACACACTACATGAAGGATGTATTTTTACAAAGGAAATTTTTCCTTTAGTATGGTTTCATTCAGCATCATTAAAGCTAAAAGCACTTGAAAAGATACATATGCTCAGGTTGTGGAGCCTCAGTCAAACCTGGTTTTAAACCATTAATAACACATTATCTATCTCTATTAGTTAACTGGTGAACAATGTATATTAGATATATACAAATGTAAAAGGTTGAATCACCTGTGTTCCTTACCACAAGCTCTTTCATGTAATAGAGATTCACAGGAGTTCTCCTTGCCCTCAGAAAATAGTTAATACAAAGAAAATCTCTATTGTGTTGTAAGGCAGCATGGTATTTTAAAGGCAAATGTAGTATTTCACTGACAATAAAAGAAAGCAGTTTAAACCAGAAAGATTACAACAACTGTATCATGATACTACAAAACACCTCAAGCTTTCAGACATCAGCAGGCAGATCTTGTACCTCAGGAGGAAAAACATGGATTCCTTGCACGGCGATACAAAAGCATAGCTTTGACAGTACTAAGACACGTATTGTATTCTGAGAGTCAACCAACATTAAAACAATTCAGAAAAGAAGCTTCAAAACCCCCTCCTATCTTTTCTGACAAGAAGCACATACAGATCTTTATTTTACTTTTGAAATAAATATTTATTTTCTCCTCTCCCCAACATGAAAGATCATGTTTACCTACAATATGCCAACATGTCTTTAAATTTACCATGTAAATTTTTCATAATGTTTAGCCTCATAAAGTTGATAATTACTACCTCCAGCAAGGGAACAATGATTTTCATAGAGCTTAAGGCCAAAAGGAGTTATTACAGTCCATCCAGTCTCTAACCTCCAAAAGAATGCAGGTCAGATGGCCTGTTCAAGTGTTTTGCTGAAAGCTATGTTTCCCAACTCTTGAATTAATACTGTAATTCCCACCTTCACCTTTTTGCCACCACTGTATGATGTGTGGGGAGTGGGCATGAGTGAAACCCCAAGTCAACATCTTGAGGTGGAAACTCCTAGACTTCTTACGTCTAATGAGAACATACTTCAACAATGTCAGAGAAGGGAATTCAGTTCTAACAGTAGATTTTAGCAGAACCTACGCAACAACAATTTACTTTTTAAGCTAATTTAGGAAGAAAGAATACTAAAATAAAATGCTGAAAAGGAGACAGCTAAGTAAAACTTAAAAAATGAAACAGGACTAGGGTTTTTATAGCAGCACCAGACACAGGCTGGGAAACCGCGTCAGGAGCAGTGCCCACCCTCCCAGGCATTCAGGCTGAAACACTTCTGGGTTGTCGGCTGCCGAGCAGGCTACAGCTCTGGGAAATGAGTAGCTGCGGCTGCTGCTGAAACCGATGAAAATTGTCATTCTTAATCCTCTAGATAATTGAACCCAACTAAAATAAAACAGTTTGCAGGTAAAAGCTAAAGAGAATAAAAAATAATTTGAGTGGCATTGCTGTCTGGACAAATTAGTGTCACTGATTCAATTGCCCTATTTGTAAATTGGGGATAATACTACTTCTCTTGCAGTCTCAGAAAGAAGCTGAGAAGATTAACTCATACTATCTGGAACATGAGAAGCACTATAAAAGTGCTAAGCAGCAATTATAAGGTTTTATTATGAGTTAACCTTGAACAAAAAATGAAATAAAACTCTATTAGGCTTTAAATATCTAAAGATTAAAATGAGAATAGTATAGCGCAATGGGTCACTGATAAACATCCCAGGCAATCTAACATTCATTGCACTCCCTACTTCAAGCAGCCCCTAAGTAATTACTGGGTACCAGCATATGAGCTTGATAAATTGATTATATTTTGCTCATTGATTTGCCTATGTCATAGTAATATTATCATTACAGAATCTGCACGCTTGATAGCTACACCACCAAATACATTCCCAGGAATAGGAGAGTCAGTGTTCTAAGAAAAGATTTCATTAAAAACATAATACTGGCAGACTTCTCTTCATGGAAAAAAATTGCCTCCTCAGAGAAAGCAGACAATATTAAAATTCATTTCTAGCACTCCTTCTCTCTTTTCCCTCCTCTCGTGTCTCACTGAACATAAATTTCTCTGGTTATATATTCACTTCTGGTATGTTCTTTTGCTTTACATAGAAATGGTTCAATAGCAGACTATGTATAGCAGATCAGATTTCTGTTATAAATATTCCTTGGGTATAATTTTTCTCCCTTTAGCCACCCACCTCCCTGAGCCACAGGGAAGCCTGAATAAAATGGTCTCATAGTAAAAAGAAAAGTGTTACTTGCATTGTATTTTTTTTCCTTGGATAAATATTTACATTTCCAAGTTATTAGAGAAAGAAGACTTTTGAACAGAATCACAACAGTTCAAGACCAACTTTGATTTAATGTCATGTCCAGGAATGTTAATACTTGATCATCAGACTAGTATCTATATGTGCTGGCTTTATATGGCAAACTTAAAACAAAAAGCCATGTTAAATGTTAGAGTACATGCAATAACTATGCCACTTAGGTACTTAGACATTAATATTTAATTCTCCTTCTAAAAGCTCAAGTCCCATTCTTATTTCTGATAAACTGATGAACAATCTCTTAAAAATGTTCTGGTCTGACCTCAGTTCTGAACTTCAGAGGCATAAAACAACAGACAAGTCTTTATACATGTATTAGTCAGTTCTCTCAGCAGGCTATCAGAAAGCAAGATCAGAGATTACGAATACTTAAAAAGTCCAATTCTGCCTGCAGATGTGCATGTTGAGCCCCCACTGAAATCAGCAGGGTAAGTTCATACAAGGAAAAATTTGGCTCTAAATGAAATCCATTGATCTAATAATAGCATGTTCTATCAAACTGGGTTGGAGGTAGAAAAGATTTCCACTTTTTCCTGGTCAGCTTTTTTCTTCTTTAGAGTTCAGGAATTTTTCTACACTTACTGTCAGGGAAAAGTTAACAGTGTTATTTAGCCCAAGGGTCCTTAATCAAAGAGAAAATAGTTAATCTGTTCTATCCATAATTGTGTTAATACAATTAACACAAATCTGGCGCAAACCAGGTGAAATCTGGTGCAGCTCTTTCTCAGGTGCTGGTTCTTTCACAAAAGGGTCTACAAAAGGCTGTTTCTCACACTAGTTTTTGTGATTCCCCAAAAAGTTAATCAAAGAATACTTATTTTTTGTTTGTTCTTTGTTAGCAGAGCAACATTAATGTTTCCGTATCTCAGTTATGCTACTGTTTCCCAGTAAGTAGTATGGTCAAGAGCAGTCGTACTTTAAAAGACTGCTCTAAGATTCCACTTCTCTGCCTGCCCATCATTTTCTTATTAACCCTATGTAAAAAAGATTTTTGTCCTTAAAACAGGTAGCTCGATATAGACAAAATCTAGTCTCCATGAAACATTCACTATAACTAAAGTGGTAGCATCTAAATATGAGATCAGAAATGTATAGCTTATTGCAAAAGTATCTTGCTTAGAAGTACCTAAAGGGTGGGTTGAAGGAGGATGGAGGCAGGCTCTTTTCAGTGGTTCCCAGTGACAGGACAAGGGGCAACGGGCACAAGTTGGAACATAGGAAGTTCCATTCAAACCTAAGAAAAAAATTCTTTACAGTGAGGGTGACAGAGCACTGGAACAGGCTGCCCAGGGAGGTTGTGGAGTCCCCTCCTCTGGAGATTGTCAAGACCCGCCTGGATGCAGTCCTGAGTGATGTGCTCTAGGCATTCCTGCGTCAGCAGGGGTGTTGGACTAGATGATCTCTAGAGGTCCTTTCCAACTCTGAAAATTCCATGATTCCATGGAAAGGAGTCAGCAGAACGAATGACGGTTTACTTCAGGTATTTAAAATGGGCTTAGATATGGGCCACTACCATAGTTGTTGCCATAACAAACTCTCCAATCTTATGTGACTGATTATATAGCAACAACACAGGGCAGAGGAGAATTTTAGATTAAATTTGTATCAGTTGCAAATACATGACTATTACATATTAAATAACCACTTGTGATTATATTTCTTTTCATGTGAGAAAATAAATTCATTCCTAAACTGTTAAAATGAGATTAAGAGACCACAGGACACAACTGAATAACTCTCATCTCCTACAAGCTAAGAAGCATAGCAGAACTAACCTCAGCTGGTACAACTACATGATGAAGCACTCCATGGTTTTTAACTCAATTTCATATTTCAAACAAACCTTAGCAAATTATGCTTGCCTCCAATAGTGACAACCAAACAACCCTACTAAATACTCTGTTGTACAAAACTGTCTTTTAAAAAAAAAAGTAAAAACAAGATACCAGCCTGTGCAACCAATTATGTAATGTAGTTAGTGGAACTGTCTTTGATGTTTTACAACATCCTGGAATTTTACCTGTTAACAAATTCAACAAACTTCAACTATTACTTTCATCATAGAAAACTCCACAAAATTTTGAATTTACAAAAATATTCCATATCGTAAGGACATTTGTAGGATGTCAAAGCGTTCCAGTGAATTTCAGTAAGATTTTGGTTTATTTTAAAATAGTTTATTATGTTCTGATGTACTCTACTGATGCTTTAGTTGATATTAGAATTAAAACAGTCACTGAAGAGTTTTTGCCATTTTGTAAAATCTGTTTTTATTGACTGTATTTTTGTTTAAAACCTTAAAGTCCTCTAGAATGCCATTAGATCATCTTCTTTTATAGTATCTTACTTAGAACAACCTGTAGTCTACAAATATTTCACACCTAAAAAAGCTGTTCATACAGATCATCTCTAATTTTCTCAGGGATGATTTTTTGGGTTTTGGAAGCTGGCAAATGAATCAGGAGGAAATGGCTATTCTGTATGAATTAGTTTTTAAAAATCACAGAGTCCAGCACAGAACTTACTAAGAGACTTACCAAAGGAAATAGGACAATTTAATTCAGATTGATTATAGACTTTGGTGGTGACAGATGGCTTCAAATTAAACTGAAAAAAATGTATATGCACTTCAAAGTAGTCTAAGGAGACATCATAAATAACTATTAAATGATTCTACTGCAGAATGACGAACACATGAAATGGCAAACTTGAGAAGCATTTTAACAGTAATTACTTCTGTTGTAGTCTGAAGAAAATATTAATATTTCTATCTCCTACATTGCAGCCAAATAGTTTCCAATTCAGCTGTCAAACAATAGATGCTGTCATCTTTTAATTGTACAAATAATTTAAAAATACTTAATCAAAATGTAGTTCATATTCTAAAATTCTGTATATGGAATGCTTTAGTATTTTTGGTGCTTTAAAATCTAAGAATAATAGGGAGTATACCTATAGTAGGGAGTAATGCTTGTAAATTGTCAAAATACATCCTAGTCTATGAGTACTGAAACTGCTGAAACAATACTTTAGGGCCACTTACTTCTGTAGGCTTGCCAAATTTCTGTACCAGCAGTGAAACTAATCAGTGTTGCACACACACACATGAAAAAAAGTAATTACACATGGTAGAAATTTGAAGCAAAAAAGGGATGGGGCTTGGAATGATGCAGGAAGATATCTAGGCAATGTGAAAAAATTACGTGTTGTCACGTGGAACAAAAGTAAGTTTGATCAGAAAACCAGGCAAGTTGGTTTACTTTCAAATAGCAGTACTTTGCTGTTGATATAAATTCAGACCTCCACATGAAAAATAAATATTGTCTTTTGTTACGTTTTTTTTTTCCAAGGGACAAAACTAGAGACTATGAATAAAGAAGGGGAATTAAAAAGATCTCAAAAGTTGCTGTTAGCTTAACTTAATGGATAGCTTCATTTTATGTTAGCAAAAAATTAACAGGAGCATAGTCATCACATTACAATCTGACCACAGCTTGCTTTAAACGGATCTAGTACTGCTATTGATATCTAGCTGGTTGGAAATTCTGGTTATTCAACACATCTTCCAGGTAATTACTTCTTGCACAGTTTCTATGGTTCTATTTAAAACTGATCTCTTCATGTCCAGTATACGTCTCCATTGCTAGGAGGGGATGAATGTGGACTATTGTCTTGGTTTTAGGTGTCTCTCATTAATTTTCTTGTACGTAAACCCTACTAATTCCTTAAAAAAATCATTCTTTCTTCAGGAAGGATAGAAAATTATCAATTACCTAAACATTTTAAATAATTTGGGAAGAATTTGAAATTCAACAACTTGTTTGCTCTCAGATTCTCCATTGCAGGCAGTTGTCAGCACAGTTCTCTCAAAATCACAGTGTAAGAGTCCACTTTTCTGAAATATCCCTTTTTAGCACAGCAGTAGCTGAACAGTACCAAAATGAAGTACAGAACAATGTATAAGGCTTTTTTTATTTGTTTTTTTAATGAACTGCCTATGATCATTCATTGCCTGGTAATTGAGGTTGCTGATTTAGTACTGGAGTGTTTGTAATAATATGTTATTTTAACCTTGGCAAATCTATTTTTCTTTCTATGGCCACATAGGAACACAACTGAAATTTAGCTAATTATCTTAAGGGGTTACCTTACTTTCTGTCTCATTTAGAGAAGAGATGACTAGGGACAAAAGGATTGAGTGCACACAGAAAGTAATTTTGGAGTAGATGATGAGCAGATCAGTTCATTTCTGATCTATGCATAATTACAAACTCTGTTCAGTTTACAGATTAGAAAGAAGTTTCAGGTTGACACTTCCCGGTGAACATTTGTCAGTAACGTACAATTGGCTGCAACTGTCAATTATGCTGAAGAAATTCTGAATTAAACAGTGTATCATTCAGGCCTGACATCTCAGAAAAAAAGGGTTACTTATGCAGTCCTTGTGAATTTCTCATTGCCTTTTGTTTCACAATTTTGTAGAAAATAATTAGGAGAAATTGTATTAAAATTGTAAACAGGCTGTGACAAAAGAATTTAAAAGGATACTTACAGCCTTTGAGAATATACTTGTTACATTAAATATATTAAAATCCATAATCTATGTGCAGAGTTCATAGTCTTTCCATGCAACTGCTTTATTTGTAACTGTAAAAGTGGATCTGCAAGAACAACAACCAGTTCTTAAGAAGCAAGATTAAAGCTTTCGTGAAAACTGCTCACAGGAAAATACAAGACTTATGTCACTAAATTCTTTCTGTTTTTTACAGTTAACAATCATCATATTGAGTCAAGGTGCCCTCTTTATGTGACAATTAAGGGGAACAAATCATTCTATAAGAGAATGGAGTTAATTGAAAATAGGGCTATACAATTCAGCTATTATTTGGCAGGTGTTCTTGATCTATGTGCTTCTATTTTGAACTAGAGAAACCACAGACACTACTGCCTGTTCTTAATTTTTTTTCATTTTGTTTTATGGTGGTTAAAAAAAAAAAGTCAGAAAGGAGTTATATCCCCCATGGAGTCTAGAGGTTCTGCTGTTTGCTTACAGTGTTGTCTATGACAGAAAACTGAAGCAGTTATATGCCACCAGTGATATGGTAGAACCACTGCCATAAGAAAGTGCTTTGCGTTGTGCTCTCATAAGTACCTTGGAGTAACAGATACACCACACCGTTAAAATTACATTGCCTTCTCAGTCATAAAATTCTGTGCACAACATCCCAAAATAGTGGCCTCTAGTTGCACTTGGCCTTGTTCAATTTCATGAGGCTGGCACGGGTCCACCTCTCAAGCCTCTCAAGGTCCCTCTGGATGGCATCTCTTTCCTCCAGTGTGTCGACCACACCACACAGCTTGGTGTCATTGGGAAACTTGCTGAGGGTGCACTCAATCCCACTGTCCATGTCACTGACAAAGATGTTGAACAGCATTGGTCCCAGTACTGACCCCTGAGGAATGCCACTCATCACTGGTTTTTACTTGGACATCAAGCTGTTGACTGCAACTCTTTGAGTGCGACCATCCAGCCAGTTCCTTATCCACCGAGTGGTCCATCCATCAAATCTCTGTCTCTCCAATTTAGAGACGAGGACATCGTGTGGGACAGTGTCAAGCACTTTGCATAAGTCCAGGTAGATGATGTCTGTTGCTCCTCCCTTATCCACCAACACTGTAACCCCGGCATAGAAGGCGACCAAATCTATCACGCATGGCTTGCCCTTGGTGAAGCCATGTTGGCTGTCACCGATCTCATTTTCCATGTGCGTTATCAGAGTTTCCAGGAGGATAATTGCCATATACGAAATGAAAGGTTATAGCTTGTAAGAGTATGAATATATTCTGTATGTTTTTTTTCATTTACCATTTAGCTGATAATCTTACAGTGTGGTCTTATGATAGCCTATATTCATAAATATTTTAAGTAAACATGGTACAAATGAGATAAAAATTGGGGTAGGTGGTAGCATCTAATTTTAAAACTTGAAGCAGAAGTCTTAGTTTCTGTCTGGCCCTAATAGTAAGACTTCAGAAGGAATAAAGAGATAAATAAAATAAAATAAATTTACAGTACTTCTCAATTTTCATAGTTGTTAAGATTTCTATTTTGTCATTGCTGTTATTAGAATGTCATTATGTCCTCTCGGACAGATATTTTTTATAAAACTGTAATGGAATTCAGCACTGTAATTATGGAGTTAACAGTTATGGTCACAGCTTTAGAATTAAGTGACTTGCTTTGTTTTCCAGTACTATCAGGGATTCAGTGTTTCTGTTCAGAATATCTTCTTCAAAATCACAAAAAATCCCATGGCTATACTAGAACGCATTTTCTGAGAATTATAAATAGATATCTTCTGTTCATTTATGAATTTAAATGAAGATAAACAAATTTTGCAGCTAACTGTTCATCAGCTATGAAGTACTTCATTTGTCTTGTATAATATTTGTACAGGACACTCATTAAACTTTGTGTGATTAAAACTCATGGACTTTTTTTTTTTTTTATAAATTACATTTGATTTTTAAAAGCATTTTTTCTTGCCATTAGTCATTCTATTTCCTCTTCATTAGATCCTAATGTTCTACTAGAGAAAATAACAGTCAGCTCAGGTCTCTTTCAAAATGACTGATGAGTCCCATTTATGTGAATGAACAGAAGCACTTTGTTCTTATCAAAATGGCAACTGCTGCTATTGTGCTCTAGCTGCAGGAATCCTGTAGTATTTATAAAGCCTGGCCATGGCAGGCATGCTGAAAGAAGACAAGCCCGCATGAGTTTCTCAATAAGCAATGATTTTATGAAACAGCACTTGAAAGCAGATAAGCATTAAGTTACAGAAAATAATGACAGTTTTTCCAGGGTTGGTTTGTTGGGGTTTTTTTCACTCTTACATTATGAGACCTAGTTATCAAAAGGATAGCAAATACCACCATCATGACAAAACAACAACAAAACCATATATTTTAAATTATTTAAATTCTACCCTACAAGTATAGACATAATTATATACTCATCATATTTACAGAAGTATAATAAAGAATAGAATTAATTTTCTATATTCTCCTATCCTATTTTGCTTTCTTTAATGTTAACTCTGCATCTCCTGAGTTAACAGTGAGTGTGCTGAGGATATTTACACATTCCTGCAGTGCTTTTTGCCCATGTTAGCAACATACATTCTCAATGTTGATTTGATTCCATTTTAATTGCAGAAATTATAAAACTCTTTATATGTTCTTTTCTAAAAAATATAAATCACTATGATACAAAAATATGAATTTCTCATTTTAAAAGATAATTCCTCACTTGGGGATTCATACAATGCACAAGACAATTATTTTATACCCAGAAATACTGATACACTGATACATACCTTGACTTTTTCTAAGTGATCCTGCAGAGAGTCTATTAGCAGATCCCCCACTGGCTGCCAGGATCCCTTGAACACTTCCGCCTGGCGTAGTTTCAGGTCCAGTTCATCCACCGCATCTTGAAGGCCCTGCAGTCTTTCAAGAGCATCATCTATCTTCTTTTGCCAATCAGCAGACTGTAGATTCAGCTTATCCCACTCAGTTCTGACCTCATCTGCTTGCCTTTGGAGAAGTTTAGTGACATTCTGGGCCCTTTCCTCAGGTGACAGCTCTAAATGTGAAAGTCAAGAGGCTTTTAAGACATATTCTGTCGTAGAAGAAAAATAATTGCCATCTAGGTAAGTTCAAAGCTCAGTAAGAAACTATTCATAACCAAAGACACTTGTGAAATTTATTTTATTAATGTATTACCATTTGAAAATTTTTTAACAAATCTTGCCACCATACAGATCATCAAAATAATGCATTTAAGTACATAAAGGCATTTTTAAACACGCAAGTTGTAGCTAAATGTTTATCAACTATGTCCTGATTCAGCAAAATAGTTCTGCACATACATAAATATTAATCATTCTGAGTCTTTTGCTGCAATTGAGTGGAATCAGGAGCTTCTGTAGTACTGAGACTACAAGTTGAATTTTAGGTTAAACTGCAGCTTTCAGACCTCAATTGGGCCTGTAGTTATAGATAGGTCCCGAAGGTTTAAAGCCAGTTTCAAAATCTGCTTATAAATATGCATGTCTATTTAGTGCCACAGTGTTCAGAAAGATGGCTCAGGGTTTCTTTCTTCTATATTTTTAGCTTAGTTTATGAATACTGACATTCAGTTTGGAGTGTAAAAGGAATGCTTTCACAGTGGCTGGCAGAATTTATTTAATCATCGCTGATCATCACTGATCTTTTCAGCAATGTCTTATTACCCTGCTCTGTCTTCAATTACCTCTTGGTTCTGGGTAGAGCTTCTCCAGTCCCTCCACAGGCTGCTCTGCTAAGAAGATTCGCACAGTCTCAAGTGCACTCCTGATAACAGGTTCTTTTGTTTTCAGCTCCCTCTTGAAAGTCTGAGAGATGAAACAAAATTATTGTTAAGTGGATCTATAATGAAATACTGAGTGCTAGCCCTTCTTTTTGTCAATTTAAGAACAAAATTTTCAACAACAGCTTCCACGTGTGTATTACTAGTAGCTACAAAAAAAAGCGTGGAAGAGATAATCAGCTTTTGCTTAACCTGAAATCACATTGTATTCAAAGGAGCAAATGTACTGTCAGCGTGCTGCAAAGTATCCAAGGTTGCTGATGAAATTTTCACTGTGAGAGGGATCCCTTTTGCTGATTAACATCAGGGTCAACTCCAAAACCCTGCTACAAGAAACAAGTCTTCGGCTGGCTCTATATTGGACAACACTAGCATGGCAAATGGTTCTTGGAAGCACGATTTAACAGAATGCGAAGGAAAATCCAATATGTCTTACATCTACCACTTTGCTACTGCTGCTGGCAACTGTTATATCATATAAAAAAAAGTACCCATGTATATGGACATGATAACCCATAACAATTAGTAACAAAAAAAATTCCCATATATTAAATTGTAACTCTCTCTTCTAGTAGTGGTATAGATGCATCTCTTCCAACATTACGTTATCTAAAATTTATGAAATGTAGAATCACGGCCAAGGTGAAAATTCAGTAATATAATCTAGCCTACATGTAGGCATGCATGAGTAAAAATTAAAGGTATGAAAGTAGTCCTTATGAAATAGTTAATTCCTAGTTGCTTTAATCAGTATTTATTATCAATTTCCGTATCTTTATGCTTAACATTGATTGCTCAGTGGTACAGTCACTCTTTTTCAGATCAACTGTATTTCTCCCTTTCATCTCTTCCTTTCCTGTCATGCTTTTTGGCACCTGTTTCCTTTCTTGCCTTTTCTTCCTCTTTCTTATTTGCATTTTTCTCCCTGCAGCAACAGCTCCTTTTACTATGTCTCTTCTATACACTGCTTTTAAAATGACCATGAGTAAGATTCTCAAGAATGGTATTTGAAGTTTTGGTAGGCTACTTAAAGTATACATATCTCATGGTTTTTTGCTTGTTTTTTTGTTTCAGTGCTTTTGTTTGGGTTTTTTTTCGGTTAAAGAGAATTTAAGATTCCATTAATCTGAATCCAAATGTTCACCACACAAAAATGCAGATGAAACACGGCCTACAGGTTGCACGTTGTATTAGGTCTTTTGCATGTTGTATTGAATTTATCTAAATGGTCCTTATCACTGTTTTACTTCAACATTTTCCTCTCTATTTCTGAAACAATACTGAACACATACTGTTTTCAAGTAGCATAGAGGTAAAATATGCAGATAATTATAGTGCAGTGTAACACAAAACTCAATATTGCAAAAAGGAAAGCCATGTGCCATGAGTGGAAAACAGATATTGTACTCCACGGATTAGAAAATTCTTTTTACAACACAGGTATTATATAGGTTTCTTACATAATAAATTCACCAATTCAGTTAAATTATTAAACAAAATTTGGGTTTCTATGCAAACTTACGAAATATTATAAATCCAATATTAAAAAGTTCATTACACTTCAAATTATATTTGATATGAAATGCTTTGTACTGGAAATACCTAACAGAACTAATACTGAGGATCACACCTGCAGTTTATAATATGAGCACTCACAGGTGAAAAATTCTTAATATGTTTCAGGAAAGTAAACTTAAGGAAATAACTACATTATTCTACTATAAATTTTTAACTAAACTTTTTATTAAGTGGTCAAGAACTGACCATAAGGTTTGCAATTGTGATTCAGGAAAACCCTTTAGCAAAGTGTGCTTTCTTGAAGGAAACAACAAAGTAAAAAATGTTAATTTTGTGTCATGGACATCAATGGGACTGGGGTCCTTTCACAGAGTGTATCTGCTATCATAGAGGAATATACTGTTTGATTAATATCTGTGATAAATGTTTTAAATGGTCATGTTGGCCCTGAAGAATCAACAGTGATTTTCACAAGTAGAGTACTGTATGTTAACAAGTAAGCTACCATTGGACATTGCTCTGCATAAAAACTGAGTGGGGTTACTCCAGGGTTGTAACTCCTCAACTAAGACATTTTTAGGTTTAGAAATTTTTATAATTCATACTTGATGCTTGCATGAAGTGCAATAGAAAGAGGAAATATAATAAGCCTTTTTCATGTCTCCAAATGAGGAAAATCTATTCCTTGAATTAGCCTTTGTGCTCACCTCACATGACATCATTCTGTCCCACTAGTGTGGCAGGTCTGCAGCTCAAGTAAGCCAGCAGGTAGCAGAACTTAAAATGTTCCCCCATGGACTGTGTGCTTTGCTCTCTTCTGACTTTTAAAGTGACATCAACAGTCATATTGGTTTCTAAGCATTACAATTGTATAACAGCTTAAGGATATAATATGCTTTATAAATGTCTCCAAAGACAAATTATTTCTCAGAAATGTATATGCCCCAAACCAACAAAACAGAAGGCACATGCATAAAGATCTGCGCACACACACACCAGGGGCAGGAAGGAGTCACAGATATTCCGGGGAGCACAGAACCACACCGACTTATAGAACATTTAAAAGCCAGAAGTGCCTTTGAGCTATGTATCTGGCAAGGAGTAGTACTGCTGTATGGAGTGCTGCTGCTGTAATCAGGTCAACTGTAGCTATGTACATGTACAAACAATAAGAAGGACACAAAATACCTTCTTTCAGCTTGTACTGCTTTTGCATAAAACCATACTGAACAAATACTCCTAGTGGCATTATCTTTCCAAGCAAGGGTTAAAGCCACGTTCCTCCAATATCTCTTGTGCAACAGAACAAGGACAACATAATCAGATATGCGTAGTGCATCCCATAAAGCGTGTGAGCAGGAATCATTGCATCTATCTTCTCCAAACAATACAGAAATGCTAATGAGAACTTTCTGACTTGGTATATTTTGTATTTAGTCACAAACAGAAAGAGTCTCTTTCTCCTTTACTAAAGGAAAACAGTGAGCCAATGTGTTAAATGTTTTCTTTTCCAACTTTTCCATTCTGGATGTTGGAACTAGTGGATATGATTATAGTCTGTAAATCCTGAGTTTTAGAACAGTACACAGTATGGTGTTAAGATCTATTTATAATTCTCATTGCCTTCCCTAGTTTTGATTAGCAGACTTTTACTAAGTGAGTTAAAATATGTTTCAGTATAAGAAATTTAAAAAGGAGTGAATGAAAAAAACATGAGATCGAAGCAGTAGCACAGAACAGCATTAAAAATAATGAATGCTCATTTTGTACTATCCCATTCCAAAAAATGCTCTTACTGTATGAAGATAAACCCAGCTTTTCTGATTAAAGTTGTGTTGTGAAATATGTACACACTACCAATAAAAATCATAAGTAGTAATAGATGACACTTTCTCTTCTTTTGAAAAAAAAAAAAATTATCTATCTACAGCCCTGACAAATACATCTTTATAATAAGCAGACCATCATCGAAAGCAGAATTAGCCTAAATGAATGTCTAATTTACAGCTAATGATTTCAGGCTAATTCCATCAAATTCCTTTACTTCTTCCACACTTCATGGTGACTGTAGAGGAAATCGAATGTGCATAATGTATGACCTGACAAAAAAACAAGTAAACTACTTTATTTAAGCATCTCTATTTGTCATCAACACTGCAGCAGTAATGGCATTCTGTCCACCATTTTAATAATGCATATATTGATCAGCTTATCTCAGACCTCCACTACCTCCTCATGGGTGTCCTTAAATCTCTTTAGATGGAGAAACACATAGTGTTTAAATTGAAAGATGAAAATATAATGAGAAGAGAGTTCCATTAGTAAAACTAACATTAATCTCTGTTATTAGAAAAGCAGATATTTTTGCTTTTAATGAATTTTAAAGAGAAAGAGTACAGTTAAATTCATTCAAGGTGTTTCCCAACCAGAATACTTTTTAAAAATGGGTTTTGGCCTCAGTTTTGAAAAGCAGGTATCAACTGTGCCACCAGAAAAGGTTAGTGTGCTTAAGCAGGAATTGTACTCCTTCTTAGGCACTGTTGCTACAGATTTCGTGTGAAAGAGTTTCCAAGGAATCGTTAATATATTATTAACTTCTATGTTCATAAATGCTATTTATACTGTTAATACAATCATTATGCAGAAGATGTGGCAACTCTTAAAAGAATGAAAGAAAAAGCAGGGTATCTGCCTGACGCCTAAGTTACTTAACAGAGATTAACAGTAACATGTACACAGTTATTAATATGATTTCAATAAAACATTATTATAACACTTAGTAAAACAAAGAAAACTGCAAGATAACGCAATAATGTTTTGTTGAACAGCAGTATTTTTTATAATTTACTAACACCCACACACATCCACACATTCTAAGACTTTGGCATAGACACATTTTCTTCAGATGACAAAAATTGACAAAATGACCCACTATATGTGTGTATATATATATATATAAAAGTCCAAACAAATAGCGGTTATGTGGGTGTATTTGGGATAAATTCCAAACTGTCTTGTCTAAAAAGCACCTCACATTTATAACGCAACAATGATTTTGACTGCATGGATATCTCTTTTCTCAGTTGAGTTCAAGCTCTCCTCTGGCATAGATTCAAGCATTTTAAATTTTCATCTGAATCCTACTCTTAAAATTTTTAAAGCCAATCTTGGCAACTAGGAGCATTCTAATGATAAGAATCAACTTTTTTTTCATCTCTGCCGTGAATGTCTGAGGTATTCCAGATGGTCTTCTAAAAGACAGAGAGGTTAAATATGTTTATTTTTCTTTAAATCACATCCTTAAGGGGAAAAAAAAAATAAAACCAGCTTGTAACACCACTTTAGAAAAAGGATTCAGGCATAAAATCGTGTTTGCATTCATCATGCTATTTCTCAACAGCAATCAGTTAAACTGCATATAAATAATGTTCCCCTGCTGAGGCCTTTTCTCTTCTCCAATGAAGAAGTTACCTGGGTTCGCTTCTGGCTCTACCTGGCAAAAGAAATTCTTCACAGAAGGAAAGATATTGTACTGATATAGGAAGACCAAAGCTGGAAGTTTGGATCATTTAAAAGATTTGTCAGAAGAGGTAGAGACTTAGCTTGTTTACCAAAGACTGATTTCCCGAAATGACATTCAGGAGGACAAAGTGAACAATCAGTAGATTCTTTTTCTCAAGACCAAAATGTAACTACTCTTTACTTTCACATCCAATGCTCTGAAACTGTTCAAAAAAACCAGCTTTTCAGGGCGGTTTTAAGCTAGGTACTTCTACATTTGTGGTGCAAGCCTTTTTAAAAGCGTTTTTCTTATGTTCAGAAATGAGCTAAGCTGTTCATTCCGATACTGTCTTTGTATGTCTGATTCTCTAAAAGCAAATTTTAGAGTAACAGAAAGCCCGCAGTGTCTGGGGGAAAAAAAATAAAAGTAGAAAAACTCCAAGTTGCAAGCACAGATTTTGTCAAAGACAACCTGAAGTCGATAGAGTTCTTCACTGATTATTTTTCCCTCCTTCTCTGCAAGAGATCTTTGAAAAGCAGACAGGGTAACCTAATTTCAAGGATTATGTTTCATTCTTTTTTCCACAGGGAATCAGAATACCTACAACTAGAAAAGCCTTATATTAAACTACAGAAGTGATACAGAACAGGAAAAGGAAAGAAACCGTATTTCTAAACGGAACTAAAATGTTCTAGCTTTGACACTAGATATGATGACCAAAGATTTGTGTCTGTATGTATCTGCATGTGGGGGAGAATAGAATCAAAATGGAGGAGTGAGAAGGAGATCTATTTTGTAAAGTCATTTTGCACCTTTTCGTGACACTTTACTTTTATGCAACACTTCTCATCCCTAAAAGTTTTAAACACTTCAGATGATTGATGAGCGACAGAGAGATCACATAGTCCATCACTGAAGTCTTGCCACCTTTACGATGAATTCTGGGAAGATTTTGAATAGCTTACTGAAGTATACAACATTAAAATTTCATGAGACGTAGTTTCTCTAGATGAAAAAATTATTTCCTCAATCTAGGAGGAAAGGTAATGTTTTCAGATACTCAAGTATTATTTAGATGACAAAAGTTTCATTCTAACAATTCTACACAAATCCTACTCTAAGTCTTGCTTTGGCTTAAGAGTTGTTTTGGATAAAGGGTTTGAGTTAATGTCATGCTGAATCAAAGCGACATCTATATTGTTTGTTTCATTTTGATATTCTGGATGGGCTTTAAAACTACTTAATGGAAGTTGCTACAGACAGCTGGCTAGAACAGACCTCAGGCATTTCATGTATCTTCGCTTTCACTGAGGGAAAGGTAAAAAGGGATGGTGGTGCTCCATGAAGTCAGGGATGTTTTGGCCTCACTGTTTCTGTGACAGTGCTTGAAGTCTCAATTCAAGTTTTGTGACAAAGACACATCCTACGCATCACCTCTCCAGAAGGAAGATCTAGGAAATGTGAACAAACTGCCACTTGCAGCAAAGCATTATATTATCTTAGAAAAGCATTTTGCACAGACCGTGAGATGTTTTTTGTTCATCCTTCTCTTTGGCTTTCTTGGCCACTAGGTAAAGACAGGCCCTTGAGAAACCATATTGCCACTACCTCCCATCAGTCTGGTACTGTAGACAAATGCCCATTTGCCTCTGCCAAAAGCCAAGCCTGGTAGTATAGGATACTTCAGGTTTCTCACAAACTCAAGGTTTCCAATAACTTAAAGCAGCAAGATATGTCACGTTCTCTTTCTAAACTTGATCTTCTCACTGTTTGTTCTCAAATGTGTCCTTCAGCATGATGCACAGCAATCTATTAGAGCAATATTTGTAATACAGCTACCGGGAGAAAAGAGTGTCCTGGTTCCGGCGGAGACAGGGTTAATTTTCTGTCCCGGGACACAGGTATTCCATACCACGTGACGCCATGCCCAGTCCACAGGGGGGAGCTGGCCGGGAGGAGGGGGAGGCAGGCGCGGTTCGGGAGCGGGCTGGGGCTGCGCGGGGTGCGGTCGGTGAGCGCTGGTACAGTGAGCCTGTGTGTGCATCCCTCCGTCACTGTTGTGGTGGTTGTTTTCCTCTTTCCTTTGCTGTTGTGTTAAACTGCCTTTGTCTCAATCCACGAGTTTTGCCTTTTTCTTCTGATTTTCCCAACTGCCGTGGGGGTTGAGCGAGCAGCCGCCGGGTTCTTTGCTGCCGGCTGAGGCCAAGCCACCACACACAGGTATTCCAGATCCAGTTTCATTTTATAGTGTCATTTCAGATTTCACCATTCATAAATAACATCGGAGATTTAGGAACTTAAGAAAAAAATACCTTTTGTGGTAAGTTTCATAGACTGAAAGTTACATATATGCAGCACAATACTTTGAGAGGATGATCACTGGTTTTGGAATATTCTCACAGTATCAAGCTGTCTGACTGACATTATTCAATAGAAAGCACATCTGTTCAAAGTAACTTTTTAGATGTCACACTAAAGTATATTTGGTAACTAAACAGGAGGAATAAAACCTCCCATAATGTCATTATTTTAACTAGACACGTGGATGAAGGACAGGAGAGCTAGAATAATACATCCCAGTTGATTCCAAGAAGTAGGATAGTGTATACTGGAGAAATGCCACAGTATAAATACTTAGATGGTTCATTACATTTAAACACGAGAGGACAATTTATATCATTGAGGTTCCTTGCCCTTGATCTTATACTGTTCTTTGTAACGAAACCCCTGACACTGTATTATCAACTTCCTACTCAATCAGGATCTCTCCTAGTGGGTCGAAGTCTCATTTCTGTTATGCAGATCTGTTATCAACTGGTGCTTCCCAGATTAAAGTTTTCATCAGAAATTAACGCAAAAGAAACAGAAGAAAACATAAGGGCCAGACAGGATTTTATGGAGTTCATAAGTGATAGGAGTTGCTGAAGTTGGGTGTGCTATCCCAGTTACCTTTCACATGGTTACCTGTTCCCTCTCTTCAGAACAACAGTTTCTCTGTGTTTTACTGCTTCATTCAGCAATTCTGCAGCTGTATTTTAGCAGGACACTAGTTTCCTAATGGGTTTCCTTATGGCACTGCTAAAAAAGCACCACTGAGATACTAGAACTGTGATTTCACATTCTGACCTGAATAGACTGTAATGGTATAGCAAATTAAAAGCTGTTTACTCGAAAGCAGACATTAGGTTAGCGTCAGACAGGTGTGAACTTGAGTCAACACAGGAAACATACTTAAAGCCTACCTTTACCACAAAAAAACTGCGTGAATCTTTGTATGAAGAATTATTCAGCAGTACTGTGTTATTTTGGTAGGTTTAAAAACATCCTATGCAAGTGTTGGATTTAAGTTCCTTTTTACTACAGAGCTTAGTCTGGAACACTCCCCATAGGATGCTCTGCTGTTGCCTTTCCATAAGGATTCCCTGATGAAACTAGTATAAACTACAGACAGTTACAGTCAGTTATCGCAATAGTTTCATGATGCACACAATTGTGCATTAGGGCTGATATCAGCTACTCTTTTCACAAACATTCCCCAAAATCCGTAGCAAAATGGGGTTTCAAGAGGACACATGAAGTTTAAATGCCTGATCTAGAAAAACTTTCAGAACTACTTATTTAATCCTCAAATAATATTAAGTTAGTATTTGTTCTAGCCATGAAAACCAGCCGTCTGTGGTAGGTCTATGAAAATGCTGTGTTGCTTTTCAAAAAAGCCAGGCAGCGGGTAGTAAATACTCCCTTTTTGAAAAGGCTGATTTTCTAAGCTGTGTTTGAAAATTGTTGCTAGTACTTTCATGTAACAAGTTCAGTCTTCATTGTCTCTAAAATGTATTTTAAAGGGTATCTTACTTTTTCCAACAAGGACCGTCTCATGCAGCACTAACCTGCAAAACGAAAAGCAATGACCAAAAGATCATTTTAAAAAAAAAAACATACCCTATGAATATCATTCTGTTTCTGCACAGAGGGAAGATCTCCACCAATGGGTGCCTGCTGTTTTAATTCATCCTCCTTCAATTGCAGCCATGCCAAAAGTTCCTGAAGAGACAGATGTAGACGTTTCCACTGGTCTGTACTGGCTTCCAAATGGGATCTGAAAGCATGTGTTAAATATCAGATATATTCAGGCACAGTGAAAATAAAAACCAAATTGTACAAACTTATTTACTGAGAAAGATCCTAGTGTTTCATTAACTTAATGATTTTTAAATAGCTTCAGTAGCTTTGAATTAGATTCTGGCAACAGTGTGTAAATTTGGTTTCACAGTCCTGGCCTGGAATATCTCTCTCTCTCTCTCTCTTTTTTTTTTTGTTTTCCTCGGGGTTACTAAGAGAGTGATTAAGTAAAATGTAGAGATAAGTTTTCAACTCAGAGAAGAGCAAGCATTTCTCTAAACCACTGCACAAACCATTCACTCACACAAGACTCATGCAGTTGCTCACCTTTAAGATAAGAGAACCAATGCCATCCTTTCCCAAAAAAGTCATGAGGAAATTGTTGAAGCCAATGGAATCCCCTTACACTACTTGTGCCATGTGAACAGAGGTGTGAATGACACTAATGGAATCGCTGGAAACATTAAATACTACTTTGTGCAAACTAGGTCTCCACCATAAGGATATCTTCTAAATATTTCCTCGGTGTACGTGTGTATGTAAATGTGTTTTTTAATACTGGGATCAAGTGTTGAGCTACTAATTTGCAGCAACTGTTTTCTGTGGAGAGCAAATATGTGACTGAAACATCACCGGACTGATCAAATCTTCAATTTTGTTTATACCATAGACAAAGGACACTAAAATTTTGCCTTTGTAGACATATGAATATGCTATTTTTTAATTGCTTGTTGAGGAGATATTTCTAATTCATTTCCAGGTAACAGAAGAATTTCTTTTAGTAATTCAAATCAAAAGCAGTATTATATAATATTAAAGTGATACAATGCACTGGAAAATAAAGAGATTTTCTTTTATTCTATGTATTTTCTGTTTAACTTCCAGCTTTGTTCATATAACATTTCTTTTCTTTTTCCGTGATTGCACATAAAATCATGTATTTTCTGACAGTGACAATTCTACTCCTATACCTCATATGGAATGGTCTATAAAGAAATGTGATAAATACGGACTCAGTGTTTTGCAGACCTTATTACTTAGTTTGGATATGGAAATGAGGAATTGCTGAAGGTAAGGACAGTTGTATTTTTTTGAAATGCTCTATGGATCCTGTCTTCTTTCCAGCCTCTTACACCAGGTAATTGGAGTGGCAAGGAAAGAGAAGGGAAAGGGACAGATTAGCCACAGGCTGACAGAAAGCTCAGCTGCTCTGGTATGTGAGCTGATGGAAAAATTTCTCCTTTTTCAAACTTACAGGCTATATGGCAGGGACACACATGCTGTCTTTTGATCTCTGCTCTCACAGGGCAGCTGCGGGCTGGGGCAAAACTGCCTCACAGCAAGCGCTGCTGGGGGAGGTCAGCCCTGCAGGCAGCGAGGGCTGGGGAAGCCCCAGGACGCCTTTGCAAGCAGTGAGGGGGAAGAGGAGCGGGGATGTTGTATGGGGACTTGCAGGAGGCAACAGCCAGAGCAAGGACGACAGGGCTTCTGGAGGGGACACAGTCAAGGAGCCAAGTTTCTGAAGCAGGTTAACTCTGTCTCCCATGTTTATCTCAGCAAGCTTCCACCACCTCCAGACAAGGCGGCAACTGGAGGCAAACATTAGCATCTTCACTTCTTCCCTGCTTCCCCAGGTCTGGCTTTGTAGGGAAAAAGTGCAAAAAGAGTGACCCAAAGTGGTTTTGCTACTGCTGCTGTGCTCTGACCTTCCCCAGTGTGGTGAATGGTTTCCCTGAACCCATCCTTCTCTGCCCTTCTTTCAGCTTTGGGAATATGTGCTTATGTATGTACATTATGTGCACACACTCATATATTTATACCTGGGTTCAAGCATGTGCAGACAAAATAGATAATAGGAAAAAGTTTTAAAAAATGAGTTCTTTATAAGAAAGAAAGAGTTTATTAGGATAAACTGGACTGACTTATCAGAATGAAAGAAAATTAGTAATGGAAATGAACTTGGCTTCTCTTGATATCTACCATATATCTAATGGATTTAGAAAAGAATGCCCACCTCAGCCAAGCGACAGCATGCGTCTTCTGTTTCAGCAGTCTAAAACTTATGCTAAATAAGGAGACTTGGGGGACTGCTGTCTGGGCAACATTTCATATTTCTGCTTTTACACCTCTTTTGCATGAGCATTGCTAGTTATAGATGAAATTCATTCCATAGTGTATGATGGAAAGAAATAGCTCCAAGCAGAGAGACTGAGAATAGCCTGGTCATTCAAGTCCGGTGGCCAGCAACATTTAAATTGAATGTCTTAGAAGTTAAGAATTTTTCTTATCTTTTTCAATAAGTTGTTGAACACCTTGAGCCTTTTATTGAATACAAATATTTTAGAGAGGAGGTCTGTTGCTTTGAATGTTTAATGCAAGAAGTCACTGCGTTATAACTAGGGTTACTATTTCTGACTCGATTAATGGCAGCAATACATTGAACTGCAAAATACTCAGACAGAAAGTCCCATATATTTAATTACTGATATTTGGCCAACTGACTGTTTTTCTTATCTCAAACATTGCTGAATGTGGGCAAGTTTGTGGGTAAAACTAAAAAAAAAATCTCAGAGAGACCTTGAAGGGTTATATCCCTCTTCTTTTGCTCCTCAGAAAAAAAAAAAGGAGGAATTTGTCTCTCTTTAGCTACTAATATCTTTTCAACCTCACAGCTTTCATTTATTTTTAATGATTGATGTTATGAAGATGGCTTTTGTCATTACACAGGCTGACCTCCCTCAGGGCCTGCACTGAAAAAAAGTAGTATTTCATACATTACTTTGAAAAATACTTCTGCCTTTTGCTGCCCTCTGAACTACCACCAACACACAGCCAAGCAAGCAACTGAAAAAATGCCCGAAACTGAGTACAACAGAGCTGTGTTGCCTATTGTAAAACTCATATTTCTGAAGAGAAGCTTTCTGGACAATTTCTTTTGAAAAGCAATCTTCAGCCCATTGAAGCCCGCACCTCCACTTCATCATTTGTAACATTACCATTTATTATAGTTTTCCTTGCAAGGAGAAGTTTTTTCTTCTTGTGACACTACCTATGGATTTCCTTTTACCCCTGGATTTTATTTGGTAATTCTCTCCACTCTCCAGACAACAGCTAAAATCTTAAATAACGTGCCTTCTCATTTGCAAGGCTATTCTTAGTTTTGCATTGGAAATAGCAGCCTTAGAAATAAAGCTTATCATAAATACAGGTTGTTTAATCACTTTCTTTCATGACTCATTGATAAGTCATACCCAGCTCTAGAAAAAGCTTACATTCAGAGGGGGTAGATACTCTTTAAAAATGCTAATCTCTCTTTCTGTAATTACAAAACCTCATCATATGCCTCAAATCCTAATCCTCTACTATCATTTTCACACCAAAAAACCTAATCATTCTCACAAAGTTAAGCCAACATTCAAAATAACACAAATCATTTCAAAAATGGACAGAAATAGTACTATCACAAAATTAAACCCTTTTACTGGCAAAACACAGCAGTCCACCTTACACACCAACTGTAGGCTTTTGCTTACGTTGAGATCCTACCTAATGTTTAGAGATTTCTTCCTAAGCTCACTCCATCTGAAGTTCATGTTGTCCAGACGTCTCTGCAATAGGGCTGCATCCTCAGAGCCTTCCAGGGATCTCAGGATTTTCTGCCCATTTTCATCCAGGTTGTGGAAGATGTCAGTATGAGCATCAATTTCTGCCTGTAGTTCCTATAGAAGCAATAGAAAACAATATGTGTGATTTCTTACAAAATCATAGAAACTATCACTTCTCAAAAGAGTAGAAAGATCCTCAGTGTAACACAGAGTTAGCACAGATATTGATTACTCCTTTTATGGTAATATCATGTACTGTATACACAGCCATATTTCCCTTTCACGTGAAGGCTGTTTGCCACTGAATAATGACTTTTTTTCTATACAGAGCATACTGAAAAAAATTTACATGGTTAAAAGTCTAGCCTTTGACAGGCAACAAAGCAAGGACAAGATATATTTACTGTGCCGACAAAGAAGAAGAAACCCCACAAAACCCTCAGGACCTCAGGTGAAGCTGACCTTCACATGATACGTCTTCCTGTGCAACATTTTCAGTTTGAGCTGGGGACTGCAACACCCGTCCTGCTGCATGGCAATTCCAAGAAATCTACGCGTCTGCAGCAGCCAAGCTTTAAAATGCCAAGTTCACTTACATTCTGTTGACAGAACGCATTTCGGAGCACAGGCCTCAGCAGTCAATAGCAATAAACAGCCACTTTGTGCTGTATCAAAACACTGGCCAGGGCCATGGCTGTAGGAGGGCCTGAGAATAGCAAGGACTTAGAATATGCAACTGGCAGCTCATGTTGAACAGCCAACTTTTCTTATCACTTCGTAACTGCAGGCCAGCTCTACATTTTTGAATTCATTTTTCCCCCTCATTTTTAGTATGGCTGTTTCTGCCAAAAGAACATTCTTTAGAGAGCTGCCTGGTACCAGCGTTCCTGCCTGCCCACACACTCAATGCAGCCTTTGTACGCTGGCCGCCCTTCTCCAAGACGTTTGCATGCTGCAGCTCCACAAGGTCACAGATTCGTTCACAGTGAAGAGTGGTTGAATCAAGCTCTTTAAACAGGATAAAAACAAAAATAATAATAATAATTTAAACACATACATACATGAGCACACACGTACTCTATATGTAGCCACATACACAGGAAAGTACTTTTACTTTCAAACAAAGAAGCACACAAAGAAATGAAGAGAATGACCTAGTGAATAAAGCTCTGCATTTTCTCCTGGGATGCTTGGGCACTAAGATTTCTGGTGGTGGTTTCTTGCTGCCTGAAATGGGAGTGCTGGGGACGAAGTGTGAAAGGCAAAATGATTTATGGCATTTGAGAGCAACACCAAGTGCTAACTGAGCATCACAGATAGCCCCCAATGGAAATTTGTTGTAATTTTCTTTAGAAGAATGACTTTGAAGGAGAGGAGCACACAACTCACCTACTTGGTGTGTTCCTAATTGAATTGGTTTTATTTGATATTTTAAGTGCAATGTTAGGTGCACTGAATCATTAGTAGATTGTCCTTGTTCACCTGCTGCTGTTCCAAATGTCATTTGCCGTCCTGTGCTGGATACCTGTTTCTTGCACAGGAACAACTAGCACTGTATTTGGAAGAATTTCAAGGAGGACTAGGAATGTCTTTGGTACAGTATAGGAGTTCTTATCCACCTATTTTACTTTATCTATGGTCTTCCTAGCAGTAAAGTAGTTAGGAATGAGTTTGGAATACATTGGAGGTAATTCTACAGAATGCAACTGTGTTATAAATATTTATTTATTGATGTTAAATAGACAATTTAGATTTCTAAAAATGCCATTATTAAGGTACATAACCATGTATAATACTTCAGGTATGAATGCCCTTACTTGAAAATTTGTACTTTATTTCGAGTCCGAATGTTGCTAGCTTCAGCTTCCAGCTGTGATATTTTATTTTTGTTTGCTTGACTGAAGAATACTCTATTACCAAATTATTTTCTCTTCATGTATGCATTTGGAGGTTTTATTTAAGCTGGGCTAACTATCACAAACCTGATATGAACAGCCAAAACAGTATGTAAGAAAGGATAAAGTTCACAGTAAAAAAGTTCACTTTTAATGTCTGTATACTTCTAAAGTCCTTCCACATATAAAACCTGACAAATATATTACTGAATGAAAAAATTATCATACGCACTACCTGTTGCACTAAATGGTTAGTTTTTAGGGTGGTGATGGAAACAACTGCCTTTTCCTCAGCAAGAACACATGCCATGAAACATGTACGTTGATTAACTATTCACAGTAGGAAGCTGTCAAGTCTATGCCCTCTCGGTGTTTTACCACACATACTCTCATAGCATTTTATAACACAAAATTAAAAGAAAAAAGCACTTCTACATTTTTCTTGTTTTTAGAAAAAGTCTTGTAGTCTACACATTCCATGCTCTGCTCCTGATACATTCATGTTTCTGAAAATAAAATCAAGCTATATGCTTTTTATTTCAGAATACTATATAGTTTCACAATATATCTGGACAGTGAGTTAAACAGGCAACAAACATGACAAGTGAAGTACTCCTGTCAAAAGCTTAGTATCCAAGACATGGTTTTCCTTATTCCAGATTACCTGTGTAAACTGCACATCTTCTAATGCTCCTAAAACTAGTTTATTCCAGCTATGCAGGAAACCTACACTGACAAACAAACAAGACAACAACGAAGGTATTTACTCCATTTTGGCTGGTTCATTTCAGATCCTTCCTTTGTGATGCCTGCACATCCCAAGAGAAGCAGAGTACAAGTAAGAAAAAGATCTATACACCTTTTATTTGTTTTCTGAAATAAGTAATTCCCATGTTTCAAAAATGCAAGTGAAAGATCAGTATGAACTAGATTCTTTTTCTTGACAAGAATAAAGCAGGAAGATCTATTTCATCTCATAAACTGCTAAGATATTTGCAAAAGTATGCTGTCATTACACATCATACCAAGAAGCATAGAATATAGATTAAATACAGACTATTTACTACATTTGCATTTTTTCCAATGTGTTCAAACACACAGAGGAACTGCAGAGGAAGAAAAATCAGTCCTGGTGTAATTCTACTGAGTTACAGTTGGACTTAAGTTGACTCTGTACGCTGCATTTTTGCTGTAGTGGTTATTACTGAGGTTGTGTGGAAATAGATTCCCCTAAAAAGAGCAGGTAGCAAAATGAAAAACAAATAATGAAAGAATATATTGGCTACTGTAACTCATTAATTAGTGTTGGTTATTAGCCTAAATTAATTTTCAAATCCACATCTTTTTGATCACAAGTTATTGCTTAGAGTGAGCTGAACTGCTCAGAAAGAACTGCAAGCCCATCACGGGCAGATTTGCCTAAGAGTTTCAGAGTGAAATCCTCCTTTATTAAGATGAACTATATACTTAGGTGATAAAAGGTACCATGATATTTGTTCATAGCAACCTTGCTGAATATCTATTATAGATTTTAAAATGTACATTTTCATTATTATGCTACGTAGAATAAGTCTAGAACTAAGTCACAGAACTAAGAATGATAAAGAGGTGAAATAAACTTGTCTTGAGAGGAACAATCTTCTTGGGCAAAACAGGGTGACGAAATTTGATCTGGCTGTTTTCCTTTTGTCCTGAGCCATTGAAAGCTCTATGCATAATTTCAGGGGAGAAATACACTAAGGCTGTAAGACAGCATACCCAATACTGCCGTAAAGCTAGGAGATGGATAAATTTCTCACTTGCCCAACTAAGTTCTCCCCCTTGGAACTACTACTAGCATTCTCCATAGGAACATGCATTCTCCATAGGAACACACATTTTCACTGCCCTTATCCTCTTGGTAGGTAAGAGAAATTCACCTGTGGCTCCATATGTTTGAAACTAGATGATCTTTAAGGTCCCTTCCAACCCAAACCATTCTGTGATTCTGTGATTCTATGAAAATTCAGCAGAGCCATCGCTGTGAAACCTAGTGTATGGAAAGTCCTGTCAGCCTCCACATAGCAGAGACAGTCCTGTAAGAATTCAATACGGTTTGAAATACCGTATCAGAAATAATTACTCAGTGTCATTTCTCACATTTAAGATACAGGCATGACATATAAAGGACATGACACATGGCAAAATCTGCCATTATTTGGTAATATAACAGAAAGGGATTGGTAGGCTGGAAGTAAAATGAAGTCCTAGAAAGAAGGAATTAGTTACACTACTTAGACTATATGAGTCAGACTAAGACATGGAAATTAACGCAGCACAACTGACATCTATCTTTTATACAAGGTAGAAACAAAATTATTATGTAATAATTTAAAGAAATTAAAGCACTTAAATCCTCCTCTACAAACTCAATTCTGTTCTTGGAATTCTGCTTTTAATTTCCAATGAAGCATTTTATGTTCTCTAGCTACTGTACAAAGTTACTAATGAAATAAATAGCATTAACTGAAGTATGAGGGCTCACAAAATTTAAGACAGCAGCATTTGATTAAAGGAAATCAACACAGAGAAAAAAGTGATCTTTCCTGACAGCAATTAAAAAAATAAAGTCAGTCTACATAATTACATACATGTACTCAAAGCATCAGCAAGTAATACCTGCATGGCTCTACATAGCTTAGAAGTAATATATTTTACAGCACTGTTTTGGTAATACTAATACTGAAATAGCTAGAAAAGCTATCATAAAATTACTCAAAACAAAGATACCACACCTCTAGGATCTCTCTGTGTCTGTGTAGTTAGCTGAAACAGTTGTACCCTGCCTATTTATATTAACAGAGAATATTACATTTCCCCTAATAAGTTTCTGGAAAAAAAAAAAAACCAAACAGCTAAACATTTTAAATAGCTTAAACTAGTTGCATATTTACTTAAAAGTCTTACATGGTACAGGAAGTGACTGATATAATCATCCTTTTTTTCCATTTTCCTTTTTTCCCCCTCTTTTCCTACCTTCCTTTTTTCTTCCTTCCGCTTTAGTTTTTCTGTTCCTTTCTTCCTTTCCTTCCTTGCTTCCTTTCTTTTCCTTCTTTTTCTTTTCTTTCCTCTTCTTCTTTCCTTTCCCTTTTCCTTCCTCTTTCATTCTTTTTACCCTTCTTCTTTCTTTTCCTTTCTTTCTTTTCCATTCTTCTTTCCTCCCTTCCTTTCCCTTCCTTTTTCCTTCTTTCTCTATTTTTCTTTTTTCTTGTGTTACCTTTTTCTTTGCCTTCTCTTTCCTCTTTCTTCTCCTTTTCTCCCTTCATTTCCCCTCTTTTTACTCCACTTCCTTTCCTTCCTTCTGCTTTTTAAAGTGCAACCTTCTGTGAGTAAAAAACTTATTTTTATGTTCTTTTGTGGTGATCTCAAAACCATCAATAATGTGGGTTTCTTTCTGCTTTTATTGTGCATTCTCATTGATTAAGCATCATTTCAGGTGCCTGAAGAAGGCAGAACTTACACACTTGTTTCATACCATACTTTTTTGTTCTAACAATACTACTGAGCAAAGCACATCTATCAAGAATAGGTCTCTGCTCTATGGACTTAAAGGGGATAGAGCAGCTCTTATGTCTTGGCATAGTCTGTTTATTTTTACCCACAGGGGAGTTCAGCTGGTATAACCAAAAAAGGTTGCGCCTTCAAAGCTTGTTTTGTAACCCCTTATGGGTTCTACAGGTACAGGAACTGGAGTCACTGTCTGTATTTTGCAATTCTGTCCAGCACTGGATTTCAAAGTAAACATCCTAATTACATCTAAACTCCTGCAAATCTCTGATCCTGCTTAGAGCGTTAAACTCTGTGTGAGGGTTCAGAGAGTTTGAGACTTTTTTTTATGCCCCTGCAGACTCTAGCAGCCTTTGAAGGCACAAAGATCCATGCACATGGCACCTCTTTCAGGATCATGGCATATTCTTCTGTCTGCTAAATAGAGGAATGGTTTTGTGGGTGATACAGTTCTGGAGATGTTGAATTAATGGCTACAGCACAGCAAGTCCAATGCATTTTAAGCACGTGAGTGGTAAACTCAGTGCAAGATGCTCTTGATCTATTTCTTTTGTTCCTAGCAATAGAAGGCCAGTTTGCACTACTCTTTATGACAGTCTGTCCTTGTGAGTTAGTCATTATCTTCAGAGTATTTGAACATAAAGAAATGTATTTTTTAAAAAAAACAACTAAAGAAATCACTTGTTCTAGATTGAAAGTACTGTGATTTCAATTAACGATGGAACAAAACGCTGAAGCATTTTTTCTGCTTTGCAAGACACTACTGGTCCAACTGGAGTTCCCTCTTTTAAATGTCATAGTTCTTCTAAGAACAGGTTGTTGGGTTTTGCCTTTTTTTTCCCCCCACTTTTTTTTTTCAGATCAAAATACAACTACTTGAGATAAGATTTTGGGACCTATTTTGTTTCAAAACAATCTAACAGATCTAACAGTGAGACTCTAACAGTGATGAGTATAACGTTTTGTTACCATACAAACCACCTTAGCTAATACAACCAAGCTCTGTGACAATGAACAAAGTGGGAAAGAAGCTTTCTGTCCCTCCATCAAGTTTTTAAATAATTTGTTCTCCTAGTCCATAAGCAGAACTTTTATTGGGTCAAAGAATGAGAGCGTTTACTGAGCAATTTACATAATGATAAAAACTTCTCAAATGATATTTAAAATGTAATTAAAGGGCGAACTTCTTGAGTTAAAAGCATTGTTGTGAAATGGCTATACATCATCATGCCATGAAGCCTCCTATTCAGCTAGCCTATGGCATGACCCCAATTCCAGTCTGGTACGATTACATCTCTGAGTTTCATGCTAATGACTTGATTAAAAAGAAAGATAAAAAGGTCTTTTCTATTGGGAAGATAAGCTTATGAATATCATTAAGGCATTTCTAGGTTCCCAACACATTTTTCAAGATAACAAAGGATAAGAGTTAGTCCTCTAAGAGAGAATCAAATGTTGATGAGTGGAAGCTAAAAACATAGCTTTGCTCTGCCGAAAACAATCTGTGTAAATTGCATCTATAGCTGTTATGGTTTTAAGTTCTACAAGTCTCAGAATTAAGAAAGGACCAAAATTCACATTTGAAAGCTTCTTTCATCTAAAAGAAGACACAAAAGCTCTATTTAGTGAACTGGGCCCTGTCTTCAGAAAAGATTATCTTTATAAACAGGCAAAACAACATTCAATTCAGGTTATTTTCGGATTGCAAGAGTTTACGTGGTGCATCTAAGGACATAGCCATCTCTTGCTGACAGTAACTGTGAAAACATGGTGTGGGCTTCTTCATTTCATTAACAGTGAGCTGCCTTAGCTATGGAGTAGTAACTCTTAAGAGCACCAACCCAATCATGTCAGCATATGCTCAAGTCTTTATTGTGCAGATCCTTATTCACCGGACTGGCTTTTCAGACATAGCACAAGGCTTTATATGTCTCCCTTGTTCATAGGGAAATAATCAAACATTTTATTAGACCTCTAGCAATTAATTTGTATTCAATTATAGTTAAGTATAAATTATTACATAATTGCATGTGTTTTGGAGGAGTTTATGGATTTCTTGTGTTTCTTGAAGACTGAGAAAAACCCTGAATGACTACTTTCATTTACATGTAATGCAAATACAAATAAATAGATAAAATAAAGAAATCAATCTTTAAACATACAAAGCTTTCTACATTATAGAGATAGTTTCACCTAGGATTTGATCCAGTCAAATCCTTGCCATTGCATTAGAGAAGTATAAACTGTTCTGGTAATAGTAACTGTAATGGAAATTGTTATTTTTACTGTTTGTCTATTTGTCTTGTCTTTGTATCTAGGGTGGAAACCCTAATTAGAAAGAAACATCATGTTAGTTTGAGGTTACATTTAGGCAGAAAAATTCCTTGTAGCCACAGCAATGAAGAACTTTTACTGTATGGTGATATTTATTTTATTACCATAGACTGTACTACCTTTCAGAAAAGCAAATGCAACAAAGCAAACAACGCATAGGTTTTACAGTGGGAGTTGTGAGTGTTCCGTATGTCAGAAAATTGGCCACCTCTACCGACATGTCTAAAAATGGGCTTATATATCTGCCTTTGAAAACTCTGTATTGGAGGGTTAGGTGAGTAGGAGGAAAATAGCATAAATGTGCATGTAGTCATACACACAATTTTCTGAAAGCAAAACCATTAGGCCCATTACAAACGAGCATAGTTTTCTAGATTTTAGAAGGTAGTCTGCTCTCAACAGCTATGCAGGTCCTGACCGCTGTACTTCAATGACTGTCTAGTGCCATTACACCTGCACACTCTGTCAGCACATTTACCCTGTCAATCTTTTGGCAATCTTTCTGCAGCAAAATAATTATACTGCTACTTTCATCATGTCTAATTTTGCCCTCTCCCCATTTGCCAAACAGTAGCAGCACAAGGGCAGCACCATCCTCTGCAGGAACATTTACTTCCACGCAGTTACTCAGGCAAAGTTTGAAAGTCCTGCTGGATAATTTGGAGAGCATCTACCACTATTAATTCCACTGACATCTCAGTATTTCAAATTAATACTGATTTTCTCTTACAACAAGCAGCCAGAAAGGCTGAACTGCACAACCGTCTCGAAGCCTGGAGAAAAAAATCTTACAAAAGAAAGGACAGTTTTTTCTCTGTCACCAACCCATAGTGAAATATACCTGAGATTTGTTAATTATAAACAACCATTCCTAGAAGAAAAATTGTTTGTACGTACAAGACTGTATATTTGTTTCACAGAAAAGGATCTAAGGTTTCAATGCACCAACATGTAACAATAAGATATCTCATGTTTTACCACCTATGGAATTCATATATACTTTCACCCTTCCTCAAATACACAAACTTATACAATCCTCTTCCAAACCCTCTTAAAATAAAAATTAAGAGCATTTTATAATGAAAAGAAACTATTTTGGTTCTATACATTATCCTGATTCCTTCTGTCACAAATAATTTTTGAAATATTTTTTTCTTTTTAAAATAAATTCTGATATTTCACATTTTTGTTGGGAACATCTTTGATGCCTAGGGAAGAATAACTGGAACATCAGTTTCATAACATGATGTTCAATTAATTAAAACAACATAAAATCTTACTAAAAGTCTTAAGAGAACAATGCAGAACATAAAGCAGAAACTAGAGGCCTCATACATTACACATTATTAAAACTGGTTCAAGCAGAACAATAACTGTAAATGTTTTAGGGCTCCTTTTAGCAGTTAGTGTTGTTCCAAAGATAATGAGATTTCAATTAGGAATTTAAACTACTTCAGGTGTCACTCTGTACTGAAGTGCAAGATGTGCTGCACTTAACTGTTCTTAATCAAGGGCAGGTTAAGTGGGACCCAGTGGGCTCTATGCAAGAGGGAATACTGAAAAAGCTCCAGTGCTTCTGCACACGTTTGTGTCAAGTCCTCCCTACCTGAGGTGTCCTGAGGCAAGCCCAGGGAGGACAGAAACATGAGCGGCATAAAGGGCAAAGGTAGACTTAATCTTAGAATCATAGAATCATAGAATGGTCTAGGTTGGAAGGGACCTTTAAGATCATCAAGTGTAACCATTAACATACACTTCCAAAACTACCAATAAACCATGTCCTTCAGTCATTGAAGTACAGACGTGCACACCAAGATGTTTAACCATTCAGTATGCTATTGCATTGGAGAGCTGCATTTGTGAGGAATTTGATGTAAAAGTTTCATCCTCATCAGTTTTCAACTCAAAGAATTTCCATCACTCTTGGTTCTTCCAGAACAACCTCAACCACAGAAGCAGTGACACCCAGAAGTATGTTCTGCTATGAGTTACTTCAGATGATGTAATAATGCATTTTGACTGCATTGAAATAAGCAAATAACTGGCAAAAGTTCAGAATCTGGAAAAGGAAGAAATTTTTAACAAAATCCTTCAAAATAACAACTTTAACTATCATAGTGATGGTGTCTCTGTGTCAAAGTCTAGTCATGTTTTGTTGCATCCAAAAATCAAAAGCAAAGTTGAACAGGATGCCTGTATTGAAGGGTCTCTATATAAGGTATACATCCTGAAAATAATTATTTGGTATTTTCTTGGATTTCCTAGCAAGATGCATGCACTCCCACAGTAAATACCATTTCAGGTTAAAATGATAAATATCACTGAATAAATAATGACATCACCAGCAAATTCTGACATGTAGATAAACTTGTTTTTTAATCTTAGCGTTTTTATTTTTTTTAAGATAAATGCTATTTTGGGGAGAAAATCAACTTCTGTTCATGTTTTTCAGTCTGTCGTTAAAAAAAATCAATTAATTTGATTCACTGACTTTCGCAAATTCACCAATTGAAAAAAAAATATACTTGTTCCCTCTATCTTCCCTTCAGTTCTGGTAAAAGAGAAATAATTCCATTAACATCATAAAAATGAAATAATTTTAATTTAGAGGCTGCATTGCTGAAGTCCTGTAAGTGTTTTCATGTAGATCTAGCTAGGAACAATCAGCTCGAGATCTGCACATCGAGACAGCCACCTGGAACCATTATTTATGACTTTTTGAGGCCTGTTTATATTTTGTTGGAGGAAAAATGAAAGCCTACCTGAACTTTGCCCCAAATAAATACTTCTAACACTAACAAAAGAAAGATCACAGCCAGAGAAACAAATGTAGATGTTGTTACAGAAATAAAGGTAAAAGAAGCTGATACACTGATCTATTCAGTTTTCTGTGTCAAAAAAACCAAACCAAACCCAAAGCCAAAAAGCAAAGAAAAGTGAAATACACACTTTAAAATTAAAGTATACTTAGTACTAAAGGAGGAACTGAGGAAAGTCTGATGAGTATACAGTAATAGAAATCATGTACCAAATAAATATGGAATGAAAAAAGCCAACTCTTCCTTCCTAATATCAGACTCTTCCTCTTTAAACTTAAAAAAAAGGGTTTAGATATGTTCTCAGAAGACAGAGTACACTCCTGTCAGTAAGTCAATATATTAGGCAGATCCTAAATACTGTCAGAAAGTCATATGCTCCTACTTAAGTTCCCGTAGAGATCAAATATGCCATCTTCACCTACTGTCACTCCAAAGTACGCCATCCAGGCCCAAGTTTATACCCTGGAATTGCTTTTACAGCTATTCAGTCAAGATTACTTACCAAACACTTCATAAATTGCTGACATAGGACACTGAAAGTACTTGGCTTCAATACTAATCACATCAAAGTTGCTCTTATATCCAGTAGTTTTTTAATATGTTGCTCTCATTAGTCTTGACAATACACTAAACATGACACAGCCATGCGGCTGAAAGACACTTTTTCAGAAACCAGTTTATAAACTATCCCAATGTACTACGTACTAACAAAATTTATGAATACACTCAGGAACAGGACTCAAATATCTCAGAAAACTGAAGACTTTGCTCAAATATACAGTCCAGCCATATTAGTAATACCACCTGAAGTTGAAAAAGTCAGGTGCTGAGGAACACTGCATGGTACCACAGGCAATCTTGAAAGAGACGCTGTCAAAACCAACATATTAGATTGCAGCAAAAAGGAATGGGCTATCAGTTTATTACTCAAAATAAATGCTAACTACTAATTAAGAGGGAAGTAATGCTCTCAATGAAAAAAAATTAAAATGTAAAAAGTAATTATTATGGAAACCTGGCTTGCCATACTTGTTTTACTCTCACAGCAGCTTTTGCAGCAACTGTATGTACCAAAGGTTTCTGAACGACATTCATATAACTCGCCCAAAGATACTGACAGTAGCTGCTTTTGTGTGAACCCTGCCGGCAGTGGGTAGGAGAAGCAGTATAAGCTGAGTTAAAACATGGGAACTCCCAGTCAAGGAAGGCAGCAGGACTGCTGCCATCTGAAACTGGTCCTCCCAGATTCTCTTAGGATTCAATCAGAATGCAACCAACTCACATTAAAAAAACAAAACAAACAAACAAACAAACCAAACCCCAAACCAAACCCCAACCCCACATTCAATTTAATTGTGAAAACAATACACTTTGTTTATACACACCTCTCTGTTCTCACATCTACCTGTATCAAGCTCAGAGAAAGGAGCATAATTTTTACTGAAAGATTACTTTGGACTTAATAGAAATGTTCTCTTTCTACACCTAGTTTTCTTTGCTTTCCTTGGGGATTAACACCCACTATTCCTACTCTGCAAAAAGCAACTTCATAGCTTCCTTCATCTGTTTCTACTCTTTTCCACAAAATGCCCCTTCAATATTTTCCATGAACTTACTGGCTGCTATTTGCAAAAGACTGGTTTAATGGAATTGTTGCAATCATAAGCCCTTTCCTTATGAAGATTCTCCTCCAATTGTATTTTGGTTTATCATCCTCTACAGAATTAGATTGATGCGTTTTATCTTGCTGTTAATGGTTTGGCAGCATACTTTGAAATTTTTCAGAGTAGTGAAGCCAGAAGATGAATAGCATCTCTCTCATATTTATTAAAGTGTTTGGGGTTGTTTTTTCCCCAAAGACGGAACAAAATAGAGAAGAAAAAATTGTAGATTGTATTGCACAGCTTGAAAAACAGGCACATATGGTTTTGGACATGGAGAGCATCCAGATATGCTGAACCTCATCAGCCATTTAGAAAGTGGTCAGAAGACCTCTGTCACCTGTGATTTTATTTATTTATTCTCAAGTCTTACAGTCTTGATGATTCTTTCAAACTCCTGGCTTAGATAAAATTCTCCTTGGATGTTCCAACTAAAAGCTTAGTTTTAAAAACTTAGGTACTCTGGAATTTTCTCCATTTCAAAAGTAGAATTAATCTACTCTGCAAATGAAAAAAATGCAGCAAAGTCATAAAGAAATGGGATTGTCAGCACAGAGTAAAGTGGAATTCCAAAATATATAAGCCGGTTACCATGATCAAATATCAAAGGCTGAGTAGGTTTAACAGTGAGTGAAGGTACTGTGTGATAGGTATCTCTGTGTAAAAGTAAAAATACTCATGAAGTGGTTATGGAAAACAGATGATCAAAGTCGAATGTTGCTGTTATATTGGGATTATAGAGCCCTAAAAGTACAATGATATACTGACCAAACCCATAACAAAAAGCCTCATTCATTAAGAATCTCACCACATGTTTGGAGTTATACTGAAAAATGCACCTTTTTACTCTTTTGCAAAAGAAAATAATGTAATACATGTCACAGAATCACAGGGGTTGGAAGGGACCTCTGGAGATCATCTAGTCCAACTCCCTGCCAGAGCAGGGATACCTAGAGCAGGTTGCACAGGATGGTGTCCAGGCAGGTTTGGAATGTCTCCAGAGTCGGAGACTCTACCACCTCTCGGGGTAGCCTGTTCCAGTGCTCTGTCACCCTCAAAGCAAAGAAGTTCCTCCTCATGTTCAGGTGAAACTACCTATGTTCAAGTTTGTGCCCGTTACCTCTTGTCCTGTCACTGGGCACCACTGAAAAAAGACTGCTGCCATCCTCCCGGCACCCTCCCTTTAAGTATTTATAAACATTGATGAGATCCCCTCAGAGTCTTCTCTTCTCCAGACTAAAAAGACTCAAGTCCCTCAGCCTTTCCTCAGAAGAAAGATGTTCCAGTCCCCTAATCATCTTTGTAGCCCTCTGCTGTACCCTCTCCAGCCGTTCCCTGTCCTTCTTGAACTGGAGAGCCCAGAACTGGACACAGTACTCCAGGTACAGCCTCAACAGGGCAGAGTAGAGAGGGAGGATGACCTCCCATGACCTGCTTGCCACACACCTCTTGATGCACCCCAGGATGCCATTGGCCTTCTTGGCCACAGGGGCACATTGCTGGCTCATGGTCATCCTGTTGTCCACCAGGACTCCCAGGTCCCTCTCTGCAGAGCTGCTTTCCAGCAGGTCAACCCCTAACCTGTACTGGTGCATGGGCTTAGTCCTCAGCAAGTGCGGTACCTTACACTTGCCCTTGTGGAACTTCATGAGGTTTCTCTCTGCCCAACTCTCCAGCCTGTCCAGGTCACACTGAATGGCTGCACAGCCTTCCGATGTGTCAGCCACCCCTCCCAGTTTTGTGTCATCAGCAAACTTGCTGCTGGTACACTTTATCCCTTCATCCAGGTCATTGATGAATAGATTGAACAGGACTGGGCCCAGTACTGACCCCTGGGGACACCACTTGTCACAGACTTCCAGCTAGACTCTGTGCCACTAACCACAACCCTCTGAGCTCTATCTGCCAGCCAGTTTTCAATCCACCCCGCTGTCCATTCATCCAACCCACACTTCCTAAGCTCGCCTACAAGGATGCTGTGGGAGACAGTGTCAAAAGCCTTGCTGAAGTCAAGGTAGACAACAGCCACCGCCCTCCCCTCATCAATGCGTCCAGTCACGCCATCGTAGAAGGCTATCAGATTACTCAGACATGACTTCCCCTTGGTGAATCCATGTTGGCTACTTCTGATTACCTTCTGTTCCTCCAGATGCTTTGAGATGACACCCAGAACGAGCTGTTCCATCACCTTTCCAGGGATGGAGGTGAGGTTGACTGGCCTGTAGTTTCCTGGGTCTTCCTTCTTGCCCTTTTTGAAGACTGGAGTGACACTGGCTTTCCTCTAGTCTTCAGGCACCTTGCCTGTTCTCCAGGACCTTTCAAAGATGATGGAGAGCGGCCCAGCAATGACTTCTGCCAGCTCCCTCAGCACTCGTGGGTGCATCCCATCAGGACCCATGGACTTGTGGATGTCCAGTTTACTTAACTGATCTTTAACGTGATCCTCCTCAATCAAGGGCAAGTTCTCCTTCCTCCAGACTTTCTCTGTTACCTGTAAAGTCTGGGACTCCTGAGGGCTGGCCTGAGCAGGAAAGACTGAAGCAAAGGCAGCATTCAGTAATTCCGCCTTCTTTGCATCATCTGTCACAATGGCCCCTGTCTCATTCAACAGCGGGCCCATATTTTCTCTAGTTTTCTTTTTGCCTCCGATGTACTTGAAGAAACCCTTCCTGTTGACGTTGACATCCCTTGCTAGATTTAATTCCAAGGAGGCCATCGTATACATGTTGAGTGCAATAAAGGTTGGAAGAAAGTAAGAGCACACAGATTTTTCATTCAACTGTTCAATTAAAAAACCTGCCAAATTAAAATATACTATACCATACAAGTCCAGAAATGCCTATGTCCAGTCACACCTGCTACAAAACACAATATTAACCAATATTTAGAATCACAGGATCACTTGGGAACGAAGGGACCTCCAGAGGCCATCTGATGCAATCTCCTGCTCAAAGCATGTCCAGTAAGAGTGGGATGCTCAGGGCCTTGCCCAGTTGAGGGTTGAGTATCTCCAAGAATGGAGATTCCACAACAGACCCCTTTTCCAGTGTTTGACCATTCTCACAGCAAAAAAACAAACAAACAAAGAAGTAATTCCTTATATCATCAGAAATTCTCATATTCCAGCTTGCCCCTGTTGTCATCCTGGGACTGTCTGCCTCTAAGGAGAGTCTGGCTCTGCCATCTCTTTAGTCTCCCATCAGGCAATTGTAGAGATGAGTAAGGTCTCCCCTGAGCCATCTCCTCCTCAGGCAGAGCAAGTACAGCTCTAACAGCTTCTCCTTGGGTATCGAGTGTTCCAGCCCCCAGCCACCTTGGTGGCCCTGCACCAGACTCAGTCTAGTATGTCCATGTTTTTCTTGTATTGGGGAGCCCAAAACTGGATGCAGCACTCCAGTTGCAGACTCTCAGAAGCCGAATAGAGAGGAAGAATCACTTCTCTGGACCTGTTGGCTACATTCCTGCTAACAGGCCCCAGGATGCAGCTCATGATTTGGGGTTTTTTTCCTGCAAGGGCATGCTGCTGGCTCATCTTCAACTTACTGTTGACGAGGACCTTCATATCCTTTTCTGCAAATCTGTTTTCTAGCCAGTTGGCCCCAGCCTGTACTGCTGCAAGGGTTAATGCTCCCTAACTTGATCTTCTTCTATAGTGGGTAATGCTTCACTCCACAGACTCTGTTAGTAGGCCTGGGGACCTTAAAGAGTCATCTTGCCATTGAAAACTGAGATAAGAAAGGCACTGAGTACCTCAGACATTTGTATGTCCTTGGTCATCAGGTCTCACATCCCACTGAGCAGTGGGCCTGCATTTTCCTTTGCCTTCCTTTTGCTGTCAGTGCACTTACAGAAGTGTTTCTCGTTGCCCTTCACATCCCTCCACGAAGACCCTGTTGAGCTCCTGTTTGTCTTCCCTAGATGGCGTGCAGTCTGTTCACCTCCTGCTGCAAACTCCTACAACCACAGCATACCTCCCACAAGTAGGGACATTGCTGTCTCCAGCCCCAGGAGACACACCAGGCACCCCAAAATGGCTAGAGACTTGGTTGGTGGCACTTCTCACAGGACTTCTTTCTGAGTCAAAGCTGATGTGCTGAGCACAGTTGCTTCAGCTGGTATTGCTGCCCTGCCCTCTCACACATCAACATCATCACTGTGCAGTCCTCAGCAGAGCTTCTGGCCTCTTTGCACCCTTGCTGCAACAGCTGACATGTGAAAATGCTCATGACTTCCATGGTACAAAGACATTTTTGACAACGCATGTCGAAATCATCTTATTACTGAATAGTTGTGTTTTCTACAACAACTTTGCACATTTTAACACTCACTGATTCCAAAAACTTGTGCATATAAAAAAGTGAATGGAGGGTTACTTATAAGAAATGAAGAAGGCGAGGAGATAAAGATAACAGCATGAATCTGGGTTACTGTGTAATATGAGAGTGCTCATGGAGGGAAAGCTTCCATCTTTGCACAAGGGAGTGCAGTTTGCTCACAGAAACAAAACCAGAAGTTACATGTTCCCTCTGGAAAGAATATCTCTTTTTTTCTATAATCCTCTTTGAAGTATCACTCACTATTGCTTTCATCACAGAATTAAAAAGATCTGTGTATGGCTTTTAATCCCAGAAGACTAAGTGCAAAAGAAAAGTAAGAGACACATGGTATGTTTCATATCTTTGAAAAAAGCCCCTATCTTATTAGAAGTGATGCAAAAAAAAAAATATCCCATAATAATTATATGTTAACATCTGCATATAAAGTCCTGATAATAGGAATTCCAGGCTAGAGGTGAGGGAAGAGGCAGGCAGAGAGACTGGGTAAAAAAATTACTTACATTCCAGAAGTAGTTCTTGAAGGACATTGTCTTAACCCAGTGGAATGACCATAAGAACTCTCAGAGATTTAAAAGATGAAATTAGGCAAACTATGACTGAAAGAGGGTAAGTGTAATATTTCTCAAGGCACTCATAGCAATAGTCACTGTTATACTATTCAGTGTAATGCCACTTACCCCTATTATCCTCTATCTGTATACATTTGACATCTAATCAATTTTGGGTAAAAATAATTCTCATGACATAGGTCTATTCATAACTCACTGAGCAAGAGATAATAGTGCACCTGCATCGTGCAGACATTCAGTGCTAGGTCTCATCAAGATTAAAACTCCCTTTCACATACACTGCTTTTATCTCAAATGCCTAGTGAATTGAACTGAAATTCTCCTGATTAACACTAGTGCAAGAAAACTTTGGCTCTATAGTGAAAAGCTTACTTTCCTCTCTTAAACATGAGAAAAGTTGATGACTGACCAAGTCAATAAAAGAGAATAAGCTAGCTAATAAACACAAAATTTCTAATACTTTCTGGAAAAGGCAGCTTTCTTATTTATCTCACTTTCTTTACCAAAGTAATTTTTAAAAAATAATAATAATAAAAAAATGTTGATCTAAAATTTAAATCTGTGAATTTGTCTGTATTCTTCAAACAGTTTCTATCAGTTTGACTTGCTAATAGAGAAAATTTAGAAGTCTCTTCCACATCAGTGAGTTTTCTGAAATAAACACCCTTGCACATACAGAGCTTCATAATCTAACTGTACCACTAAATGAAACACTGACGCTTAGTTTCCCAGTGGACCTCTGTGTTCGTTTTGCAATCTTGCTGAAAGCCTAAAAACCAAACAATGACATTCAAAGTTCTGCTGCCTGTTACTCAGCAATTGCGTCTGTTTGCTGAGGGCACACACAACTGAGGACAGACATGAGTTGCTGCTTAAACAATGTCTCAAGAGGATGCAGCCTTATAAGAAACAAAATGAAATAAAGTAGTCTGTGGGAAGAAATTTGAGAGGCTGATAAAAAAGGAAATAATGGCAAACCTTTTACATTTCCTCTTTTTACATTCATTTACTTGCCGAAGGACATGCTTGGCATGCAGAATTTATCCTAGATTAAAGGAAATGAAAAAAGGGAAAAAAAACCCACGAACAAATGACTTTACAATTTATATATTTGCATATTTGATTAAAAAAACTAAAATAGCAGCTGAGGGAGGAAAAGTCGCTTCCGTAAGCAAAGGTGTGATGAACAGAAAATATAGTATCACCATCATCCTTCAAATATACTTATACACATGCCACAGCAGCCATCTGTCAAAATGATCTTGCTGTCACAGTTAGTTCTAAGAATCAAACACACAGAGTCTATTCAGCGCAACACCAGGCTGCATGCAGATGAGATGTGAGCTCTGAATCCCAGCCTGCACTGATTTACCAACGACAGCAGCCGGTCCCTAAGAACCAAAGACAGCACCACCCCAAATTCAGCTATGGAAATGTAACCACTGCCCTGGATTAGCTTTCTATTAAGCAGTGGTGCTTTAATCCCCGTTCCTAAAGCTATCTAATCTGAAGGATTAAGGGCTAATTTAAAAGGACATAAGAACAGAAAGGGAAATGTCTGATGGGCACTGAACAGTAAAGCCAAGCTTCTGCAGCAAACAGAGGGTTCCTTGAAGTAATTGTGAAACTTGAACCATTTGAACTGGACACACCAACTTTTCTCTGCTGTTCATACTAGTCCCTCAGGCTAAGTCTAACAAACTCCCACTACACAAAAGGCCTGCTTTAGAAGAGATACAGTACTCTACCTGCCTATTTCAATATGTCTTATTCTGCCTTTATAGTAACTCCAAAACTTGAGCTCTCCATGAATGTGATAGCTGCAGGCGGCCTGTGTAAATCATCCTTCAGGCCTCCTGCAGGGCAATGCCAGCCGTAAACTAAGGAGATTTCCTTTCTCCCTGGACAACCCAGAAAAGTCTTGGGTCCAATTCCTTTAAAATGAAAAGTAAACTTCTATAAATTCCATAGCAGGTCCTGTCAAAATAGAGACAATAAAAACTTCAGCCTACTGTACATGTATTTCAGTTGCTCTGTGTAACCAGATTTTGGATTTCATCTTTATTTAGAGAGTATAGATAATCTAAATACAATTTTTTTCAGGGATTTAAAATTAACATCATTTTTATGTGACTGCATTCTCTGTAAGTTACATGGAAATATATACAGTAGTCAGAACACTGCAGTTACAGTATTAGAACTCTTTCTGGCAACTAGTGGTAAGAAAACAGAAATTTTGTTTCATGAAAAAGCTAGACTTCTGGAATTCAGTTTGAACTGGAATAAACCCAAGGTGGTTTTTTTCTGCTCACTCCCTAAAAAGCAGAAAGAGTATCCTGACAGCTAGCAAGCCAATCACTCAGTCATATGTTATGTAGAAAACCTAGGTTCATGCAGCTTTCTCTTAAAAAGAAAATTAATTAGAATTACTACTACTTTTTTTACAAGCTAACATTTAAATCAAGTTGTTTGCTATGACATAGAAAAAAAAGAGAGAGGAAGATTACTAGAATGCTACGTAATATTTAGTTCTTTTTAACAGTCATTCGGGGGACTTCAGATCTGGAAACTATTTTTCTCCAAGTTCCACTTGAAGTTACACTTGAAGATCCCACACAGAATGAGATGGGAACATTTTATGGGTGACAGACTTGGAGAGGCAACATGGTTCAGATTTCCTTTAATAAAAATCTGGACAAAAAACCCATCTGTTATCTAATCAAAGATTACGGTTAATCAAAGAATGTTTTAGAACTGTTCAATTTTTACAACTTTTCATCTTATAAAAACCCAACAAACAGCAAGAGACAGATTGATTTGTTTCACAAGTAAGATGTCTCTCACCTGTGTCTGAAAAAGTGTTAAAATGACTCATTATATGCAAGTTGTTATTGAAGTTACATCTCTCTGTAACAGAGATACGAACTTGAAATATTTTATTATTCAGACCAGTAATGGCCCATCGTGTTTGCCTCACAGAATCCACTAGTTATTAATAAAATTTTCTGGAATTTACAAAAACAGACAGTGAACATCACTGAAGATGTTACATCAGACAAGTAACATTTCCGCTTCACCGGAAGTTGCCTTCAGGCAACTGCTCATGAAGAGAAGTTTGTCTGTCTCTGTCTCACTAAAACATGAAAATTCCTTTCAGAAAGACGCAAGCACATATAGGAGTGTTTTTTTCTGATAAATTGCTGTGAAGATGTCCTTAAGTTTATTGGCTTAGTGATTTTCCAACGATTTTCTAAGGAATTATAACTAAGACAGGAGAGAATTTCTATCTGAACCAGTTCTCAAGCCTAGGTTCTGAGACAGGCAGAGTTCATTCATTCTTGGTACCAGTGGCTTGTGCACTTTTCCACTAAGCTTAACTTAAGTAATTTTCCCTATTTTGAAGTTAGAATTCTGAAAAGGTTCTTACTGTTTTCTAGCTATTCCTGTCAATTTCCTGATTACTTTTCCCACACTCCCTTACTTTTTCAGCACCTTCTGTTGCACTTTTCTTTGCTTTTGCACCCATTGAATTTTTTTTCCTTTTACAAAACAATTAAAACACTGCTACATCAGCAGGCTGCTGCTAATGAATAGTGCAGTATAGGGTGGAAAGATTATTAGACACATTTCTCAAGCTTGCATAAAAATTAAGAGCTTATTTTCTTGTGGTAAAGTATGAACTAGAGATCAGGAAAAAATGGCTCCTGTTGTACTGTGAAAAAAATAAATTGCAAATACTAAAAAAGAGAAACTTCTTGAGATGACTTTGCTCAGAGTCATGGTCTGAACACTTTGAAATGCCACCTTTAGTTAAGCACCTCGAGCTTCATCATTAAACTAGGAAAAATTCAAATTTAAATAAATAGATGGAGGGAATATTGGAGTGGACTCAAGAAAAAAATAAAAAGAACCTTGTAACACAGAAAAGTGGGATATGAAGGCAAGCAAAAGAGAAGACTAAAGAAACAGCAATTGTCTTAATTTTCTGATCCCTGCAACATGAGAGGCTGCTGTCCATTCCTTCTCTAGCGACTTTGACTGACTCCCTGCTATAAACACTGTAGCATTGGCTACTTTTGCTTTTTAAAATTTAGGTTTTGTGGCTTTTTGTTTTAAAGCAAAATTAAAAAAAAATGCCACGCCAAAATGCTATTATCTTTTCATTTTTTTTTTCTGTTTTTTTTTTTTAATCTTTCTGCCTAGGCTATGTACTTCTGAGACTAGTTTCTAGCTAGTTTGTAAACACCCTAACATGAGGGTTTGCTTTTATATTATTTTCTCCAAGCTACTATTAATCCTATTTAACAGATGCTCAAGACATCGAAGGAGAGATATATTTCACCAAATTTTAGACATTTACAGCCACGTTAATAATCGATGCTCCAGGCTGGAGATAAAGAGGCCCATCTAGGACATTGTATATCTAATTTACTTGAGATGCGCCCTATAACTGGCTACCTCTCTTTCATACATAAAGGCAAACTACATGACTTTGTTCCAGTGATGACAACTAGATTTCAGGCATCTGAAATTTGTTAGCCTTCCCAACAGACTTCATGCAAAATACTCAGAAAAAAATATGTGACATGAGAGGAAACTGATCTGTGACATTGGTCATCAGACAAGTTGATCTTCACTCCAGCATCCCTTTCTTCCTCTCTAATACGTATGCATGCACACAGAAACACACAGATTGTCTGCGTGTATACATGAATCCACCCTTTCATACTTCCAGCGCAAAAAATATAAAATAAAATAAAACTAAACTAGAGCATTCCAACACAAGCATCATAAAATACTTTGAAATCAAAATGTTTTTATAAAGAGGCAACAACTGTAATCAGTAACTCAGGATGGAAGGCTGTTGGGTACTAGCATGCTTCTCAGTTTGAGAGAATCACTTAGAGCAGACAATAAAGCTGGTTTAAATTGTTACACTTCTACACTACATCTCTGAAATTTATACCAGCCATAAGCCTTTTGCCTTTTTGCTTAAAAAAAAATATGGAGATACAGGTCTATATCCTGTAAATGAGATGGAATTATCTACTCCCATCATAACTGTATCCTCTGAACTACTGGCTTCTGTTTTTCTCTGCTTTAGCCAACACAAACAATCCTCTTTGGCAGGGCAGGATGACTACCTCCTTGTAAACAACTCTTTTTGACAAAAAGGTGCTGAAATTGATACAGTGTAAAGATTTTAGAAAATTATTTTCTGTGCACCTTATGAATTTCAATTTTTCCTAATCAATTAGACATGAACACTGACATGAGAAACTTAAAAAAACATAATGTACAACAGTGAAAAGCCATATTTTAAGCCACAGTGTCTGAGATCTTATCAGATACCTGTGCTGAGGTAAGTGACCTAAATGACAAAGGAAACAGCGTGTTCATGAATGTCACAGGCACTAACAAATTAGGAAAGAGTACTACACACAGCAGAAGGCAGGAAAATAAAAAGGATTCTGAAGAAAATTGTGTCTACATGAATGAATAAGAAGAAAGTTTAAAATTCAAAAGGGAAAGAAATGACACATAACACTGAAATAACCAAACGGACTCCTTTGGACAATGTAATCCACAGTTCAGCACACAAGTAAAGCTGCACAGAGAGAGAAAGAGACAGAGAGAAAGACAAAAAGCAAATTAGATAAAGCTTGTGATACCACATCACAGCATAAAACCACCCGAAGAATTCTGTGTTATAAGGAAACAGCCATCATCTTTATAGAAAGAAGATTTATTTACAGCTTGGTAAGACAGTGACTGGTATTTTTTTCCTGATATTTAACTTTTATTTTTTCGGGATATAACCACTTAGCTCATATTGACCTCTTGTTTCACCATAAACAATTTTCCTTCTATCTTCTTGCTTCACCTTTCAAACTTCAGTGGACAGCTATTTCTCTTTGGACCTTACTATACAAAGTGGCAATGACTGAATGATGTCTAAAGTCTGCAAGCTGGTTTTAATCAAACAGCAATACATGTTCCTGTCTTCAGAAATGGGATACTTACTGTGTTCTTTTTAATTACCAATTCTGTAACTGTCAAATAACCCAAGTTTGTCTTGTCAAGACAAACTTGTCTTTTAAAGGCCTACCACTATTAATCCTATTTTTCTATACATACTTACTCAGGCTAGTTTGTTTGCTACTGTGTGGCTCCATTATAGGTCAATAGCAGTTACATACACACTTACTTAAATAACACAGCAGAAATTAATTTTTCTTTCTCTTAGTAGCTCTTTGGGGATGGAATTAAAAAAAGAATTAGGAAAACAGAAAATTAATTCAACGTATTTTATTCAGGATAGGTCAAGGGAGAAGGAAGTTACGAGAAACGACTTTTGTTATTAGTCTTTGAGGTTTGTCATTTATGCAGAAGAGGAACTGCACTCAAGATAAAAAAGACTAAACACATCTAAAGCGACAAAAACCAGTAACTGATGTGTGAATTTAAAGATCATTACACTACACAGTAGTAGAGGTTGCAGATAATAAATGGAGGTCAGCACATGAATCACTTAGCTTACTTCATTGTCTAAGGCAAGCTTAGCTTTATATGACTACAGATATAAAGAAATTATTGCTCACAAGACACGTCATCTTTGTAGGTCTTTGGCCCTGTAGCGTTACGTGCTCTTCCAATAGCCTCAAAGAGTTAAATCTGTTTCTGTGTGCATAGGTGTATGGATGTATATAAAACTTCTATGGAACAGTGAGCATAAAATTTACTTTCTTAACAAATGCTTAAAATAAGGGGGTTTTTTAACTGATTTACAAAATATTTTCACCATCAGCAATAAGTTATACTTGGGCAACTTCAAAATTGCATGTTGGAAGCAAGTAGGTACAGTGCTGTAAGATTTATCAATAAACTCTCCCACATATAGGATCATAAAATATTTTCTTTGCTTTCCTTCCTGTAGGTAGTTCATAATTTGGCTAATTTAAAAACATGACACACATTGCAAAAGCAGTATTTGGTATATTTTACTTGATACTTCCACCTGCAATGTGTCAAAGTACTCTGCCATTATTTATGGTCCTGGTCATTATTCAGATATATTAGTCACAGATTAGTTGTTCTCACTTCACCATATCAAAACTCAACACTGACAACTACTCATGTTGACTTGGGCTGTGCCTTCCATCTTTTTTCATCACAGTTTCATTAGACACCTCTTAGAAGATTTTTTAGACATTTTTTTTCTCCAAAACTTCCTTACCAATACAAAACCTTTATAAATATGTGATGTAGATGAATATCAAATTCTAAATCTTTATTCCCTTAGCCACCTGTTTGATGGAATGGCAAAATCTACCTACACCTGGAAACAATTCCAGCTGTCATAACCCACTGCAGTATTAGCCTCAGAACAGAACTGAGTTTGATTAGATCCATCCCCTGACTTCCACGTAACCTTAATCAGCTTCAGCGCTCTTACAGATGGATGTCAATCAGAAGTCCAGTCTCTCCCACACACTCTCAAATGGAGTCTCCCCCTTTGACATCCTCCTTGAGGTGTTTCAAATCCTGCACCAGAGCTTTTGCTATTCAGACGCATATACCCTGGGAGTGGTTCAGCAGGGAACCTAAACCATCGTAGTGCCTCCAAGCACCCTTCCAGTGGGAGCAGTTCCTTTATGTCCTGAAGTGGCAGTATAGCCAAGAACCCATAAGTTTTCCTGGCACACACACACTATACTCTCTTTAAAATAACCCAAACAACTTAAAGGTCTCCCAATCCCAGCCATCAGGGGAGGGCAGAGAATGCACGAGTGCAATTTTTATGGGTCTGCAAAAAATAAAATCTATGCAGTTGGCTTCATGTTCTCACTACAGTTATCATTCCTGGCAGAAATTTCTGCATATTTTGCTCCTGATTGTGTTATAGCCATCTTTCCATTTGAAGTATTCTTTCCTTAAATAAGACTCTGATCTTTTCTATGCCCCTGAGATTCAACTGAAAATTTTAAGCGTGAAGCTTCCAGAAGCTTTGCTTGTCTCAAGGAAACATTGTTCAAAGTCAGTGTGTATGTTGGTTTAGTCCAGCTCATACTAATTTTTCTTCAATGTGTTCTCCATTTCCACTGTGAAACCTATCCCTGTAAATTGTCCACGATTTGCAGGGATAAATCACCTTAGTCTTGATTAAATGCGGAATGTTACCATATATAAACTATGCAGTGCGGTATGCTTGTCTAAGTGCTTTCATCAAGAAAACTTTCATCACAGACAGAAATCCTGAATAACCACTGCTCCTGTGCTGCACAGTCACAACGTATATGCACAGTAAGCCTGATGCAGTTAGGAAATGTAGGATTTACTCTATATAAGCTCTATATAAGGATTTACTCTATATAAGCTTATATATATAAGCTTATACTCTATATGTTCATGTATGAAAGGTCTAAGAATTTCTGAAAATGCATGTGAGCTGCAAACTAGAAATTCACCGCTGCGTATGGCACCATTTGCTTAAAGCCACTTAGTTCTGAAAACTCCTGATAGTTTACCACATGCAGTTTAGAGATTCATTCAAAATGCAAGCTGAAATAGAACATGTGTTTGCAAAAGTACACGCAATTCAAAAAATAAGATGTACATATGCTTCAGATGGTTAAATCCAGTTGAAATAGACTATTTTTAACAGCACATCTTAAAAAAAATGCCTTCAGATAGTTGATTTATATAGTGATTCTGTTTGGGTATTAACTGTCTAAGTTCACATGAGCAGACAATATACAGTAAACAAATGCCTTTATCAAAACCCTTTCTCACTACAAAAAGTTCAGAAAATGGAAATTTAGCCACATGTGTCATGGAGCAGTAAAATCTTCCTACGCTGACTTTTTAAAAGCCATTCTGACCACATTTTTATAGATTTTTTTCATATCAATGCTATTTTTGAAATTATCACAAAGTATTAATTTCTGCAGATTCTGTCTCAGAGATTTATTTATTTTTTTTTCTCTTGCTTGGACTCACTTACTTTGCAGACACAAACTGGTAGGAAAAAAACCCCTACAACACCAAAAAAACCCTAAAAAATGCAATGGTATTTCTATTAGGAGGTTGTGACATTTATATGGTACAAACAGACTTTACTATGACACAATTTGGATGTCATCCTCCAAATCACTATTCCTCCTTGTGAAGCATTCACCTAAATTAAAATTAACACAAATCCAAACCCAATATCCAAGTAATTTAGTATTTTGAAATTGAATCAATGGAACTTTATTTTACTATGGCAAGATGCACCAACACTTCAAAGCCAAATGTCCACAAATTAGACCTGCTTTGAATGACTGTCCTAAAGAGCAAGTCTTCCAACCTCTGTTTCTGTGCATGCGTTTCTCAAACATCAACTTTTTTAGACTCTCACTTCTACATACAATTTTTTATACATCCAAACCTAAACACATATAAACTTAGAATATTTGTTCAAAATAGACCTTCATATAGAGGTACGTAGAAATCTTAAATTGTCATGTGGCTATTTCCATGTATTTAAACCCTATAGTGTTATATTTGTCTGCATGCATACCTCCACATGCAAAAATACCACATTTAAACATGATGCTTATTACAAGTAAATAAGACAGAACTTAGCCAAAGTAATTCAAAGTCAGAAATACAAACACGGTTGTTAAACCTTTGAAGTTTTCTGTGAAGTGCTAAAATAGTCACAATCAAAAAAGCTACAGCTTGAGATACTTTAAGTGAGCTGTGCAATATAATTGCACAGTTAATAGAAGCATAATCATCTCAGCAGGAATTAAATAAGGCAAATACAACTGCTGAGTTGTTTTTCAATATTATTAATTTCAAAGCATATTTTGCACATGCTGGCATATTTAGGGAAAGCAAGACAACTTCAGATCACAAGAGTATACATTTTAAGGACTTCCTTCTGATGATGCAGCGTGTAATGAGAAACCTTTGAAATGATCTTAATCCAAATATTTAACATGCATCTAAAAAATAAATCTAAACCCCATATCTTTCATACTTCAACTGACTGCATGTAAAAGCGTTTGTTACAAGTTCAACTACAGAACAAATAGGTAGAAAGAATTAAGTCATCAGCTACGCAAACTCCGCAATGTTTTTTTAGCTTTCTCTCATTTCATGTTTCAAAAAATAAGGATAAATTTGTTGACCCTTTTTCAACAAATGAAACTAGGAAAAGGGGGGGAAGCATTTTCATTCTAGTTAAAGGGAAGTTTTTGTTCCTAAAATAAGAGAGAAAAAAGTGAGTAATAAACTTAATAATTAATAATTATATCCTTATTCTGTGTAAAAAAGCATTGTAGTGCAGCTGTTGCATCAGAAACAACAAAAAGCAGTAGGGTAACAAAAAGCAGAAAAGCTCTTTCTCAAAGACTAAGGAAAAAAAACCCAACATGAACAAGACCGGTATAATGTGATATAGATTCACTGGCTTTACATTAAGAAATCTCTAAACGGTCAGGTTAAAAGGTGCTATGTACCCCACAGCCTTTTAAAATCTAACAGCAGTAATGATATTAGCTACTCCAGAATTGAGCATCCAGCGGTCTGGGAACAGATGGCAGAAGGGGTATTTCTTTAAATGTTCCTAGAATGTCTTTGAAATCTCAAGTCTTGTGCAGCCTGTCCAGCCTTGAATCCATGAGTGTGGCACTAATGTAATGCTCAGATCTATTTTACTTGGCATCAGTCTGCAACCATTCCATCATTCCTACAGAATCAAGATGCCTATATATATAAACACTTATCTGATTAAGAAATGTTACTTGATTAATGGAGACTGTTTTACTTGTCACATTCAAATGAAAGAGAAGACAAAATAGCCTGCTTGGCAAAGCAAAGACCAAGTTTTATGATCAAAAATTTTTCTATAGCCTGGCTTTTTCATTGGCGTTCAGCAACTCACGCTGCAGAAATACTTTCTAGAAATGTCTCAGGCTCAACAAACTTTTGCCAGTTCCAAGACAAGGTTTCAATGGAGCCCTCCCCAGGTTGCTAGCAAATTGCACATGAACACAAACCCCATCCTTCTAGGAACTGCGGCTCCTCTAGGACGTCCTTCCTCCAGCATCTGCTACTTCCAGGTAGCCTCAGTGTAAGGACAAATGATACAACTGAAGGTTGGTGGGTTTCTTCTAGAATTGAAAGTTCTGGAAATTGTGGTTGCTAGCCTTGGGGATGTTCCTGGTGAGTACTAAAGGTTTTTGAAAGCGAGTAGAGAAATTGATAAGCTCCAGAACATGCCTAATTTCAAGGGAATTTAGATTATTTAGATTATTCTGGTCTGATTCAGGCTAATACCAAATTGAAACTTCTGTTTGAGAATCAGAAATTCTGCTTTTTGGCCAAATCCTGAGGCTAAATCATGTGAAATTTATATCCTTCCAGGGTCAGGGCAGGGGAAGGGAGCTGGTCTGAGGGTTTTTTAGGGGTTTTAGTTCACCTCCAAGCTTTGCTAACCACCATATTCTGAGATATAACAGAACAAATAACATAACCAACATTTTTTTTCACAGTCTAGTATAAGATTCCATAGTGTCTGTTCATTCTTCAGAAACCCACAAAATCACATTTATACCAGAAGTCATACTTCTAAAATGCTTTACCAAAGTTAACATCATTATCCTTGACAAAATTCAGCTTCCAGCTGATGCCAAGAAAACAGTTTCTATTAGCTCATTAGATTTCTTCCCTGATTAAAAGAGAAAAAAGACACTTTAACAGAAAGGATTTTAGATGTTTTAGAGCCATTTTTAGAGTTCTTTCAAATATCTGCTTTGATTCTAGACACAGACAGTAAAGACTGACAGTCATGGAAACTAAATTCTGATTTCCAATCTATCTGCTGCTGTTTGCTTTTCTTCTGACCACCGAGATTGCTGTAATCATAAAAATTTCAAATTAAAGAGCACTAAAACTTAGCTTAGTTCTACCTATCAAGGTGTGCTTGAAAAACAGGAGTATAATGTGATTTTTACTAGAAGTGCCTTTATTCTAAAAGCTGTATATATTTCTGTAAAATAAGCACCTGGCATACAAATAACAGATGGCAAAGCATATGGTATTTCACTTACAAATACAACCAAACAAAACTTTTAAATCTGCCCAAAAAGTAGGAGTGACCCGAGTAGTCTTGGCTCAACTGAACAAACACAACTCAACAGCAGCCTTGTATCACAGAAGAGCAGCAACTGGCGAGACATTTGTAAGTGGCATTGATTCATGTCCATAAATTGAAACCGGCTGATCATTTCCAAGTGCCATCAGAGCCACAGAGGCATGTCAATGCCCTGACACTTGGCACCAGCTACAACAACTGCCCAGAGCACAAACAGTGGCAGGATCCTGTAACGGATGGCACAGTAAAAGTCTGCTGTTAGGCTGGCACTGTGTTTTATTATTAATTGGGCATATCTGCAACTCCACAACAGCTGCAATGGTGCTGTGTTACGCAGAGTAAGAGAAGGATAATGAAACCAGGAGCACTGCAAACAACTAATAAGAGTCTTACCTCCACTGTCTCATGTGACACAGAAGGAATGAACATGCTTTATGATACTACCTTTTTTAATGATTTTTCAATTCTCCGTCATTTCTTATGATTTGCTTTTATTACATTTGTGCTGGTTTTGACTAGGATAGACTTAATTTTCTCCACAGTATTTTGTATGGGACTATGTTTTGTGCTGAAAACAGTGTTGATAACACAGGGATGCTTTAGTTACTGCTGAGCAGCGCTTACACAGCATCGAGGCCCTTTCTGCTCCTCACACTGCCCCACCAGCGAGTAGGCTGGGGGTGCACAAGAAGCTGGGAGGGGACACAGCCGGGACAGCTGACCCAAACTGACCAAAGTGGTATCCCATAGCATATGACGTCGTGCTTAGCAATAAAAAGCTGGAGGAAGGAGGAGGAAAGGGAGGATGTTCAGAGTTAGGTGTCTGTCTTCCCAAGTAACCATTACACCTGACTGAGCTCTGCTTTCCTGGAGATGGCTGAACACCTGCCTGCCGATGGGAAGCAGTGAATGAAATTCTTGTTTTGCTTTGCTTGCATGTGCAGCTTTTGCTTTACTTATTAAACTGCCTTTATCCCAACTCACGAGTTTTCTCACTTTTACCTTTCCAATTCTCTCCCCCATCCCACCGTGGAGGGAGTGAGTGAGCGGCTGCATGGTGCTTAGGGGTTAAACCAGCCAGCTGGGGGTTAAACTACGACAACATTCTTAGTGTGAGCATGTGCAGAAGCATGTGCATTCATGCATATCTACGTAGCCAGTGAGTTTTCTTTTAGAAGGAAAAAGGACTCTTTGCCATATTCAGGATTTGATTTAATTTAGTTCACTTCTGGTGTGATACCTAAGCAGTTTCTGGTTTCATAAGGCATTGCCTGTGCTCGTTTTACTTGGAGCTCGTAAGTCGTCCTCGCTGGAAATATACACACTGTCAAATAAACAAATGCTTTCCTTTCATGCTTCTCCGGTTACCTGAACATAATTGTATCAGTTGTGGGAAACAGGCCATTTATATAGGCTAGAAATGTCTTATTCTCACCCCAAAAAAAGGAGGGTCAGCTTTTGATCTCAAACCTAACTCCAGCTCACTCGTGCTCAGAACGAGGAAGTGAACACATATTTTCTGAAAATAAACTCAGAAAATCATGAGTCTGAAGGACATAGCCTTTAGCAAAAAGAACATCTAATACTGAAGAATCCACACTAACAAACAGCTGAGGTCTAGCAGAACTCAGAACAGAAAACAAATTTCAAAAGAAGGAACCCCTTTTTATGGCTAAGAAACAAGAATTCTCAATGGACAGAAAAGCAGGTTCTAGTTGCTGTTTAGGATAAATATAAAATTGTTTCCCGTTGTGGAATCTCCTTTTGCACGTACTTTGTAAAAAATAATGAAAAAAGTCAGCTAAAGAGAATGCCAATGCTATCTTTTCAGGTTATTCTATCCTTGCTACTTTAATATCAGTGCTCTCTCTAAAAGAACATTAAAGTTGGCATTTTGTAATTCTGCAACTCTTTAACTTCAGTTCAGACGGTATTTAGGTCTTATCAAAATTGGGGGTTTTTGTAAAAGCAAATAATTTTTTCCAGTACTGGAGATGCCACAGCAGTAGAAATGAACAAGACTACAACATGCTTCTTCCGTAACCAGGACTACAGAAGAGGTGGAGCAGGACGACCAAGGTAAATCCTTTAAGAAAGACCGAAAAATAAAAAAGCCCCGTTCCTTAATAGAAGAGATGCTAATTCCAGATTAAAGAACTGTAAATATAGAAGGTGATTAAAAATCAGACATATCTTTCTTTTTTATAAGTGCCATTTTATAAGCCACTTGAAGCAGTCTACATGCCATCAAAAGGGATGGTCTTGCCTCCCCTTTTACCCTGACTGCCCCTCCACTCCAAGATTCCAGTTTGGAATCTCTAGAGCAATTTTAAATTTAAACAATTTAAATTTAAAAAAGTAACGAGCTATTAGGATGCTCTAGTTAAATTTTATATATTCTTTACTATGTCTTCAGCTAAATTATCCTCCTGGCAGAATGGCCGTAACAACAGCCTTGCAACAGCAACCTTGGTAGTTCAAAGGGAAGGAACAGAAATATATGACTGAGGGCAAAAATGCAGAGAAAGTATTTGGAAAATATTTCTTGAGAACAAAGGTAAAATATAATCTCCCTAATGTTGAAGAAAAACTAATTTATTGATACTGTATAAGACATACAAACCAAAATAGTCTGTCCTTATGTAAAGAACATCCTCAAAATATGCCGAGGGTCAGTGATTCTTTGTTTTAAGTGCTAAATAAGTTAGACTATTAATTAAATGGCAAAACCTGCCTTTGTTTCCTGTCTCTTTAAACTCAAAATGATTATTAATTGTCAAAAGTGATTTCCTTTTGTCTCCAACAAATCAGAAAAGGTGTACCCCTGCAGGTTAACTATATTAAATAATTTTAAATCAGATAATTAGGGTACTTACACTAAAAATCTTACTCTGCTGCATTACCACTATTTTTATACAGACGTGCTCTCTCTGGAAAGCTTAGAGTTGCCATTTTATGGCTTTTCACATACATTCCTTTGAGCTAAATATTTTTCTTCAGAGACCCTAGAGCCAGCACACATGTATGACACCCCTTCAACATTACAAAATCTAGGAAATGCATGATTTTAAGAAAAATGTATTGAAATGGAAGTATAATAGTGAAAATATACAGTGTTACTTTCTTTCTGAAACAGCACTGTTGCTATGGCAATTTTCAAATTTAGTATTTTCATGAGAAAGCTCTCTTTTTTGAAAGAGCTTGAATTTTTATCCACCTTTGTATGCTCAATTACACTTTCAAAACAGTATATGAAAGGTTCAGTTCTGCTTCTATAACTTTTAGTCCTTTCTCTAAGTAGATATTTCTTAATATTTAGTTCCATATTCTAAGACTATGAGTATCAAATCAAGTTCCATTTTTTCTTCTTCTGTAAATGAGTTGATATTGTCTTGACAACTTTTAGAACATTCTGTCAACTCTTCCACCTGGAAATAAATATGAATGAAGCAAATATATTTTTACTGACAAATGGAAAAAAAAAATCAAAATGGAAACATTAATACATTGAAATTATTTTGATAGAAGAATATGTATGTTCACTCACAACAGCAAAGAATGTACATGTTAAATCTCTCCCGTGGTGATGTTATTACACTTTAATAAACCACAGAAAGTATCTCATCATAAAGATACTCTAAACATGGCTAATCATTATTAATTTGTTGATAACTGATTGCAATAACATTAATCCAACAAGCTTCGCTTCACTCTATGTATGTATAAGAAATAGTTCAATAGGAATGCCACTATGATACAGCATTAATTAATATCTACTTTTTGTAAAGAGTTACAGATTTCCAGTAGGCTGTGTGATAGTTAGACTTTACAGGAAGTGCAAAATCTTTCTTAATTTCAATGGTATTCATTATAATAACATTACAAAATACCATTTGCATCTGCTGTGGGTATATTCTGTAATTCTATTCCAACCAGCAAAGAATGATAGCACACCAAAAAGTCCTAGGGCTGAAGTGCATAGAGTCAGCAAGGGTTTGGTGGATGTAATGCAAAAAACACCTTGCATCTTTTTCCCAAGCGCTGAAGACATGCAGTATCCCTTTGGGAAGAGAAATTAAAATGCCTCAATCTTTCCTTTCCTGCAAAAGTGTAACAACCAAGCAGGCAATTCAAGGAAGAACTGATCATACATATGAAACAACTGTCTTACAGCACCAATTTTACAGCACCGATTTCAAATCTGACAGTGTAAACACAGGCACTCATAAAGAGTCTAACTGAAATTAAGAAACCATAAATGAATGACATGTTGTAGAGGCCAAAACCCATGTCAGAACAACTTGGAGCAGGATCACGCAATTTAGGCAATTTCTTTACATTAAGTTCAAGGCAAAAAAATACTACTTCTCACAGTTAAATTTCATGGCTTTTTTCTATTGGGTCTGATAGAATTACTCTTAACAGTTACGTTTCCCCAAGGGTTTATAAAGCAGAAGTTTCAGAACGCAGTATGTTAGGTATAGTACCCACATGACTGGTATACAGAGAAAGGATAGCTAAAATACACTTTTTAAAGTTCTGCGTATCACTGCCTCTGCTTTGGACTTCAGAAGCAAGCAAAAGAAGCATACAGGGATACTGCTTGCAGCTGTCAACGTGAGGAAATGTACTGGAAATCCAGAAAAAAAAAAGTAGGCAGGGTTTCTTTATACTTTCAAATATAGAGTTTTTATTTGCCTAGTTCTTTACTGTACTACAGTGCACTTAAAAACTAGCATTTGTATTCTAGACTGAGGATTATTCTGAGTGATGTTTTTATGATGCAAAAATAATTGTGTTCTTACTGAAGACAACTCTGGCAACACTGGCAACTCTAGAGACAGCACTTATCGATACAATTGCATGTTGGTGTTCATGTTCTAGTTATGCACAGTACTTTGGTATGCAAAAGGGATTTTAATTGAAATGTGAGTAAAATGGTAGCTGTTGTATTATTGCTATGCTAAAGGTTAATGACTTTACCTAAAAATTAATGCAAATTTCTGTACGTACACATACAAACCTATTTTAAGTTCAGAAAAGTACAGCTGATATGTATTGTTCTTCATGTCCTTTTTTCAGATAGCTTCAGCATAAAAGACATTAAATAGATTGCCTTCCCAGTTATTACACAAAGACTAAGTGCTACAGACAGATGGGGAGAATTTATTTATTTATTTATTTTGCATCACCAGCCACCCTCCTCCTTTCCTCTGCTTTTATCTGGCCTGAGTTAACTTTTATTTATTCCATCCTCATTCATCTGCTTCACTCCTCCTTAGTGTTCTGTAGCTTTTGGAAGAACACATAAATAATAAGATATTAAACACTACTCTTGGTCTGTTGTGACTTCTTCCTTTCATTTAAAGTACATTCAGGGACTTTCAAGAAGACTCCTGCTCTCTGAATAAGACTTCTGAGTGTCTGAATATTGAATTATTTAAACCTTGCAAGTACAGTATCACACTGATTGAGGGAGAGAGTTATGACTCAGAACTATGCCATCTTTTATTTTGATAACATCACAAAATCATAAAACAGAATACTAATACATTGTATACATGTCAAAATGGTATTTCACTACAATATGCACATCTAAAAGTAATATTTCTTCCTAAAACCAAATCACTATAATGAAATAAGAAAGCCAAAATGATTCAACGTGTTCCTCAACATGACATTAAAATGCATTCATTGCTGTGAAAAATTTTAATTTTGAAGAGATTTATTCCTATCAAAGAAAGTCAACCAGCTCTAATATGAGCCCTGAGTGATACATTTTTGGACCGAATGTAACCTTATTAAGTCTGGAGAAGTCAAAATCTGAATCTTCCTATTCATCTATTAAAGCCAATGAGCTTTACATGCTTTTGGAATCAACTTCCTAAGGTAATGGTAATTCTCTATTGTCTAATTTTGATGCATGTTTTAGCAGTTAATATTCTGATATTTTATCTCTTTAGTTTAAACCATAAACCACTAACATGTTGATTGTATTTTTCAAAAACAGTAATCATGAATTAGCTAGGAGAATCTCGCTAAAAAGCCTCAGGCATCTTGTTTAATAGCTCGCATAGACCACATCCCACCATCCTATACAAAATTGATCTTCATTAGAAAAGATCTCCTCATTGCTTAAAAAAGAAGTTATGATATTGCTACTATGCTGGCTCTTCATCCACTCACCATAACAATTTTCCTGCCACATTAATGACAAATATAATTATCTCTCTTCACCTTGAGCTGGAACAGCACAGAACAGCCCTTAATCTAATTGCATCTCTAAATTCATAGGAAAACAGTCAATCATAGTAAAGACTTGTTTGACTGCAAAACCAGTGATGATTCAAACAATTAAGACTATAACTACCTCTGTAATTCACAGATTCGAGACACATCACTATGATATGAAACACTGAAATACCTTCTGGACAGCAGGAGGAGTTTGTAACTTCTGATTTCCTTGGTTCTGTCAACTTTGCCAGCCCGTTAACAGTAAAATAACTGCTGACATCTGGTTCAAGGCTGGGCACCAATTCTGCGGAAAGCTCCACTTCATCTCAGTAATGTCAGAAGACTGGTTTAGAGGTTATGGAACATCAATTTGTTCTGTTTCCCCTCCTCACCTGGCAGCCCAATTATATTCTTTAAAATGGTAATACAATTAATCAGTACGATGGCTTGGGAATGTCATGTAAAATGAATTAAAAAAATCCAATTTCAGAACTGTCAAATTCATTTAGCACAAGTAACGGTTTAGCTTAAGCCCAGAGAACCCCAGTCCTAACAGGGGTTTTGATCAAAACTACTGAAGCACATACAGAGCAAAAGAAAAGTATGGCTTCTTTACACAACATTAAGTGCTAAGCATTTCATAACAACAGAATTTCAAAAGTACAGCTTAGGGTAAAGATGTCAAGAACACAAGGTTTGCAAACCAGCCCTACTAACAAACTAGCATATCTGTCAATACACCCACGTAGCTAAACAGAATCTGGCCTGAGTGCATTCTGTACTTGAAGGCTGGAGTTTGAAATAGTCCAATCTTTAAAAAAAATGAGTACATTTTTCATTTGAAAGGACAGTTTTACTTTTATGACCTTAGAGTCTGATACACACCTAGATGTTTTACTTTCTTTCTGCAACACTGCTGTATCTAGTACCTACGCTAACATACGAGTATCACAGACATTCGCCTTCTGCCCGCAGATGCTAATGTGCTCTCAGCGGCAAAACAACTATACAGAAAATGAAGAGTAGTATCAGCTACTCATATCATGAATTTATAAGAAGCATATATATCCCTATGTATGCACTGGTTTGCTTTTATAGGACTAATGTACTCTGATAATATCTACATCTTCTTCAGCAAAATACTAATACTAAATGAGATTTGGAAATTTGTTTCTCAGAATTTTTTCTTTGAGTGGTGCAACTGGTAGAGCAACATTTACGGAGCAAAGACAAAAAATAAGAAGAAAAAATATAACTTTTACAGTTGTTTTAACTCAAAATAGGTATCATAAGTGTACCACAAAATAATTTAAAATAGCACAGTATTTCTCTGTATCTGAAAAGGGAATTGTTTAAATTTAGCCTCTCTCTGTTCATTAATATTCCATGAGACAATTATGACAGTCTCAAAATAATTTATTTAAATTCTAAAATAATATTAGGAAATAATTTGGTCTGTAGAACATGCTGAAGCAACTTATTAACAATATTTATTATCCTTAACAAGAACAGCATCACTTAGTTTGATAGAGAGGTGATACAGGATTACTTCTTTTTTGCCCAAGTGGATGTGTATGGCTCTTAAAGTAAGATTTCCAAAGTATAATACAATTTCAAATATATGTTTTCAGAAAATACGATGCTGAAGATAGCCAAGCATAAACACATTATTTGTTTGGTTGTCCAGGTGTAACTCAGCAAGAATAGCAATCTTTTGGGAAAACACAAATTTCTCTCTTCTACTTCCCTCATTTCCCAAACACACAAACATAAAAGGACTTGGAATAACCCAAACTGAAAACTGCTACCCTAACATCTTTTACAAGACAGTGGGAAAGAAGTGGCGTGGGAGCACTGCGGTTGCAAATTCTGGAAAGCGTTCAAGGTCTCCCAGCAGCATCTGTGGCACAGTGTATTTTTTCGCTATTCTCTACTGTAGACCAATAATTCCTTCTGGCCTGTAGGAAGGCATGACTGAACCCAGCATTTTGAAAAACTTGTAGACATTTTATCTTCAAGACTGTAAATATCATCAACAACATTCCAGAAGAAATGATGTTTTACCTTCTAATAGCTCTATTCTTGAAGTCTACTTAGTCAGTGTCAGCACTGTATTATAACTACTACCCTAGAAGTGTGTCCTAGAATACATTCTGTGAATACTTTGTTCTAAAACTAAATGTACAGGAAATTACATACATGCTTGTATATGTATATGTAAACACACACACACTGAGTGTATGTGTAGTTTACAATATATATATCTATAGCAAGTTTATTATACATATATCTGGCACAGTAAATGTCTGAAGAATTTTAAAAGAACTTTCTGACTTCACTGGTTCACAGCACTGAGCATCATCTTAACCTAACATAACTGCATGCTTAATATATGTTTTCTAGATGATATTCATAAATGCTTCATTAATGCTGCCTGTTTAATATATGTAACAACAGAAAGAAGGTAACACTTCTACCTGTCTTGCAGAAGAAAATTAAGAAATCATAAGACTACTGAATCACTTAGAAATGCCCTGAAATTACCTGGAAAATAAAAATGTCTTCCGTCTTTTACTTCTCACTTGTAAATCAACATTCCCAAGGCATCTTGCCAATTTCAAAATAATGAGCAGAAATGTCTGATAACAACTTCAAGGGGAAAAAAAAAAAAAAGCATAATGGTACCACTAAAGCTATTCTGTATTGTATTTTATTGCATTTCTATGGCTTGTCTCTTTTATCACTACTTTCTTTTTTTTCAATATTTTTTATAGATTATCCCTTACATAAAATAAGTATCAAAGGAGTCATTACCATTACAGTAGTTAAGAATAAGTAAGGTTGTGTTAATTTCCAAGATACCTGTGTGTCAATGGTTTTAAATATTTTCTGTTCTATCATTTTAGTCCTGATGGGTAAGACAGACAACACAACAGTAATTTCAGGGCCAGTTTGTGCCTGTAGTACTCACCCTGTATGGTATAACAGCTCTTTAAATTAATTAAGGTCCAATCAGAGAGAGTACAGAGGAATAAGGCTGGAAAAATTCAGGCTTGAAGATAAATCAGATGATTGCAAAGGGACTGAACTGAGATATCACCTGAAGCAGAAGGAATGTTGTTAGCAGCCCAGGCAACAGAGCTATATAGAAAATATCCTGTACTGCCATATGAAGACCAAAATACAAAGCGAAGACCGAAATGCAACAAGGGATGCTCTCATCACGTAATGCAAAATGACAGCTAATTTACTAAGGCTGGCAGTAATATCAGCATCCTTCTGGGAGCTTAAAGAATTATTTTCTTCCTACACATATACCTTATAGATTCAAGGTAAAATAATCCACCATGCTTATAGTCATCCTGCACCATATATGTATCATACAAATGGCTTACAAATGGCTGGCACCTCTAGCTGGTGCATATGGGGTATCAATGAAATTAACTACATTCGCTTTTCACTTAATTACCACAACGCTTGAGATGTGAGTGACTTCAATTCCAGCCAACTGTCTTAACCAGCCCTCTCAGAAATATAAATAGAGATTTAAATTTCAAAGGATCCAGCCTGTGCTTTCTTTTTTTGTGCTGTTTTTTGAAGTTTTGAGCTCATCTGTTTTATGTAATGTAACTGCAATAATACTGCCTCCGAGTTAGCTCTGCAATAATTCACTCTTGGTACAGCAATAATTGAGCAAGCAGAAGCTTCTACTAGAGGCATTCTTTTCTATTATTTATTGTAATTTTTTTTTCATAATTTAATGAGAAACATTTCAAAAGCAACATTTTTATCCTTTCATGTTAAATTAATTTACAGTGCTATAAGCCGTAATGAAAACAGAGAAATCATCAGCAAAAAAGCATGTTAATAAAGACAGATTTCTACAAAGTTTTTTAACTAAACTCATAAAATAATTTTTTCTGTTTCTGTAAGGTCCAGCTTGTCTCTATTTGTTCCCAATTATTTAGACATACAGTGAAAATTACATAACAATGAAAAGCAGAAACTACATCAGGACAAAGAAATTGACAATAAAAAAATATTTTTTAACTTAATCAAATCTGATTCATATTAGTATATTCTATCCTAAATATCTGCCTCTGTCTAGTATGGAAAATGCTAACCTCCAGTCTGGTGTTACAAAGATCTTAGGAAAATATATAGGAAAAAAAAAAATCAAATTAAGCAGGCCAGCCTCAAAAATTAGATAAAATAAATTATTATCATTAATAATTATTATTATTATTACTATTATGAACTAAACAAAATACATAGCTTCTCACCCCAACACCTGGTTCAGAGTCTCCATATGAATCAGATACAATAGGTATCGATGATCTTGCTATCAACAGGACTTGAGTCTCCCAGGATTAGGCTTAGTGCAAGGAATTCATAGCTGTGGAAATGTAACTGCAGCTGCAAGTTTGCTCTAAGGACAACATGTGGTCTTTCTTCTTTCATACCCCAACCACAGAGCTGGATTAAAACTAGCTAATCATCCTCTTTTTACCTGAGGCAGCATGCAGCCCAGCAACGCCCGGGTGTAAAACTTGTAGGTTAGATGTCTAATGAGAAACATAAGATACTGAAATAACAAGCTGTCACATAATAGTTCCCATTGCAGAAGTAACATTTCTTGGCACTATTTTTCAGGCAGTGCTACCCTGCCATAGTATTCCATGTCCCACAAATTTAAGGCTAAAATAAAATGGCTAATTTTATTTTTTAAAGCCAATCAACAAGCTGGGATTTAAACACTGTTGCAGCTCTTACTGATGAGGTATAGAATTACAATATCACAGTTAAAAAGGAGAGATGATCTGTTGAAGTTCGTGTACCGTTGTGTCTGTAATTGGTGTAATGTAAGTAAGAACAGGTTTATTTTGTAGCTTTGATCTGGCAGCTTCCAGCAGGTTTCCAGTTTATGGGAGAAAAGGATTTGCCACTTCATTTATAGATCAGTGAGATACACTTTGATATAAACAGTACAAAAAATAGCAGGACAACTGTAAGCTTTCCCTAGCAAAAGACCTTTGAAGTGCAACAATGAAATTTAGTGACTCAATTTTTGGGTTTTGTACTTAGCCTTCTAGGAAGTGCATCTTGCTATTCTTTTTTGCTGAACTATGAAGTAGTTTCAGAAAAAGAGTCATTAAAATTGTGTCCAACCCAGCAGCATGAGGTAGAAATGACAATTAAGTATTTTTAATATAGTAGACAATGTATGGTATTTCTGGAGAGGATATAATTTACATCTTTAATCTGCTTAGTTACTAGATAACCCTCATATTTGCCTCATTGGCAACACTGCCCTAAAAAGCTGTAATATCTGATCCAGATCTTTTTGACTGATACAAATTTGCCAATCAAGCTTCTATAAGATATAGAGACTTCTAACGTGAAAAAAATATGCAAAGTAAGAAAGGTACAAGAAAATAAAAAAGTTACTCTTCTGAACTGATTAATATGCATGCTTCTTGGTGATCATGGCATCTTTTGGTTTTTGCATTATCTTTTCAACTATATAGATAGTACTAAATTGAAGCTATTTATTTTAAATCAGGAGTCCAGATGTTTTCACTCACATACCAACACCTCCGGTGACTATTAGTATATCATACTAAAAACAACCTAAATAACCAGCTGATAAGCAATGTATTCTTCTTTTGGCTGTATTTGTTCATAAATATTGACTTCTGTCTTAGATGCCATAATGTGATTGGCTGAAAGCTTCTAATTTACGAAGGCAAAAATGGACAGTTACATTTCAGATCTCACTTGCCATTCCTCCAGCCTCTTCCAGCTCCATTCTGATTCAGCAGAGATATTCCACGCAAAAGGACTAATGCAAAAACCTATTGTATTATTGCAGACACTTCAATCCAACTTTAAATCACAAAGGGTCCTAGATTAGCATATCTAAACCACAAATCACCCACACTTGCAAGGTAAACTGCTAAACCAAACTATGAGAATACTGTGCCATAAATAACTTCCCAAACATACCATAACCCTAATAAGAATCCTCCCTGTCTCAATGACCAAAGTATCTAATAGAAAAATGACAAGGAAGTAAATGCAGAGAGAAAGAGAGAGGAAAGAACAAGGATTCCACGTCTGAAGAAAATTAGCATCGTGTCCCTTTCACATACCTGAAAATAAAGAGATCTGCCTTTTGTATGCACAGGATGGCAGATAAACTTACAGCCTACTGTGCTTCCCTTCTTGAGGCCTGTTTTGCCTTATTTTTTTTGGTACTAAGAAAAATCATTTCCCTGGGCTCAGTTATTGACTGCTACCAAAGACAGACAACAGGCTATAGTAACAGAAGGCAAATGGATTTCCGCAGTCTGATGCGGGCTCTCTTCTCCCCACTCCCTTCCCTCCCCTGAGAAGCAGCAGCAGTCCTGCATACAGCGGAATTGCACAAAGAATTCATGGGCAAAATTCTGACTGGTTATGGTGGCCACAGAGTGGGTTCATAGCTGTGCCCATTCAGATGTTATGGGTTCAAGTTGTGCCAGGGGAGGTTTAGGCTGGACATTAGGAAAAAATTTTTCACTGAAAGAGTTATCAAACATTGGAAGAGGCTGCCCAGGGAGGTGGTTGAGTCGCCATCCCTGGATGTGTTTAAAAGTTGTGTAGATGTGGTGCTTAGAGACATGGTTTAGTGGCAGACCTGGGAGATTAGGGTCAGTGGTTGGACTAGATGATCTTAAAGGTCTTTTCCAACCTACATGATTCTATGATTCCATGTCCTGACAACTACATCAGCCAAATTGAAGCAGTGAAAACCTTTTTCTGCAACAGTAAGAAAGCCATCACCCCAAGAAGTGGCATAAATGAGCTAAAATCCTTTCCTAAGCGAACAAATACTTGGTTTCAAAGAAATTTTCTATGGAGAAGAAACACATGAAGAACAGAAAGCATTAACACCTTTCCCACCTGGTGACAATGAAGAGGTAAAACAAGCCAGAACAACATCAGACACAAACATTTCTCAGCAAGGCAGAGAAAAACCAAACAAATGTCACTGCCTCAACACTTATGGGACATTCATGTGGACAGGTGGGTCAGCAGAAAACACAGTTTAAAACTGGGAGTGACCTGGCAGAAGAAACTTTCTAGGCATATCTTCACATACCTTCATAGTTACCTATGACTACATTCGTGGTCATCATTTGGGGGACAATTGATCTCAGTTCTCTCTTACCATTGTCTGTGCGGAACTAGGAAGAACAGGTATTGAAACCAGGCTGAGCTGGGTGGTACAAACCTCTCCAGTAACACAAGTTCAGAAACACCTCTTGGACATTTTTTCATGGTGTGAGGAGGTGCAAACACAAGTTGCTGTTGCACTGCTAGTGAGGTGAAGACAATGGGATAACTACATCTGGCCAGCCAAATAGTTTTCTAGATTCCACCAACTTTGCTGATCTCGGTGGGAGCTTAAACACTTACCTCACACTTACACTGCTGACACCTAAAAATAGGCATCAGAAACTGACTCTTCCACCCTATCACCTACAGTATTTCAGTGGGGACTGGTGGCAGATACACAACAGACTGGTTACATGGCCTCTATAAAATGTAAAGGCAGACAAAACACTGAAGAGATGACATTACCGTATTTCTGTAATCAAGTGATTCAGTATGTGACAACTGAAACCTGGATACAAATAGCAGAGCTTGTCGTCACTTGTACCAGTGTTTAAGGACACATTCTCCTAACTTCATCTAAAGAAAATTCACAGATGACAAGGTTATTTGAAAAAAATGTATAGCCCACAAGGTGAACAGGTTATCTGAAATTGTGTAATCCTAAAACCAGATGAGAATAGATATGAAGGATAACATAATATATATAAAAATATAATACATATAACAGAAGAACCTATATAATAGAATTTATGTGAGTCTACATGATATGCAGTGTCATAGGCTTTAAATAATGTCATTCAATCTCATGCAAAGCAGCTCAATACTGCTATTTTAGGGTACTTGGTAGATACCACAACACCAGATGATTCCTCCACACGGAAAAGTATACATAAAATCAGAGAACTGACAACACAAAAATAGACGTTATAAACTCTAGAAAGAGTACTGACGCACATTTAAGTAGCTATATATTTTTGTTACAATATTCAACCGCTGAAAATGCAATTATTATACTACAACTTCAGAGAAGACAAGCCCAAATCTAGTTAACTTTACTGAGACAAAGCATAGCAAAACTATGATAAGTAACTATAATTTAAGGCTGGCTTTTCAGAAGTCCCAGACAACATTTTACCCAAAAAGAAAATACTGAACACCAGATTAGAATCTCCTAACATAATTGTAGTACTGCCACAAAGGAGGAAAAAGGTTCTCCACCAGAAAGTTGCTATTATTTTCAGAGATAACAGGTGATGAACCCACTGGAATCATTACAAAACAGACTGAGATAATACTTCTCTACTACTAATCACTAACAAAAAAACTCATTTCATATGTGGGATAAACGGCAGTTTCTGTGGTGACCATCAACAAAATGGAATCAGGTAAAATGCAAACTGAAATAGTATCAAAAAAAAAAATTATTCAAATGAAAAATATGGCAGAAAAGGGTAAATTCACAGGTGGAACTTCGTACTGATAGAAAAGATTCAATTTCTTGTGAGCAGTTGAAAGAAAGAGAATCTAAACTTGTGACAGAAAATGAAATGAGGCGCCCAGCAATGATATAGACAAAGTTATTCTCGACAAACACGCTGTCAGTTTATGTAGTAGGATTTGCTACGCCACAGTATACAACTGCTGCACAGTCCGTAATACAGAATAGCTAGTATTGTGAAAACCTGTAAATTCATATGCAGAAAACCTGTGCTATGGCAGCTATATACTCATAAAAAGGAAAGTTTGCAGCATTTCTTAGAAGACAACAATTTTTCTCAGTACAGACTAAAAATCTTTCACTAAACAAGAGGAACTTGTCTCTGAAAAGCATCTGAGAGTTTATTTTATTCCTTATTTGTATTCTTTGTAGGTCATCACCTTTTTACTACATATTCAGGAAGATATCTGCCCTAAGCCAAAATTAATATTTTTCCTCAGTTATGCACTATATAATTTATCCTTTTTATAGTAACAAGTTAATAATCACAATGCAAGCATTTTTCTTTTTACCTGCCTTGGGAAAATACACATCTGGTCTCACAAACAAAAAATTATGTGCACTTAAGCCATGTGTTTTGAACAGTCTGGTATGACGAATAATTGCAAAAGGCATAGATACCCTTTCAAATTCATCAGAAGAATATATTAAAAGCTACTGTTGGGCTTTTGCAAACAGTTTTTATTCATTATTCACTTTTCAAATAAATCTGCTATAAAGAATACAAAGTAAAAGGATGAACTAAATGGCAGATGAGACTGTACCAGTAAATACTGATGATCACAGGAAGATCAAATAGCAGAAATCTTCAAAGTTTTGGTAACCACTCAATCTCATTCCTATGACTTCAAGTTGATGGGCTACAGTGAAACATGGCATATGCTTAGTAAGACTGTGAGAGTGCCCATCCATCCAGTTCTTTGGATGTGGGAGATCCCGTTTTAGAAAAGCCTACACAAACAGGGATGAGGCATTCTAGGGAAACGATACGGTCAGGAGAAAATGTAGGAATTGGAACCTGTTCAGGAATAATGGCAAAGCTTCTTATCTAGTCTATCTCATTCCTGTTTGTGTTTTTCATGCTCTCCTCTAAAAATCTTACTTAATACAACGCAACCTCACACTTAATGCTACAAAAGCTTTTCCCATCTAATCTGTGTTCGAAAAATCAGTGTTTGAAAAATCTGTGTTTAAAGCTGGTAGGCTTTGAGTGCTAATCTGCAAATGAAAACCATCCTTCTGGTGTGCTCAATAAACTTTTAAAGAGAAAAACATAAGCCAAGCAAGTGAGTATATACTGTGTTATTTAGCACATTTGACAAATGGGATTTTTCTTCTACCTTGATTACAAGAACGTGTGCAAATGAGAAATTTAAGGAAGAAATTTATCTTTCTTCTTGTTTGCAAGCATTCACTTTATATGTGAGACTTCTGACAACTGAGAGCTGTTTATTTTCCTGGGAATAAGTTTTAAGAATACTTACATCTCACTCTAGTAACAAAGTGCTAGATCACTTCGTAAAATAAGCCTTTTACCTTCTAAATGAAAACTAGCATTGATTAGAGTTTTGTTCTAAGTTCAGAAACAGGAATGGCAGAAGCAGAAAACATCTTTAATGTATCCACTTCTAGATAAGCTGCAGCATCAATACATTTTCTGTTTTTATGATAAAGGTTATCCAAACTAAACTAATTAAAACAAAACATTAGACAAAAAGTAGCAACATCTGCATATGTGTTATTACTGATTTCCTGACCACTTCTCTTTGATATCCAGCTAAGAACAGCAGCTGTGGCATTGCCTTCCCCATTAAGAATCGGCATCTAAACCTCCCTGTGAAAGTATTCAGCTTTCCACTAAGGTAGCGCTGTGCAGTAACTTGACTCTACACAGCTGCTCCATTTCCCCACTTTTCCTCTCTTCTTTCTGTGTTATTCCTCCCAGCACTGAAAGCCTCCTGTTCCCCTTTTCCATATCCTTCCCTACATCAAAACATATCATGATATGGAAGTGACACTGAAATTGCCATTGTTATTTGAATGGAGCAAAATCACAGTCTCATAAGATAGCGGGAATACTAATCTATCAATATAATAAGATAATGCTTGACCACATGCTGGGCTGTTAAGCAGTTTTTTAATATAACGGTTACTTCTCTGAGAAGGAAAAATAAACCACAAACCAGCAAGCCTAATCCAGAGGACAAACTACAGTAGTATAAAACAAACATAAAGAAACAAATAGAGCTGAATTTATTTTCAGTCTTGATCCTCAGATTGCATTTGAAAGGGTTACCCATTTGCATGTCTTTTAGGACTTAAAGCTTCAAACACAAATATACATTTATATCTATGTGCGTAAGAAGTCTCATTGATGTCACCAGTTTTACCCATTTTTATAGGACTATTTTATAGAACTCTAGATCATATACTTTTTAAACCAACAATATCCTTACCTTTGTGCCTTCTACAGCAGCACAGTAATCATAATGTAGTTGAGCGGTATGACATTAAACTATGTTAAAAAGTGTCTTTGGCCCTTTGTCCTACTGGATTATTGCATCTATCATGTCTAAAAATAAAAATACACCAGAGAACCTGACTGAACATAGATACCATCTTTGTCCTGCTCTTCAGGCACATTTATACACACTGTACACTGATACGTTGCCAGAGTTAACATGAAGCTAACTTTTTACATTGTAAAGTACTTCTTTCCCCTCCATCCAATGCATTCAATTTAAAATGTAGGTATTAACACAAAACACTATTCTTTTACCAAAATACGTGATCTTACCAGCAAACTAGGAACTCAGTGTGAATAGACCTAATTAGAAGGACCGTAGCCTGTAGGAGGGCTCAATCCAGAACTGTGCTAATAGTTCCCACTCTGTTTGCACAAAAGCATCAATCTGATAATACTTTACCAGGTAAATCTCGATTAAAAAAATAATTATTGCAAGCAAGTCACCATTCATATTTGGGTGATAACTTTTGAGGAAATCTTTATTTTAGCTGTAAGAGTGATGGATTAGGAGAGAAAAATGCTTGGAGGCCAAAGGTTGCAGATTTCAACTCTGTGCATAAGGAAAGAAACCTCAATTTTAATTTATGGTACTCTGAAAAATACTTGTACTACTTTCATTGCTTGCCTCTAGCTTTCACTTTTCAATCTCCCTATCAGTTTCTACTAATAAGAGTAATTTTAAAATATATAATTATTTTTATTCTCTGTAGTCCCTTCTCCTCACTTCATCTTTTTCTTTTTACTATCCACTATTCCTCCTCACTCACTTAAACACATTACTCAGGAACTCCTGGGAGATGCTTATGAAATTTTCTCAAGAAATAGCAAGAAAGTTTTCAGTTTCTTACTTTCTCATATTAAAGCTTTTCCATTTACATATTTAAGGCAAAATTAATTACGCTACAGAATGACTGACTATATGACCAGTGATTCTGTGATCACATCAGAGATCACAAAAATCACAGAACAGTCAAGGCAGGAAGGCAGCTCTGGAAATAATCTGATCCGACCCCCCTGCTCAGAGCAGGCCATGTCCAGCCAGGGTTTGAGGATCTCCAGTAATGGAGATGTCACCACCTCTCTGGACAGCCTGTTTCATGATTTGACCATCTTCACAGTATTTTTTTTTTTTCCTTATGTTAACCTGGAACCTCCTGTGTTTCAGTTTGTGCCCACTGCCTCTCGTCCTGTCACTGAACCCTACTGAGAAGAGCCTGGCTTCATCTTCTTTACACATTCCTTCTCAGGTATTTACACACCTAGATGAGATCCCCCTGAGCCTTCTCTTCTCCAGGCTAAACAGTGCCAGCTCTCTCAGCCTCTCTTCATATGAAAGATGCTCTAAACCCTTAATCATCTTTGTTGCCCTTCGCTGGGCTCGCTCCAGTAAGTCCATGTCTCTTTTGTACTGAGTTGTCCAGCCCTGGACCCAGCACTCCAGATGAGTCTCACCAGTGCTGAGCACAGGGGAAGGGTCACTACCCTCAACCTGCTGGCACATCCCAGGGTGCTGTTGGCTGCTTTTGCCACAAACGTGCCAGATTAGAGTTTGAGGACAAAATTAAATCAGACCAAAGAAGATGAAGAAAAATGTTTCCTAGTATTAGCTGGATGGGCAGGCACTTAGCTCTGATAGAAAACATTCTGATTCAAGCATTTGGTCTCAACTGCAATGGTTGCAAATGAGTGCCATAACCAGGACACAGTCACTGGCCATGAGGCGGTTTTCTCTCTGGTCAAGAATTCCACACCTGCCAAAACTGCAAGTGTAGGTTCATTGAGGTTTTGTTGGGTCAGTTTGGCACTTGCTGTTAACAACAAAGAAACATTATTCCCCTCCCTCATGACCACCAATCACAATACTGAAAAATTCTTGACCAGGTGCTCTCAAAGAAATATTATCCAATATTTCACAAAATCCATATGGTAACTTTTCACTCTGAGATACCATCTTGCCTTGTCTCAGATTAGGCTGTAATAGCACTTGTGTTAAAACTTAGATTTTGGAATTTCTCTTCTATTCCTTAATGAAGTAAGATGGCTTGAACAGTTGTTATTCCATTGTTATTCCATTTCAGGTACTATGGAACACATTTTATTTCAGAATTGGTAACAGGTTAGTTAGTGTAAAAGGCAAATCTGGAGGATCAAACTTTAAAAAAAAATAGGGGAGGGAAGAAGATTGTATTTGATGTTTAAAGCTTCCAGAGAACAATTTCAAGCGGAAGTGAGTGAGAAAGTGTTTCAGAACAGAGACTGGAAGTACTAGAAAATTAATTACTATCAAATATTTTTTAGTAAAGTCAATTGAACTGACCAAGGCTGTTACAGATACTCTCTCTTCCCTGTTGGTCAGGTTCATCATCTAATCCATACATCGAGTCACAAAATTAACTGTGCTGGGCAATTATATGTAAATTGTTTGAAATAAAATTGGAAAGAATGTTATTCTCTCAAAGAACTTATAATAATAAATAATCGAGAAGAGTCAGGAACATGTATCTACCTCAGCTTCCTACTATTGAAAATCAGCTGCTTGGACACCTTAAAACCGACCAAGTACCTTTCAAGTATTGATACGAATAGAAGAAACAAGAGTGCCTTGCCTGCTGTTCATGTCCCTTGTTTTAGATAAAAACAACATTGTGAGAAAACATGGGTACTGCCCATACTATACATTCTTATGTAAAACTTAATGCACTGCATGTTTTTCATATTATTAGTGGCAAAACTCCTGCATCTAATGGAAAACTATTTAGGTTATAGGCTAGGTAAGCATGAAGGTGATAATAAAAATAAATTTGCTATGTATTTCATGCCAAAGTTATTATCTTTGCTTCATTTATCATATGCTGTCATACTTTTAGTCAGTCTACACTACCATAATTCATTAGTCCATCATAGATTATTTCAGATACATTTGGTAACCTGTGTAAATAGTATAGAAGCATTCTCCAGTTATTGTCTCATTAGGTGTCACATGCAGTATTCTTTGTCAAATTTCAGTGAAAAAAACCCTGATTGAATTCATCTACAGGTTTAGTATTAAATGATTGCATTCATGAAATAACAGGATAGATCCGCACTAGCTTCAAAATTATATCTATTACATAAGCTGTATAAAATGTCACATACAATTATTGCTAAAAAGACAAACCAGAGAAGTAGTTAACACAGTTGAGAGTTCATATCAGTAGAAGTACGAAAGCAGAAAGTAAAATTAATTATTTTCATCTCCCTCATATGGTTACTTATCAAACCAGGCCTCATGGGGACACATGATGTATTTCAACCAGACAATAAAAACCAGCACATAATTACACAACTCCTTGGAGTAACTGGTTTGTATCCTTGAAAATTCTCCAGAAAGTATTCTAACTGTGTGAATCACCTCAACTATTACATTGCTGTCAGTTCAGACAAATGATGCATGCAAATACATGGTTATATAAACAAACAGCGTGCTTATAATGCAACAGTTTAATATAATTACATCATCAGGTAATTAGAATGTGCAGTTATGTAAGGCTCACCCTTCTCCTTTTGCTACTGAACAAACTGCTAAGTACTAGGGGAAGATTAATCTTTATTAGTGACATTTGAGCTAATGGTTTCTGAACATGAAAAGCAAAAGAAACACCTAAAAATGTAAGATTTTCCTAGACAAGCAACTTCTGCTATATAAAACACTTTCTGCACAGGAAGACATTATTTTAGCAAGACATTATTTTCCTAGGTTTTTGAAAAAATAAATGAAAGCTTGAGAGCGTAAAGCAGAAAACTGCTGGATCACTAAAGGTGAGATAAACAGTTTTAGTGACAAGGAGATAAAGTTACTACTGTACTTAGAAATTTAGATTTTTCTTTATTTATGTAGAGATTCATTATCAAAACACTGGTTTATACCTATTGCTTAAAAATAGCAGAGTAAAACAGAATCATAACATTTCAGGACTCTTAATGACTATTTTCACCTTATCCCAGTCCATGCAACTGCATAAAGAATAAGACAGAGACTGCAGATCTAATCCATATGTCGTATTTAACTGTGACTTCTATGAACTTTATAAACCTAAGTGGTCCAACTTTCTTTAATCAGAAACTACCATTTTGTTTTACCTCCTAGTATCTGAATTCAGCCTGGCTGATGAGGGAAAAAAAGATTGACTTCACGTAGAAAAAAAAAGCCCATTGGAAAACTGTAATCCTGGCTGAAAGCATTTAATATCTTTTCTATGCTGGGGCAGGGCTTGTGGTTCTACTACATATACTGGATGTTAAAAAACATATTAAGGACATAGACTATATTTGAATGTGTCTGTTTTTACACACGTACAATTTACATAGCAAGTTTCTTGGGATACAAGTCATTGCCTGATGTGTTTTATAGGGTAAGTGCATTTCTGGCCCTCAGTACAGAGGAAAAAAAGGCTTATCACTATTTATGGGGCTGATGATATGGAATAGTGAGCAAAAACCGCTTTCCACAAAGTACATAAATGCATATTTCTGACTTATTAAAGCTCCTTTTTGTTTGAATCTTTTATATGCCTAAGCTGCGTGCAAACGGCCACACTTTTGTCATGTTCTTACTTTTCATCTTTATGAAGTGAAAGAGAATTGTGAGACAGAACTCTTATAGGCAGGGTATGAAGACTGGAAGGATCAATGCAGCAATAACTGGTGAACAGATGAAAAGCCATACTCTCTTTTTTGACCACTCAGCTGACATCAATAAAATTGTTTTATTGACAAAATTGTGCTTTAAAGAAGTAAAGTCCTTAATATTTACTCCATTATCCCGTTTTGTAGCAATGTAGATGGGCAATATTTGCAGCACTACCAGGAAACTGGACCTAGTTGGACAGAAAGCTTTTACAATGAAGGCTATTGATATGGAGCACTGTGTTACGACTACTGCAAATATTGCCCACCTTCATGAATTGATTAATTTTACAGCTGAGCACTCTCAGAGTATAACATAAATTTACTCTTTTTTTCTTTGGAATAATTTCCTTATTTAATTAAAATTATTTATTTTTTAATGAAAAGTTTTATATAGGAACAACCATAGCATAATATTTGACTTTCTGAACTGTAGGATAGTTCATGAACATTAAAGTGGCTTTTTGCTTATGCGTGGCCTCAGTACGAGAGAAGGATCAAGGACATATTTAACTTGCTAGTATATTTGTAGCTACATTTGTTTCCAACTGACTTTTACTGGCATTGGCCATTCACTTCATATGAAACTCACACACACATCATCAGAAAAAAAATCAGGTACTGGTGGAGAAATAGGAGTTTATGGAAGTTCGTGGTTTTTTCTGTACATATATCCCTCCGGTAATGGCAAATTGCTACAAAAGCACCATTTATAATTTGAGAATAATCCAAAGTCTCCAGAAAAAACCGCAGTCACTACAACAGCTTCACACATGTTAACACATTGTATTACTGAGTAAACAAATGCGTTGCTTGGTTCAAATTATTTACAGTTTACTTTTCTGAACCTAAAACATTTGCTTTTACTGCAGTCCCTATTCTAATAAGAGAACTGCCTAAAAACAATGCCCTAATTACTAAGAACACACACTAGTAAAAAGATACATCCTTTTAAATGAATAATATTTAACGACTATGTCTCAAATCAGTGATAATTTAATGAAAAGGAAGAAGATACAAATCTTGAATGGCCACTTTACTGTAGTTCTTAAAAAATTACAGAAAAAAATGGTCTTTCCCAATTGTGATTTCAAAAAAAAAAAGCCCCGTTCTGTTTACTTAAGCTTCTTTTACTTCAGAGGAAAAAAAAAAGAAAAAAAGATGATTCTACCAGCTTTTAGAAAAATTTCCATCAGACGCCCTTCAGGAGAAGGGCATTTGAAAATCCACTTCTGCTTGTGAATGATGAGATTTCTTCTGGAGGCTTAAAAATGGTATAAAGAGGCTGATACAGTGATAGGCCCAGGAAGAAAACTAAGTCGATCTACATAGAGTCAGATCAGCAAGCAGATGCGAATGAAAAAAACCCACAACAAACCACACTGTCAAAATATTTCCTCCTGCAATCATCAACTCTAACTGAAGTCTAAAATCATTGTGCTGTTGGTGGACATGTGTATAGGAATCTTTTGGGAACAAAAGATAATTGAACAACCACTTTTTTCCCTCTGCATACTAATGTTTCTCCTTAACATGTAAGAATAATTTCTCTTGTACAACTAAGATACTGAACATAACAATGTTTGCTTTTTGGAACTGAAACAAATAGAGACTCTACAACAGTTTTTACCTTCCTGCCTTAGAAGATCTGATATTTAAACACCAAAAACCTAGAAAGGAGAACTGAAAACTTAATCTAAAATCTAAATTTAAGCGCATAAAAATCTTTAGAAGGAAGCTTACAGTTTAAGGCAATTGTTCACAAAGTGGATATTTTTATGTACTTCATTAATTATTTATGGAGGGAAGGATTTGTATGCATTTATTTTTCCTTTTGTCTGTAGCTCTGTATGGTTCTTATGTGGAAATTAAAAAATCTCAAAATACTAGTTGAAAAGTTAATCAGGTGTACAAAGCTCCATTACAGTTAAGAATGAAGCATTTGACCTAAATTTTTAGGTATCTCTATTTTGCCAAATAACCCATTTTTCAATGATCACATAAAAAAAACCCCAAAACTTCTGCAAATACTTAGTAATTCAATTGTTTTAACACCATTACAACCAAACCCCTCATTTAGAGACTATAAAAAGATGGCCTATATTGAAAATTAACTGCTCAGTAAAAACTACCTTACATTCAAATCTGCTCTCCAGGATCATGCCAACTGAATTCAGAAACACATAAGGACTTAAGATATATTACTACAAAATCAAATCAGCATAAAGACAGATCACTATTAAAAATGTGGTTCAGAATTCGCTTTTGTCCAGTGCAACAACTGTAGATTGCAGATGTAATGGAATTTAGCAGCAGTTCAGTCAAATAATTAAAACCATGTATTAATACAGTAGTGCCAAAAGAAGGTAGCAGTATTTCCATCCAATGTCCTGACTCAACATACTCACTTATAACTAAAATTTTTCACCGTGTGTTTTACATTAATAAATTAAGGCATAGAGCCTTCAGCGCCTGGAATTTCCAATTTTGAACTTTCTGTCAACATGAAAGTCATGCACTATCAAGGAATATTGGAAGAAAGGGCCTGCCTTCCAAACAGCCAATCAACCTCATATTTAAGAAATCTAAGACCTCACAACCACATATGTGCATTCCTCTCAATAACTGTAGTGAAGAAAGCACAACGAAAGCATAGCAACATATTTCAACAGCACCATCTCAACAAATTATTTTTCTTTGTCCTCAAGATTCTCCAGCACACCAAATACAACATTCTCCTCCTTTTTTAAGATTATTTGTTTCCAGAGGAAAACAACTGTCTGAAAGCTGTCCAGCCATTAACTATGAAAATTCTAATCATTATCTCTTTTTATTATCGCAAGAGAGCATGTTGACAATAATCAGCCAAATACCAAATTAACATTTTTCATATATTTGAAAGTAATTGAGGAAAACTAATTCAGTTAAGCTACAGAGAATAAACTTGATGCAATTTATATAACTTCTATAAATATCAGAAATACTTAATAAACTCTCATGTCTGTCAAGTGCTCCATTCAAGACTGTAGCTTGGCAGAGTAATTAATTTTTATGTGATAAAAAAAATCTGAATGCCTATTCCAGCAACATTTCCTTTTTGTATGTTTTAAGGCTATACTTCAAGACACTTTTTCAAATGTGTAATATGCTGAAAGATGTCAGAATCATGATGTGACTCACATTAGATCCCTGTAACAATTTCCAAAGCAACACTTAAAAGTTAGTAGTAGAACCAGTTCTTGTTTTTCAAAACAAGTTCAGTTTTGTTGAGTAGCTGGCCACTGGAAAAAAAACCCCACCACTCTGGATACACAACATGTCTCTAAACTGAAGCACTTGATTTACCTGCCACTGGTTCAGGAGCTCCCGAACTGTTTTGGCATCCTCTAGTATCTTTTCTTTGTGTGTAGCATCCTGCAGGACATTCGCAGTTGTTTCAGCTTCTGTAAGCCAAGCAAGGAACTTTTCAAGATCCAGGTAGAATTGCTGCAACATTCTTAGGGCTGATTCCAGTGCAGCTTCACGCTCACAAACCCTGCACAAGTACAAATAGTCAAATGCAGAACTCTTAGGAAGAAAACAAATCTTAATCATGAAATCAAAATATAACAAAGACACACCATATATTTTTCATGTATGAGTCAAGGTAACTTTGCAGATACATTAGCTACAGAACTTGTACTGTATGTTTGGCAGGTAAGGTTCCTTTTTTATCTTCTCTCCTGGGAAGTAGTAATTAGAATTCATCTCGTAGAAAATGAAGTAAGAGTACTTCTTTAAAAGTACTATGCACAATTAAAAAAAAAAAATCAGAAGTAATTCCCTGATTTGTTTTAATCAAAGATTGTTTTCTTATTTGTCATTAACACTACAGTGAGAAAACTTGTTTATTTTTAGAAATCATGAAATAGTTCCTGGCCACTGTATAGTATGATGAATTTAATAGTTTTTCTGACTTGAAACCTTTAGAGATTGCATTCAACACCTTAAACCCTAATAACACTGAAGTTTGGGGTTTTTTTTGTGTTTTGTTTGGGTTTTTTTTAATACAAATATGATAAATTACAAGAAAGCTCTCTATCAGTTACATGATAAAATACAATTTTTAAATACAAAGGCTATCTTATCCTCGGGGAAGATCTAATCATAGATTGGGAAAGAACACTTAAGGCTCCAGCAATTCTGGTGCTGAAAAAACATTAAAGTATATCTGTGTCCTATCAGCATTCATGTGCAATGTAGGTGTGACATGTACTCATTGATTTTTTACATTGGATTTTACCTAAATAGGGATTTGGAAATACGAGCAGGTAAGTATGACATACTGTTCACTAACACAAGTCTGTCAAGGCTACTTAGCTATTGCATCACATGCATATTTGTTTAACATCAGCATGATAGCTGAGTAATTTTTTAAGCTCAGAATATATATAGTAAAGTCATTTGATAATTTATGTTACTTCAAGTGGAATGAATGCAATTTGATGCACATCTATGTTTAGTCTACAAATCTGGATATTTCTAGATAGATTTCCTGTCTAGTTTTATAGTTATTAGGCAAAGATTAAGATACTACATTTTAGCAGATACAACTTCTCAAGTTGTCATTTATCATAACTTTACCAGAGGAGGTAATGAAATTTCTAAGTGCTAATCTGTATTTCAAATACTGTTTCCTGTCATGAAGAGGTTGTACTCCTCAATAAGTAATATCATCCTAAACCCTAGTATGCTAGGTGAAGTAAGCAAAGAAACAAAAAATTAACACAAGTTTTCCCATGTGGTTTTCAACAAGCATATAGGTAGATTGCAGCAGAGGAGAGTAAGAACAGAAAAATTCAGTCAGAGTACAGGTGAGGACAATCATTTCAGAAAAAAAAAATCCTTCCCAAGAGTCAAATCTCACAACAGCAACCAGATTTCTATCATATCTTTAATCCTTTAACATCTTATTTGCTTTTCCCAACCATTTTGTGAAAAAAGGAATTTATTCTTGGATTTTTTTTTGATTCAAAAACTGAGAAAGCTGCTGAATGCCTCCCTACAAAGTCATCCACCAATTTTTTTAAAAGTTAAAAATGGACTGGATTTTCATCTCAGATGCACCTGTTGCCATCTACAAGAATTCTTCACATCATGGCACTGCTTAGCCCGTCTTAGAATATGTCCCCAAGGGCCTCTTAGGAGGAGAGTGAGACACACTTAGCTTCAGGATAGTGAACATGATCACCCCAACTTTATTCTACATGGACAAAAACATGGCTTCTCGTTAGGCCACTCTTCAAATTTTAAACAAATGCAATGAAAGAATTTGTTCTTTTGTTAAACTAAAAAATAATTACATAGATATCACATCTAAATATACTAGCAATATACATTAAATCAGAATAAACTTAGAAAAAAGACAGTAAGAAAGAGAAAATCTTTTACCTGGAAAATGCTGTATTGACCTATTTATCACTTTTAGCTCAAAAATAGCATCACATTTATTCAATAGAACTTGGAAACGGAAAACAATTACATAGACTAAAAACATTTGATCCAGTTCTTCAGAGCACAATACCATTGTAAGATACACTTTATAGCATTACTCTAATTCAATTTTCAGAGTGCAACATGATAACTAGGATCAGTGCCTTTGCAAAATTAGGTATAATGCTTTCTTGACATGCAGTTTTTCAAAACATTAAAGGCACTTTTTAACTACAAATCACGTGAATTCCTATAAATACATAGCAATGCTCTAATAAAAGCATTCTGCAAATACACAGTGAGATTTTTTTTTTTTTAAAAAAAAGGGCTAAGTCTGTTTGTGTATATTTAACTTTTTGCATGATATCCTGAGAAGTAGGACCCAAAGCTATATTCATCCACTTGTGTAAATACCTAGTGCATTTTTAATCTATAAAAAGTAAGAACACAAGCACAGATATGAACAATATGTTCAAAGGAAGAGCTATTAGAAGTATTACTCAAAAACAGAATTTATGTTTGAGAGGAACTTCCAGACTGCATGAAAAAATACAGTATTTTATTGATTTAGGTAAAGAATGAAGTTTTAGCCATGAAGAATCTTCTGGCACTTCTATTCTATGAAGCACAAAAATCTTACGGCACATAATTCTTTCAGCCTACAGAAATGTGTTGCTTATCTATCAGCATACTAATACACCCACCAGAAAATATCTAGTACTCTGCATTTTAAATTTTGATACATCTAACATGCAATAAACATTCCACTACATTGACAGCTCTGCAGCATATCAATAAGCTTCACTCTACTTAGCTTTCTAATTACTTCAAAATTATGAGGTTAGAATAGAGAAAAGAAGGTCTAAAAAAGAAGAATAAAACTGAGTATCAAATCCAGCATGTGACAAGATAAATTGAACAAAATTATAAGGGAGACAAAAATACGTATATTGAACTAGAAATTTTTGTACAAAACCAAAACAAAAATGCTTTCTTTTTATTCTGCATCATCTGTATCATTCTGTTTTAGTGTAAATGGAAAAGTGCACAGTAGGAACACTACAAAATACTGCTGAAATACTAAAAGGTAATTGTAACAAAAATTATTTTTAATAGAATGATCTTGTTTTTCTCTGTTCTACTATAATATAAAAATAAGCACGCAGTGTTATAACTAAAAACTTATTATTCATGGGAGAAATACTAAAGGTAGGATTCATTTTATTTTCACCCAGACACCCAGAATTTAGGCAACTACACTCCCTCTGCAAAACACGGAGACAAGCTTTTCTGGAATTTAATACCTCCTCCCTTGTCTGTACACATCTGTTGAACCAGATTCAAGGTCAGAGTCAATATTTTTCTCTTGACTACAATGGTAAGTTATCTAAAGTTTACACAATTTTAATTTTACAAAAGGCTAAATTTTAGACAATTAAAGGTAGAGGTAGGTAGGTAGGTAGGTAGGTAGGTAGGTAGGTAGGTAAGATGGTCCCCAATCTAGTCTGGGGATGGATTTTTAGAAACTAGTGGCATCAGTGACAGTGGACTGACCAACTCTAGTTGTCATACGAGCTTTGTTGCAGGACAGAAATTATGGTACCCTCTTAAGAATGTGTTAGCTGAAGGCTGCAAGTTGAGGGAAAATGGAGGCACATCAGAGGAAGTGAGTCACACAATGTGTATAAGTGTGAACATTTATATTCACAGGAAGATGTTTTTAAGAGTTTAAAAAAAATATCCACAAAAAAAGAAAAAAATACCAGCCTCTGCTACAAGAATTTGCTGTGATGCTGAGGGCTTTTAAAGCTAGTATTTTTAAAATGTAGCTATTTACAAATGTTTGGGAAGATAAGCAGGGGAAAATAGAGTTATGCGAAATCTGTGTGATCTTTAAGTTCATAAGCAAGGTACCATATTATTAACTAAAAATCAATGTCTGTATCATGATATACACACAAAATAAATATATACAACAAAATACAAAATATACATAACTGAACATCTTGTAATGGAATCTAACAAGAAAAGAAAGTGCTGAGGTAGGGGAATCATGGTGTCTTTAAACGTATTGCAAGAGTTCTTCATTCAACAACCCCCAATTCCATACAACACAAGGAATACAGTGTTTGGAGAGGCTCCATGAGTGTGAAAAACTGATTTTTCTTCAGCTGTAGTATTTGCTACATAATTTGGAATGAATCATTCACATTTTCTGAGTATGTTTGTCTATTTGAAATTGTAATGCTTATTCACATTACAAGATACATTGTGAGGGTCAGTGTTTAAACAATGTTTTGAGATGTTCAGACAACAGGAGACACAGTAAGTGCAGAGCATTATACCAAGGTGCACTATACTGTATTAATACAGAATCCATAATACATAAGGAAATACATTGAAGAGTAAGCACAGAAAATATTCAGAAAGGAAAAAATAAGAAATTTATGTTCCACAGGTATTTCTTTAAGGGCAATAACAGTGGAGAAATCAATAGATCACTAAATCACACTTCCACCTGCAGACTGTGATAATCTAATGTTTTTACACTGAGATGTGAAATAAAATAACCTGGATTACTGGCTGACAAAGTATCAGTAAATGGTTTTACTTCTATAGTTCATGTGGTTCTCTCTATATAACTGTATTTTCTCCTTTCTGACATTAGGATTCCATACAATCTAAAAAAAAAAAGTTACCTGAATTTCCCTTTTCTTGAGCCAACTATTACAGACAATTTGGACTACATGCATCTTCCTGCTAATGCTGAAAGTAGTTTGTACTTGTTTTCTGGTTTTGCAGTTTTACAATAGAAAATCTTGCTTAGCTGAGTGAATAACTGTTCTTTGAAGCATTTCCCCCTTTGTGTCAACAGATTTTTAAAAAAGGACAAATTATATGGGCTTATTACTATAATCAGGAGATGCTTTAGGATGTTCTAGTTCTAGTATCTGAAGAGGAAACTGTGTGCTTGAGAGGTGGGCCTGTGCGAACCTCATGAAGTTCAACAAGGCTAAGTGCAAGGTCCTGCACCTGGGTCGGGGCAATCCCATGCGCAAATACAGGCTGGGCGGAGAATGGATTGAGAGCAGCTGTGAACAGAAGGACTTGGGAGTGCTGGCTGATGAGAAACTCAACACCAGCCAGCAATGTGCGCTCGCAGCCCAGAAAGCCAACCACGTCCTCGGCTGCATCAAAAGAAGCGTGGCCAGCAGGTCAAGGGAGTGATTTTGCCCCTCTGCTCTGCTCTTGTGAGACCCCACCTGGAGTACTGCGTCCAGCTCTGGAGCCCCCAGCATAAGAAGGACATGGACCTCTTGGAGCCAGTCCAGAGGAGGGCCACGAAGATGATCAGAGGGCTGGAGCACCTCTCCTATGAAGATAGGCTAAGAGAGGTGGGGTTGTTCAGCCTGGAGAAGAGGGGGCTCTGGGAAGACCTAATAGCAGCCTTCCAGTATCTAAAGGGGTTCTACAGGAAAGATGGGGAGGGACTCTTTATCAGGGAGTGTAGTGATAGGACGAGGGGTAACAGTTTTAAATTGGAAGAGGGTAGACTAGATATTAGGAAGAAATTCTTTATTGTGAGGGTGGTGAGGCACTGGAACAGATTGCTCACGGAAGCTGTGGAGGCCCCATCCCTGGAAGTGTTCAAGGCCAGGCTGCATGGGGCTTTGAGCAACCTGATGTAGTGGGAGGTGTCCCTGCCCATGGCCACAGCTTGGAACTAGATGATCCTTAAGGTCCCTTCCAACCCAAATGATTATATGATTCTATGATTTCCCTGTGTTCATCATAACCATATATTACACTTACATTGTGAACTACAGAAAAATCATTAATGAAACTAAGTGGATCATGTTAATTCCTTTGCAATTAAAACTAATTACAGGTTATCTTTTTTGTTATTGATAACATTTTATGTTTACTTGGGATTTCTAATCTTCTGATAAATTTCCATTAAAATCGATCACTTTCCAGAGATTAAATCTTAAAAATTACCAGGTTAAACAAAAGGGAATCTGAACAACACAGAGCAATCACAGACATATGACATATCATTAAAAATGACTTGTAGATACAGAATAATGTTCTGATGGACTCACTCAAGACTTTTCTAAATAGCCCTCAGTCAAAACTTAATGGAATTATCTTAAAAAACAAAACAAAAAAACATAGAACCCCCGAACAACAACAACAAAAAAACCCCAAAACCCAAACAACCCCACAAACACAACCCCTACCCCCCACCCAGTTCTCTGAACTCATGGAACAGATTCCAGTCTAACCCTTGTATCATTCAAGTAATGCCCCAACAAAACGTGGGAAGATAACATTTAATAATTCTGGTATTCCCATTAAAGAGAGAAGTTGGAAAGAGAAGAAATCCTAAAATCAAATCTAAAAACAAACAGACAAAAGTAGTCTCTTATTCTACCAAAAGAAGCAAAAAGATTATTGTTCTGTTTAAGTCTTCTTCACACTTCATGGTCTATAATATGCAGAATTAAGTTTTTCCTTGCATTCCAAAACATATAATTCTTTTGAGATTCCAAGGCAGTCAAGAGTGCCATCTAATAAACAGCATATTAATTACTCAGATACAATTTCTTAAGATTAAATCTTTGCTTTCTAAGACAGTGAAGTCTAATTAAAACTGATTATGAAAATAATTATATTCTAAAGGCACTTGTTTTCTTAGCCTTAATTACTGTAGAAACAACTAAATTTAATAAGACTGTGAAATGCATTGATGGCATTACATGAAATCAATTAGGGCTCACAAAGGATACCATTAAACGGTTAGTGTAGTTTTCATTTAAAGCTGCAACCTCTGAGGGCTGGGCTCAGTGGCCTAACAGAACAGTGATTTGATACCATGCAAGAGAAAGAAGCCTCAGTTTCCATACTGGAAAACTTCTCTGACAGCACTTACAGTTCTTATTTTACCATGCATCATCTTAATGTAAGTGAGAGTAACACTAAATAAACACTTAGATAAACGCACACATGATTTTCCCCTCTAAAACACGGGCCTTAAGTAGTACTCACACAAAGATGCTGACAGATCAGATTGACTCAAAATATTTTAAAACAACTATTCCAATATGTCAATATATTATAAGAAGCATACAACTGCTGAAAAGAAATGAAGATGACAGTCAAGGTCCAGCTCTGTAATATTCAGCTCAGAAGCAGCTGGTAATCAAAATTGGTTAGCATCTGGGTAAGATGGAGAGATGGCAGACTGTCTACTGTTTCTTATATCTTATATAATTTAATACAGTAATACCAGTTGTAAAGAACCACTCCATATCTTATATAGTTATTCTTTACTGTTCAGGAGGTTTCAGACTCCTACAGAAAACTGAAATACAAGATAAGGTCCTTGCTATAAGGAGTTAATGTGACTAAAAAAGATCTACTGCAGAAAGACCATAATACAACAGGAACTATAATTGGAGGTAACATGAGAATACAGAGTAATACTAATAAATCATTATTATGGAGTTACTACAACACTGGGAAGAAACTATAACTCTAGTTCGGTTGCTCAGGATCGTGTAAAAATAAACAAACAAACAAACAAACTCCAGAGCCCAATTCAGCAAATTCATAGAATCACAGAATGGTAGGGGTTGGAAGGGACATTCGGAGATCATCTAGGCCAATCCTGCTGCCAAAGCAGGTTCACCTAGAGCAGGTTGCACAGGAATGTATCCAGGCGGGTTTTGAATATCTCCAGAGAAGGAGACTCCACAACCTCTCTGGGCAGCTTGTTCCAGTGCTCTGTCACCCTCAAAGGAAAGAAGCTTTTCCTCATGTTCAGATGGAATTTCCTGTGTTCCAGCTTGTGCCTGTTGCCCCTTGTCCTGTCACTGGGCAGCACTGAAAAGACTCTGGCCCCCTCCTCTTGTCACCCACCCTTTAGATATTTATAAACATTGATGAGATCCTCTCTCATGCTTCTCTTCTCTAGACTAAAGAGACCCAGGTCTCCCAGCCTTTCCTCAGAAGACAGATGCTCCAGTCCCTTGATCATCTTTGTAGCCGTCTGCTGTACCCTCTCCAGCAGTTCCCTGTCCTTCTTGAACCGGGGAACCCAGAACTGGACACAGTACTCCAGATGCGGCCTCACCAGCGCAGAGTAGAGTGGGAGGATAACCTCTCGCGACCTGCTTGCCACACACCTCATGATGCACCCCAGGATGCCATTGGCCTTCTTGGCCACAAGGGCCCATTGCTGGCTCATGGTCATCCTGTTGTCCACCAGGACTCCCAGGTCCCTCTCTGCAGAGCTGCTTTCCAGCAGGTCAGCCCCTAACCTGTACTGGTGCATGGGGTTAGTCCTCCCTAGGGGCCCTTGTTGTTCCTCTCTGCCCAACCTGTCCACGTCTCACTGAACGGCAGCACAGCCTTCCGGTGTGTCAGCCACTCCCCCCAGTTTTGTCTCATCAGCAAACTTGCTGAGGGTACACTCTGTCCCCTCATCCAGGTCATTGATAAATATGTTGAACAATACTGGGCCCAGTACTGATCCCTGGGGAACACCACTTGTCACAGACCTCCAACTGGACTCTGTGCTGCTGATCACAACCCTCTGAGCTCTGCCATTCAGCCAGTTCTCAATCCATCTCACTGTCCACTCATCTAACCCACAATTCCTAAGCTTACCTATATGGATGTTATTGGAGACTGAGCCAAAAGCCTTGCCCTTGCTGAAGTCAAGGTAGACAACGTCCACTGCTCTTCCCTCATCTACCCAGCCAGTCATGCCATCATAGAAGGCTATCAGATTGGTCAAGCATGATTTCTCCTTGGTGAATCCATGTTGGCCACTCCCACTAACCTTCTTTTCCTCTACATGCTTTGAGATGACATCCAGAATGAGCTGTTCCATCACCTTTCCAGGGATGGAGATGAGGCTGACTGCAGGTGGCCTGTAGTTCCCAGGTCTTCCTTCTTGCCCTTTTTGAAGAGTGATGTGAAGATTCAGAAGGTGTTCAACTCACACGCGGTTCAACAGAACTCAGTATGTGTTTGATATAAAAGCCTTAGAGAGAAAATCCTAACTCCACTGAGATTAATGATTAACCTTCAACTGCCTTCAAAGGGAACAGGATGTTCTGTGATAGTTTTACCTCAATTGTTTTTTGGACAAATTTCAAAGATAAAAATTCTTACCAGAAGAAAATGTAACCCTTCAAACAACAATTCTGGACAATTTAACAGAGTGGAGACAGGCATAAATACACGAAAACACTAAGTCTGGGAGTGAGGAGGTCTGACTATTCTGCTAAGAAAAGCCATAACAAAAGTTGATATACCTGAAATTTTGTGTGCTTACATGCAATTCTGGCAGACTCATCCAAATGTAACTCTTAAATACTGTATGATTTGCAATGTTTTCTGTAAACTGTAAGATAAGTATCAGGTGTTTACATTAAAAAGACACTTGATTTGGCTTGTGACTTATCATTTTGTATTCATTGTCATGCAAGTATCCTCTATATATTCTAGATAATTTATCCAAGGTCTGGGGAGATGCATTTCTTTTCCTTAACATATGTATACCTGTTCTCAAATCACCTTCTAAATGCATAACTGATGCATTCATCAGTTTAACTGATGATTCAACTTTACCTCAGCTCATGCAAATAAATCCATGAAGTATACAATAAGGTTTTTAAAGGAAACATACCCCTATATTTTCTGTTATTTAACCAAGAGATACATTTAAAACAGTCTTCTATAAACAGATGTGTTAATGAACACTGAATTGGGCTGTACGTAGCAACACAATGAGATTTTGAAACATCAAGGTTCTTCAATCCTGTTCTTTTTGAAGAAGGAACTAAGCTTACTTTTTAAAACCCATCCTTCCCACCTAGCTGCTGTTATATTTGACTAGGCGGCCTAAATCTAAATAGAAGCCTCATTAAAAACAACTTGAACTCTTGTCAGCTTAAGGCTTACATTTCTGATTGTATTTGACACAATAATCATCATCATATCTGAAGACCGAAATCTGGTTGGCAGTCCTTCACTTAGTTCTGCTTTTTCCAATTAGTTGAAAAATCGCACCCCAGCTTATCTTCCAGGAAATATGTTTACGTTTATAGTTTTTCACGAAAGGAAAAGCATGGCAACACATTCTAAAATACTAACTTGATAGCCATTTTCTTTTTAATGTATCCATCTCTGGTAAATAAGATTTAAAGGAGAAAAAAAAAAAAAAGTAGCAGCACACATACTCAAATGATCACGCAACAAATAACTTATCCATCATGTGGGGTGGGAAAAGTCTCCAGATATGTGAAGACATAACTATAGATATTTTTCTATATGAATACTTTTGAAAAGAAAATTCAAAAGAAATTCCAGCCTCTACTTTTACTATTTATTAGCAAGAAAATAATATAACTTTTGGCTATGGTATGGTTAAAAAAACAATATTAACTTCTGATCCTAAGAGAAGTCAGCAGAAAGCATGAAAAGACATCAACAGACAGGTGCTCATTTCCATAGATTTGGTCACAGAGTCACAGAACAGTTGAGCTTGGAAGGGACCTCTGGAGGTCATCTTGTCCAACACCCCTGCTCAAGCAGAGTCCCTAGAGCCAGTTACCAGGACCACATATAGACAGCTTTTGAGTATCTCCAAGGATGGAGTTTCCACAGCCTCCCTGGGCAGCCTGTGCCAGCACTCAGGAAACCTCACAGTCAAAAAGTGTTTCCTGATATTCAGAGAGAACCTCCTGTGATTCAGTTTGTGCTCATGGCCTCTTGTTCTGTCAGTGGGCTCACTGGAAAGAGCCTGGCTCTGTCCTCTTTGCACCCTCCACAGTCATCCCATCAGTGCCCATGGACTTATACATATGCCCAGTTTGCTCAGACCCTTCATTTCAAGAAGGCAAAAGCCAGCAAACAAAATGGGTCATATTTCACAGTGAGTTATGTGCCATTTGCCCAGGTTCACAGAAGGCACATCCCAAAAACCCAAACTGTTGATCACCTAAGAAGAACAGAGGGGACATGATGACAAATCATAAAGTGATGTTGTGTGCTCTGTGTTATCCCAAGGAATTCCTATGGATGAAACACTTAGATACAAACATCTTGGTGCCAAATGCTAGGCAGACAGCTGGGACAGACACATCCAAGAGTGCATGGGTATATGAAACCATTTAAAATAAACCCCATCTTCCTAACCCATAAGATCTGGTATTGAGCTGTTACACTGTCACTATAGCATTGCATTATGATTTCCTACAAGAATATCTGAATCACTAAATGATTCTCTATTTCATGTTTTCCTCTTTCTTCAGAGAAGTAAAGTTCAACTGATATTAACACATTTATTACGTATGCACGGGTGGACTACAGATAACTCGTTAATCTTCCCATTAAAAATGCAAACAACTAATTGTATAAGTGCATTAGTAAAAAAAGAAAACTGTAGCATTACTTACTTGATCTCCTTCACTTCATTCATTCATGCACTTCATGTGATTCTCCTCACACTTGCAGTGTGAGGTACGGGCACAAGACTACATATAAATTATTCATAAAAATGTTACGCAGAAAAGCAGTATTAGGATTGTCTTTCTCACAAATTCCATATTTTGCAGTAGCCACAGATCTCTAAATTTCCATACTTTACTGAGTGATTTATATATAGTGTAAAATCTTTATCTAAAGGACAAAAATACTGAACAGTCAAGGAAATAAATAGGTTTTGTTTAAATCCACGTGGCATTACTGTGACACACTGTTTTTACAGATCTTTAATAAATTTATGTGCTATTTTGATTTCTTATATTAACTTCTACAATTCTTCCTTGATTATCTGTACTTCTGATCTAAAAAAAAGGCCAACATCAGCATGCTATCCAATACCTGCAATATAGTTTGTCTCAATTACTTGAAATTATAAAATATTTTTGATGACAACTATATGTTCAAATTTGATCTCTATATGATTGTTTAATGCGCTGAAGCTTATTCAGAATGACAACCTGAACAAGAGTGGCTTATTTATCTTACTAATTTTAGTAGTCCCAAGTTTCAAGTAGCAACATTATTCTAGCAAATTTAATATGACTAGTTCATTTGACCCAGTCTAAGCTAAACACATTATGTATGTAGTAAATTGCTGATGACACCACATGAACATGTAATTATGTTCAACAATATTTAATATTTGTGACTAGCTAAGTGTTGCCCCTCCATAATCAGACAAATATATATCTACAAGGAGAAACCATCTATAAAGACTATATATACTTCTATACAAATATTAAAGTGTTGTGTTTCAATCAGAAACAGAAATGAAGCCCTCTATTGGGAATGGGTACTCAAGATTTCTGCTTTCATGTGTAAGTATCATTCTACATTGCTTTAATAAGTGTATTATGGATCAATAAAAATCTGTGTCTTTGAGAGCAATACATTTGCTAACTTCTTAGAATTAATTGAAACAAAAGATGAAAACTAACAATAAAGCAATATAATCTATTTAATCTCCACAAGTTAAGCCCCTATACAAGGAGCTTTCTAGGAACCATGGCAGGGATGCGAAATTTTGTTACAGAAACCTCTTGAATGAACCAAAACTGAGATTGAGAACGTATAATGTAGTCAAATGTAAATAATGTTCAACCCTGAGCATTAGGAGTCTTTCCCAAGGGAGCAGCATTAAATGTTATTCAGTACATTAATTAACCATATGGAAAAGGGTGTGAAGAGCAAGATGGTAAATTTTATTAGGATAGTCAAACCCAAGAAGAACTGTCTATAATTCCAAATGGAACAAATCATCAGAAATGTGACAGCAGAAATATTCAATATAGATGTCTCCAAAATACCAGACACTACAAGGAAGATTTAAACTTAGTATACACTGTTGGGTTCTGAACTAGCTGTAGCTTTGAAGGAGTTTATTATTTAAAATCAAGACCAACAGCTTAATGAAGATGTGAATACATACTAGCATCTAAAAGATTACTAGTTAAAAAAAAGAAGAAAAAAAGGAATAAATATTATGTCCATCTCTAACTCACTCTCCTTATGCTGGCTTGGGTACCTCATCCCAACCAGCACAAAGGAAAGTAACATCAGACATGAAATGACTAAAGCAGTAACATGATGTGAAAACCAATTTAGCCAAAGCAAAATTTAATAAAAATGTTTCATGTTTCTACTTTTACTTTCCTCAACATGAAAAAAAGTAACAGTGACAAATGTCCACAGCTCCAAGGGGTGGGCACAGTATAAAAAGGAGGGGTGTCACCAAAGGCAGATCTGAGCTATGGTTTCTTAGTGCCATCTTCTTTGAATAAGTCTATTCTGCTGGTGTTCCCACGGAAGCAAAGAGAGAGGACAGCCCTGGAAGAATTGCCTCCTGGACCTTGGAGTAAAACCACACTGCTAAATTTACGGGTCAACTACCACAAAAGTAAACCTACCCTCTTGGAATCAGTAAAGGTATATGGTTCATAATAGATCAACAGACATTATTAGCAATTAATTAACATAGCTGAAGTATCAACCCCAGACATGCTATAAGCACCATGAGCTCATGGAAATTTCTGAACTGTTTACTATTACTGATAATAAACAGCAGCATCTCTTTCAAATTTTAGAACAGAAAAATAGCCAAAACAGCATATATGTCACATTGTGGGGTACAGAAAATGTATCCAAGTTAGATTTAAAAAAACCCAAAACATTAAATTACACTCAAGTCTAACTTGACAGATTTAAAAAAAAAGAAAGCATATAAATAATTGGAAAGAAAATAAGAAAAAGAAAATAAGGAAAATAGAAAAGAAGACATAACATACTAATAAGATAAAATGCAGAAAGTGGGAAACAGGTGTTGCAAGCTTGGCATTGTTTTTACCATATACTGTGTCAAGTAAACAAATGGAATCTCAAAAATTTGTAGCACATTTTAAATAGATAAGAATAAAACTTTTTTCTTTCTTCACCAACAAAAAGTGGACCTGTATAACTCATTGCCATAAGGCACTGTTGTGCTTAAGCAGATATGTATCAGATACCTAACCGATTACATATCTGGTACAAAGGAAGAATCTGCAGATATGCCAGCTGAAGTGATAATTCCAAGAGCTATTATTATCATTTGCAGGAGATAATATTTCGTATAGTTTGCAGGAGATGTAATGCTTAGTAGCTGGGGAAGAGCTCTACATCCTTTAAATTTGTCGGAAAATGTAGCACAGTACAGTTAAATGTGGGGTATTGGTCAAGATGCGATTGATACTGGATGCAAAGCAACATGAACATACTGATCTTTTCACAAATTCCTTGCTTACTTACTGTTTCCCGTTGTATGTACCTGTATCAGATACACCTTAAAAGCTCTGTCCTCAAGATTTACCAGTTTAATCTCACATTTCCTCAATAATTTCTCACCACCCCTATTTTAGTACATGCACAAAAATTGCATTGCTAATACTGTTGCTTTCCCATCTGCCTTCAGTATTGCCACTTCCCCAGGTCTCAGCCTTGGTCAATAAGAGTCACAACCGTCTGCCTCTTGTGCCACCGATCCCCACCCAGAATGATAACGACTTGGTGTCATTTGTCAATTTCTTTTTGAGATTATATAAAAACAAAGTGCGGTCGAAATTTTGTTCATAGTTAAAACAGAGCCACACAACAAAAGGCAAGCACCACTGTTGTCGAATTGGCACATTTGGTGGTAACTTCCAAAGAGAGACTAAAAATTTAATAGGCAGACTGAATTATCCTCTCAGTTTCAAGCGCGACTGACAAGCCAGTGAAGGGGAAGCTTACACTGCCTGCACAGCAGCTGATCAGAAGCTAAACAGTCATGAAGCACCAAAGCTTGCAATAGCATGGAAATGCTGTAAAAAAAAAAAATCCATAGAAAACATTAGGGAAAACAAAACAAGGCTATCACAAGAATAATAACGCAAACAGAAAATGACAACTAAGGTCAAATTCCTTTGTGCTGGCACTCTGCTAGTTCATCAGCTTTATTAATTTCTGTTCAATTGTTTGTTTTAAAGGACATGAAGCCAGATAAGAAGTCTACTGAGGGGAAAGGAAAGACATTCATTTGTTGCAATAAGCTTTGGAGAAGAGCAATAATCAGTTTGCTACAGTTTGTTAATTTATCTGCAGACTAATAAGAAATAGATTTAAGGTTGAACTTTCAGGGCATAAAGCATTAGCTTCTGTTCTTGTTCAAATAGAGACTAAAACTCTGTAATTACTTCAGAAAATCTCACCTTTAAGAAGAAGAACAACACATTTGTCTTAATCTTCTAATGGAGTAAGAACAAAAATTGACATTTCTGTTCTTTCTCTCACAAAATCAGGCTTACTTATGTCTTCCTTAGCACCTTGTTCTTCCTGCACCTCGTGAGATTTCTCAAATGGATTGTGTGCTGGTTTTGTCTGGGACAGAAATTTTCATCACAGTATCTAGTATGAGGCTATGCTTTGGGTTTGTGCTGAAAACAGTGTTGATAACACAGGGATGTTTTAGTTACTGCTGAGCAGCGCTTACACAGCATCGAGGCCCTTTCTGCTCCTCACACTGCCCCACCAGTGAGTAGGCTGGGGGTGCACAAGAAGCTGGGAGGGGACACATCCAGGACAGCTGACCCAAACTGACCAAAGGGATATTCCATAGCTTATGATGTCGTGCTTAGCAATAAAAGCTGGGGGAAGAAGAAGGAAAGGGAGGATGTTCAGAGTTATGGCATCTGTCTTCCCAACTAACCGTTACACATGATGGAGCTCTGCATTCCTGGAGACGGGCAAACACCTGCCTGCCCATGGGAAACAGTGAATGAAGTTCTAGTTTTCTTTGCTTGTGTGCATGGCTTTTGCTTTACTTATTAAGCTGTCTTTATCTCAACTCATGAGTTTTGTTGCTTTTACTCTTCCGATTCTCTCCCCCATACCACCAAGGGGGGAATGAGCGAGTAGTTGCATGGTGCTTGGTTGCCAGCTGGGGTTAAACTACAACAGAGTGTTTCTTTGAAATGTCCATATTAAGATATGATTATGATTCAAGTTAGTCCATGAAACTGCTCTCCCTTTAGAATTCTATGCCATCAACTATTTAATGATTTTGTCCATTTTGATTTCACTCTAACATGAGAACAGTTTTCATTTTCATCAGAAAGGAATAAACAGCATTTAACACACAGTAAATATGAACAAAGCAGCAGAATTCTATTTCACTCAAGACCAAAATATAAACCAAGAATGAGAACAAAATGGAAAAAGCAACTGTCTGAGCAGTAAGGAATAGCCTTCTAGATGTACTACTTTCACTTTTCCTGGTTAGTTTTAATTATTAACTTGCTCTTAGTATTTGAAGCTGAAGGCCTCTTTGCAAAATGCCAGTGCTGTCCTCCTTTTTAATTGTCTATAATGAAATAATTAACATTACATTACAGTTAACAATCAAAACCACTAAACTATCATTCAGATGAATTCATGGTGTCTAAAAAACCTCACCAAGTCACTTAGCAGACAGACAAGTTGAAAAAAACCAATTTAAGAACAACAACACTTTTCTCTGAGTTCATTTCTGTTTGTCCATGGGAGGACTTAGCAGACCTACAGGTGATCTATTGCCTTTCTGGAAGTGATAAAGGTACTAGTGATGAGAATGTTAAGTTTATTCACACTGATATTCAGAGTTTTAAGAAACATGTCCCTGAAGTCACAAGAATCCACAGATTCTTCAGGTTGAGTACTGTATTATTGACGCTACCTTCTCCTGAAATAACTCAAGAACTTTTTCCTTTTTTTAATCCTAAAAGAGTTTCTCAAAAATCACAAGGATGTGTTCACAAAGATGGAAATGATGAATCACACCATATTCTGGGTAACATTGCTTTTTCAGCTCATCCTACCAGCATTTTGAAAGCATTGCATATCCAAGACTATCCTCTCACAAAGTAAACCACAAATATTCAGTACCCTCAGTTGACTTCTCATCTTGGATCCACATACTGATGTCAGTACTCCACAAAAAGTACAGTCAGCTGAGTGGAGAACAAAAGTGAAAACTAGAATATAAGCAGCTAAGATGACTTTCAAGATCTCCTATTTACAGGAGCTTCATCTGACATTTTTATTTATGCCTTTATATATTTTTTTCTCGTATGTGGCTGAAATTTTGTCATTCTTCTGGGCATTAGGAAATAAAAATAACAAAACAATGTTAACTGATGTCATTGCTGATAAGCTTGAGATTATATTTTGTACACAAATACTTGTTTGAGAGTGAGGCAGTTCATAGAATGTTTTTCAAAGAGGTAACCTATCTTTTATCTATCATCATAAAAAAATCCGTCTCCCTCAAATGGCCTTTTGGGTGCACTTTGTAAATATGGATATGTTAAGGAATGATATTCAACCAAGTAAAACATGAAACAAGAAATATCTCAGATTAAACTCAGAGCATCTAAACCTTGCCAGAGTAGTATTTGCACTCTTTTTATAGTCTTTTTTTGAGGGTGCGCTTTTTTGTTCAAAAATAATAGCAATAGAATGAAACAAATAAAAAAAAATTCTTTAATCCTTTATCTAAAAACAACTGTTAGGAAGCCTCAAAAATACCCATATATTAAACACAAAAGGCTTAATATTCTTGCATTACAAGCAGTTAATAAAGAGTTTTTCTTTAGAATTTGCCAATGTTACTAACTCTGCTGGTGAGTAACTAACTTCTGAGAAGCATGGACTGCTGTACTAACTAAGTGAGACAAATTATTTTCATGAAAATTAAAGGATTCTTGTACTCTTTTGTCTAATGGAAAAGACATTAGAATCCCATATCAAATTCAGACTTTCCGGAAGAGCTCTGGATTAAATGCTTTTTTGAAAACTTTGTTTCTCCTCCTATTCAAAAGAAAAGTCAACAGAGCTACATAAGTTCTTCAGAAAAACATGCTGACATGCAATTATTTGCTCCTTAACAAAATCTTGGGTGTGATACCTGAGCCTGCAGAGACTCACTTTCATTCAACATGAATAGTTCTACTAAGTAAAGGTACTTAAATCCTTATAGAATTAAAACCAAGCAAAGTTCTCAAAGACAGCATACAACAAACACCTAGACTGAAAATTAATTTTTTTAAATAATAGAGGCAACAAAGATAAATATGTACCTTTCACAAAACAAAATAATTGCTCCACAATTGCAATGTTTTCCAGCAGTCTTTGCAATTTTAAATTGGTATCTATTGTTAAGCTGGTGTAAATAACAAGCTTCAGTATGGCATATTGGTTGCAAAAAGCAGTCACTCTACATATCTATTTTCTTGAGCCTGGCAAAATTACTTCAAACAACCACCAATAAATCACCAACATGATGATAAAAATAAAAAGTATCATACTATGGTTTCTTTGGGGAAAAAAGAAAAAAAAATACATTCGAAAATGACATTTGATCATAGTCATCTTCATCTGAATTCTTACATTTGCAATGATTTCTTGCTCACACCCACACGAATGCAGCTCTAGCCAGGACAACAACTGCAGGCACAGACGTGTAAACAATCTTCCCATATAAAAAAGGTTCCCACGGCCACTTACATTTTTAATTTAGTTGTTTCACTGCACTCAAATAAACTGTGCCTGCAGAAAGTACTATAATAGCTGTTCATACGCATGGAATTCTTCCAATTTTAGGAATGCAGACCAACCTTCAAAGCAATAGAAAAATGGAAAGGAAAAGGCTGAGTTTGCTTGGAGTACCTAGAAGATGGGAATGTTCTTTAAAGTAAAACACATTGTGAATTCTTTCCTTCTTGACTTCAGCAGTCCAAGCCTAAATGAGCAAAGAAGCTCTTCACAGATGGCTACTAGAAAGGTCTAGCTACTGAAACCAACTATGAATCTTCAGTATAACTTAACACACTTCATACTGCTGGCTGTTGCTCATGTGTAAATGCAGTTTTTCTCACCCAGAAAGCAGTCCAACTGTAATGCAAATGTGATTACTTCCACAAGTGCCATAAAGCAAAGTAGTATTATGCCAGGTACACTATCTTAAGAAAACCTGTCACCAGCAGAATGGTCAAGCTCTTTCTGTGCAGGCAATAAAATTATGTACAGATAAAGTTTGCATTCTAACAACTGTATTTTTATAACAAGCAACCACTAATAAGGAAAGGTTTGCTGCTCAAAGACCAAAACTAGATTATGACCTTTTTCACACTTAAAATTACTGTTATATTATGCATTTACCTAGGGGATAGATATGCATTATACTTTTGTAATGTTTATGTCCTTAGTTTGTTTGGCCATTTGCATTTCATACTGTCCAGCTGATGTGCAAAATCAAGGTGTTTCTACAACCAGCTGCATTACAGAATTAACACCAATCTTAAATATGGGAGGTGGTATCTCAGACCTTTCAAATAGGTTGTCTAGAAACTCAACTCCTTGCCACTCCCTCTCTAACTCCTTACAACTTACACCAATAACAACAATATAAATCTAATTATATATTGATTCTTCACTGCCCATACCCTCTAGTGGGGAAAAAAAAGTTACTTTTTATGTTTTGACTGATGTGTGCATCCTGTATCTTGCCTCAGGAGCCAAAAAAAAGCATCTTGAGTGGTGAAAGCTCTTAACACCTACTGTGCAGCCTGAGTTCCATTGAACTTGAGCATAGGAACTGGTGGGCAATGCAAATATTTAAAGATGTCTATTAGACAATGATGGGTTGGAGTCCTAACCAATTCTCAGAGTATGCTATGTAATTATTGCCATAATATGTGCTCCACCTTAAGAAAGATCTAAGTCCCTTTTTAGCTTAATATTTAAGTTAGTGAAATCTAAACACATTTGGTGAATTCCCAGGAAAGGAACAAATTTAAGCAAGTGTTTTATATGATAATTCACATTATATACGGGTGCCTACAAAAGGAGGGAATTACATAATACTACCATAACAAACATTTTTATATATAGTAAATTTCTAATGGTTGCTTCCTTCATTGTATCTTTTTCTCTTGAGAACACTTTAGTTCATCTGTTAGATTTATTTTTGTTAATACAAGCAATACAGATTGCTTTTTCCTTAATTGCCTCAGCTTAAATAATATAGTTATTTCTTGGAAATTCAACGCTTCTAAAGAGAAGAGGAAGAAAACTGTTTACAAGTCACTGGCTTTTGCCCAGCTGATCAGTTCGTATGCTTTTTAGTGTATCTTTGCAGTATCAACAACAAAAAATAAATTAAAAAGTGACGAGTGGAAGAAGTGAAGCACCCATCAAGCACTCACCATCTTGTCTATTAAAGGAGTTAGAATGTTATTCCTTATAGTTCAATGTTATAAAACAGAACAGTAAGGCAAAGGGTAAACACACAGCAATCAGCTGCAAATCTACTTAAGCAAAACAAAACACAAGCTGGCAGATGTTGCCTTAATGACTAAAGTACTTGCTTTGGCTGAACTATTACCAACAGGCAAAGTGGAATTTTACAGTTGCTTGCCTGCCTGTTGTTTTACTAATCTGGTTCATAGAAAACAAGGTTTCACATTTTTTACACTGGCACACAATTCTGATATTAATGGTAGGTTAGAGGAAAACCAGTTCAAATCAATGAGAGCCACTCAATTTTTCTTTTTAAAAGAAAATATCCACAAAATAATCAGGCTGTTTAAATTAAGCACATAGGGAGAAGAACCCAAAATCTTTAGCAGAATATTTCCTCTTGGTACTCACGACATATAAACAGTGATAGAACTATTTCTAAAATACTGGAGAAATGGTTAAGGCCATTATTTGGAATATATTTCTACATCACTGCGAGGCCACTGAGTCACCAGAGCACTACAAACTCACGGTCTAGATGAAAATAACACTCATGGATATACCTGAAATCATTGCATACGCATCTCAGTGGAGAACTAGCCTTTCTTGGAGCTGGTGACAAACAGTTCATGTGTCTCCTTTCTACTGAGTAAATATTCTCTTACAATTCAAAAGAACCCCAAAGCGATAAAGAAACAACTTATTTTGCTCTGTACAACAACCTGAAAGCTGAAGCATAGAGGGAGGGAAAAACAAAATACCACCACCCACCCCACCCCCCCCAAAACCCAGAACAAATTGACATTTAAGTCATCCAAAGGCCCGCGGACTCCATCCTCTCTTTCCACAGAGCTGCTTAACAAAAGAAACCTAGGAGGTTCTTCCAAGACCTCACTCAGGAGCTGCTCTGTGAGCAAAAGGCCTGGCTACTCTGTCAAACAAACCTGAAAAATCTACAGGTACCGAACATCTTCGAAGTACAAGCCTTTTGCTGACTTGATGCTTTAGTACATCCATATTTATCAATGTCTCACAAAAGACAGATAGAAATGTGATACAGCCCTCAGAGAAGCTTACAAACTACTGCTTGCAGCGTGCTTCTTTTTCAAGTTCCCAAATCATGAGAAGTCTTACAAAAATCAGATACAAAACAATTAATTAAAAAAAATTAGAAAGGTAGGAAATTCATACAGTCAAAAACTAGTAAATTCTAGTTTTACAGTTAGCTGTTCAAGCTTAATCTTATCCTTTTGTACTTCTAAATGGGAATCATCAACTCAGTCACCTAAACAGCTCTGTTCTAAGACATAAAGCATTTACTGCAGTAATTCATCTAACACATAAGCTGTGAACAAGTCTGTGGGTTTTGTAGAAGCTTGCAAGGAGTGTCTTGAAGAATTTGTACTCTATGTTAGCCAAGTACTTGGCTGAGTCTGTGCAACAATGGCAATTCTCACATTTAGGTAACATTAGGTATACCTGGGTTTGTGCTTGAGGCATGAACAGATTTAAAGATGCACTCAGCTACAATTGCTTCCTGAGCATCCACAGCAGCTACAGAGATACCCTGGACTTCAGGATTACAAAGCCATCTCACCAAATGGGCGTTGTAATTCTACATACAGACAAAAGCAATTTCCTTCGGTTCTCCCATCTAACCCTTTTGAGCTACTAACTTTACCTACTCATGTAGAACAGTTTTGAGCAGTAGACACCCAGCCTTTCTCATCCAGGAAGACATGTTCCCCCCAACCTTTGTCTCAGACCACAGAGAGCAAAACATTTTTTCTTAAAAATATGGCTACTACTAATAAGGCTAAAAGGGCCACTACTATAACAGGAGAAATGCAAGCAGATATTTACTGAATGTTTATACGAATTTCTCAGTTTAGTTATTGCTCTTGTTAAAAAAGAAAGCTTTCAAAGTATTACGTGGCTTTCTTTTAGTGGACATCAGTAGCACCTCTTCTCTCATTTGAACAGGATCTTAAGTCACTGGCAAGTCTGCTTCAGAAAAAATGCTGTTAAAGTGACTCATTCATATGAATATCAACTTCATAAAAAATTAATCAAAGAGTGGAAATAAATTTCTGTACTCATCAGTGATTTAAGTAACTTCCATTATACAAGAAGATCTCCTGAATTTATTGTATATTTAACTACACTGACTTTTCTGCCCTTGATCATAGACTTTAATTAAAAACATGTTAAGATCTAATTCAGTTCTAGTTTCAGTTGTAAGCTATAAAACTTAATCCAAGATACTGATTAAAACAACTTTGACTTAATTTTTATGTATCTCATCTAACGTGCAATGATTTAAAACTCTTTTACTACTATAAAGAAAGTAATTTTTTTTTCTGCAATATGTTCTAATCTTACAGATTGCATATTCAATGAGTCACAATTTGGTGGCAAGCTGCAAAAATTGTTTTTAGTAAGGAACTGGTATCTAAACCAAACACTGCAAGACTGAAATGTAATCAAGAACGTGATCAAGGATCTAATAAAAACTTTCTTGACTAGAGATTTGCTTCAAAGGTATAGGATAACATTTCTACTTTGAACCTGCTTCAATAGGATGTGTCTGTCATTTTCAGATTCAGTTTATGACTCAGAATCACTACACTGATTGTATGTAGACATAGTACACAGAAATATGATACACTTCATTTTACATATTTAAAATATATAACTTATCAACTGAAGTTAGTTGGCAACTGATTACAGCAGCGAACAATTGGCAGGAGGCAAAATTTTATTTACGAGAATTAAATGGCATTAAAAAGACACATTTCCAAAAACTATGACAGAAAAGTAGTCGTCATTCTTTCCTTTCTCACTATAATCATGTCATTTTCAAAAGTTACATCTTCTATAATCTTCAGCCAAATGTGGACAATGAATGTTAACGAAGATTAACAACAAATCTAATAGCAGAATTTATATCCTACCTCTTATTAATGGCAGTCCACGATGCATTAATGTTATCTGTCATCAGTTGTACTTTTCTGGTGTCATCTGCTGAATAATCACGGAGCAGCTTAAGTGCCATGTCATTTGCCACATCTACGTTTATTTGCCATTGTCGTATTTCTTTTGAAAATTGCTGAAGTAAAAAGACAAAGAAAAAGAATAAACCTCAGATCACCATAAAATGATTACATACATTGTATGATTATTAGAGAAGGAGATGAACAACTTATACCATCAATATAAAAAAAAAAAAAGGAAAACGGCTCCCTCAGGTTTACTGGTAACTAAGGTCAGAGTCTTTCTAGACATTTAAATTCTTTTAGTAATAAGACCATAGAACTACTTCTAATCTCTGAGAGGACCAAGCAACAAAATCCCAAATGCCGGATAAAACATGACAGCTCAAATTGATAAACACTGATTAGAATGTTGATTATTCTTTTCTGGGACAAAAATAGACTGATGCATTATTATGCATTATGCAAACTATTACTATTTCTGATGTTGAATTATACTGATATGGAAAACATAGTGAAATAATATGTTATATCTAATTTTCTTTTTTATACTCTGAAATAATACTGAGATTTGGACAAATAATATCTGTGCTTTCACTTTTTTTAATTTATTTTAGGGAATTGTTTATGTAATTAGTGCCATCTACTGGAACAGCACTTAATCTGCAACACAGCAACAGTAAACCTATCATATATCTTTATAATGCTAATTTATGCTTCTTTGTATTAAGAAACCTTTTTAAATCTTAGTAATTCTTTTTTTTCCCCCTTCCCTCTCCTCTTTCTCCTCCCCTCTTTTTCTCCTCCTCTCCTCTTCCTTCTCCTCTCCATCTGGGCCAGCTTTCTCACTACACAAGCAAGCCGGGATATCCAGAACACTCATTCAGCCAGCAACCAGCTTCCATGCATCTTTCCGGTTAGCCTTCTTCTCAGAGCAAATTTCCATACAAATGCACTGAAGTTGCATAGTTAATCCATAATGTGTAACAACAAAATGAAAAAGCAAAGATAATCGATCGTCTGCTTGTACTTTTGTACTAGGCAAAGACTACAACTAGCCCATCAAAGGGACAACACAAGTAGAAAAAAAAAGTTTGTATTTGTAAATAGAAACAATAAGTTGAATGCAAACATTAGAAGCTATCAACAAAAACTAAACAGTAAGGTTTGACTGTCTTTATTGTTGTGCTTTATACACAAATCAGGAAATGTCTGTGAAGAAAGAATAGTTTTTTCCCCCCTCATTCTTCCAAAGCAGTGTTACTTTTGAAAATCTGTTTTGACTCAGATAAGAAATTCTCCACACAAAGCTGAATTTAAATATGTAATCCTTGATTAAAGATTCTAAATACTAAGTAAAAATAAATACATTTTGAATGTTTTGTGCACTTATGTTTTCATTTCAGAAAATGTGTAAATTAATTTTGGTTGAGATTGGGACTAAAACATACTTGATCTTTGAAAAGAGTCCAGGTGGGGTTTTGGGGGGTTTTGATTTTTCCCCCAAACTTTTACCTGTTAAAAAGCTGCTTCAGCATCTCTAGGTTCTCTCCATAATTTAAAACTGAAAACACATATTTCCTTTCTTTCCTGTGTTATTCCTTCATGAGAGGGCAGATCACCCAATTACTGTACAGCAGATAATCTCAGGTATTAAGACAGCAACCTGATTATCGGTTTTGAACAAGGGATCCTATTTCTACAATCAACATTAGGAGAAGACTACTAATTCCCCCTTCCAAAAATCATCTGAACGTGTTATGGTTAAGCTCACTTAAGCTGAAGATGCCTAAACAATTTTTTAAGTGATTCTCCTGTGTTAAGTATGGAGATGTTGTCAGCCGAGGTGGTAATTTTGTAGAAAACCACTACCATTCCTTTGGAGAAGATATAGGCAAGTGGTTGTTTTGGAAGCAGTCTCCTAATTGAGCTCTTTTCCTGATAGAATTATATACAATAAATATATAAATGTTAATATTTACACACATATAATAAAAACTATATCCCCCCCCCAAAAAAAAAATCTACATTAATTATACTTTCAGTTTGGTAGATCTTTTATAACAAGTATCTACTCTACATTTAGGTCTATCCCTCTTTATTATACACTACCTTTCTCTTTGTTTAAAATTATGCATGCATGCAGCTTGTTTTTTCCAGCCAACAAATCACAGCAGACTGACTGTTCACTGCATTACATAGAAAAGTTACCATAACATTTTTTCTGTACTGTAAATTAATGGCCTGTAAACTTTACTTTGAAAATAAGTTCTTTCTGCCCAGTCCCATGTGAATATAAATGACCTTATAAAACCTTCCAAACTCGGTTTTACAATAGAACGATTACAAGGCTGTTTCCAAAAGTGTTGTTCTCACCATTAACTTCAACATTAATCCATTAACTTCCTGACATTACAACACTAGATCATCATTCAGGAAAGAAATGATGAATATAGAGAGCTTTGCCGACAGAAACAATTTGTATTTTCTACTTTATTGGAAATTGGTATGTAGTTTCTCAACAACTTTGAGGAGTGCATGCCTTGCTTCAACTTTGCTCTGTGCACAGACACCAAGAACAAAGCGTTGTGGTAAATGTTTTAACTGTCTGTCCTACCAGAAGCCCATATATTTTTAGGTCTCATTTATCTTTCAGCTACTTAAGAATACATTTGAATTTTTTTAAAAGGAAAATGCCTCATTACTTTAATTTCATTTTGACATTTTTTAAAACATTCTCTATGTTTTGTCTGTGTCATCACTGGAATTTGCTGAGTTTATTAAAAGGCTTAAAGAATTAAGGCTGTGCATTTATCATGTTACTTAGGTATAAATTTATTTTTAATTTTTAATTAGAAGACACTAGTTGATGTTATTAGGAAGAAAGTCTGGGTAATTAAGGATCCTTGATTAAAAACAGGTAAGGAAATTAGAGTTGGGCTTTATTCTATCCCAGGATTGCCCAGTGGAACAATATAAATGACATATAGAAGTCCAAATATAGCAATATGTATGTACAGCATCATCCAATTCTCAGCACGTAAATTCCCACTCTGAGCAGGTGTATATATCACAAATCTGGAAAATCAGACTGTCTTTCTGTCCTTCTGTTTATCTATAGCACGTTTTATTTATACTCTTAAAGCATTATTTTTTTTATAAAAGGAAATTCTACTTCAGTGTCTGCATCATATTCAATAACATTATCTTAATTGTTAATTGTGTTACTAAAATTAAAGCAGTATGCTGTCAGCCCTAGAATAATAAAATCCAGAAATGCTGAGACTGTACTTCATCCTACATTGGTACACAGGGATTGGCAAAAGAGTACCTAGTAAGTTACCCCCCTGCAAGAAGAAGACAAAGGTAAGCAAGATAGCCTCAGTCTTATCCACAAATCCAGGGCATAAAGTTCACCCTTCAGGCTATGCCAGTGGAAAGTTGCCTGGCCTCTTGAGTCCCAACAGAGCAGGGGATGTAATCAGGCTGCTATTTAATTTCCTATTTAGATGAAAAAGAAATAGTCAGTCAATGAAGGAAAGGAAGGAAACCTTGTCTCCATCTTTCCTCCTCTTCACTTTGGCCATCCCAGCTAAACTGGTACAGAGGGAGAAGACATGCCTCACTAGCTCTTACCGAAACAAGGAGCCAAGGAGTGTACTGGCAGTCCTAGAAGGTTTGGGGTTTTTTAACATAAGCTTAGTATTATGTTAAGAAGAGACTAGTTTTACACTAGCTTAGGTTCAGATGACTTGTGGATGGAAAGGACCTGAAGTGTGACAGCGTACTATTTATACACCTATAACCTTCAGCCTGCTGAGTTAACCATCTGCAGTCTTCACTTAGTAAACAATAACAAGGCTTTAATGGGTAAAGGCTCTCTTTGGCCAGAATGCCATATTCTGACTCTCTGTACCTACTGCCAGTACTTAGAATTTAGTTCTCAAATATCAAACTAAAAAATTAGAATGAAAAAATGTTTTAAACCTCAGCAAATTAGCTCTGAATTAACTTCTGATTCAAAGGAGTAATATTTTTCATTATCAGCCACATGGTACTTGGTTACTTTTCTTTTAAATGTCAGAAACAAATGTGTCAAATTCTATTAAAAACATCATTGGCCAAATACAAGCCAGTTAAAGATTTTTATTTTATGCTGGCATTGTAAAAATATAAATAATCAAAAGAATGGTATCACTGAGCTTACCATTTACTCATGTATAAGGATGCACTAACAGAAAAGCATTAACACAAACACTGATTAAAAGTTCACTTAGAGCAGAGGGGAACTTCTGCATTGATTCAGCTGTCTTTAGGCAAACCTATAATTTTTAACAAACAAATCAGAAGAACACTTGGTGACTACTTTCTCACACCAAGCTGTGTTGAGATACAAAGCTGACAAAATTAATATGCCTGAAGAATTTATTTAAGACTCACACTGACCTCCCTCTTTCCTCAACACAAATGAATAGAAATGACAGCTTTATTTTCATCAGTGCCACAGCAAGCAAAAAGACAGCATACTTACTCTACATACTCAGGGTACAACAGCAAAATATACGTGTTTGGCACAGAAGCCTGGAAAGCATTTATTTTAGGACTTGATGTATTTCTAGGTCATTCAGTTTAGATAATACTATACAAAAGAAATATAAAGCCGCTAAACTCTCAAAGATTTCCATTTTCCTTAGAATTCACGACCCCTTATCTCAAGCATGAACACAACAGCTGATGCTGTCACATCTAAGAAGCTTTTAGGAGGGATTTGACACAATAGGAATTAATGGCAGACAAAGATAATTCCTCTAGGAAGGCTGGCACAAAAGAAAAAGGAAAAAAAAAAAAACCCGAAAAAACCCCACCACATTCTCTAAGAGAGAGATTAATTTCTTCCAGACTTAGTGGGAGAAAGGCTAGGCAAAACCAAACAAATGAAAGTAAACAGCCCTGGAACAGTAGAGCTTGTTGATGTTCATATCATCTCAAAGGCACAGCAAATTAAGATAGACTAGCTGTTACACTGAAATTATAATTCTAGACTAATGTCTGTAACTTGACACAACACATCACATTGAATCCAGACTGGGATAGAAATGGATGAAGATACTGATACACCAAGTGCTTCATCTCTTTTAAAGAAGGAGTGAAAAGAACCTGCAGGTATCCTTTCAGAAACTCTGTTTATACATAGACATACATTCTATGAATAAGTATATTAGTATATAACTTGGGGATGGTGAAGAAGAAAGGCATATTCTTATTCTTCTCCTTGGAGAATGTTGATCCAAAAAAACCCATAATTTTTTCAAAAAGCGTACACTCTTAGATGAACTTCATCTAAACCTTATATGTTCTTGTAAAAAAGTGGACATAAAATAAATTTCTAAAACAATATTTTCAATTATTTTTCTAGTTAAGTAATTTGTGGTCATGACATAAGACACTCCAACACAATGCATAAGACTGTGTTTGCACAGAACTGGTTTTTTGTTAATTGAGTCTTTGCAGAGCTGGGACATTGACTGTTGAAGCTTTTTTTAATTTTTTTTTTAAACCAAACACTGGGCAGAAGCCAGAACTGTCTCTGCAGAAAGCCAGTGACAAATGGGAATCCTCTATGCTGAATGACAGTAGTATACATAATCTATAACTCTTTCCAATACATGATTGCCCTTGTTTACCATAATCCACCCTTCCCAAGTAATGATGCTTATCATATAATCTTAAATGAGAAAACTTAACCACTTCTCAGCCCTAAAACAATGGGCTGATGAAATTTTTTATGCCTCTTAAAGGTGAGGGGAAAAAAAAAAAGAAAAAAAAAGCAACCAAAAACCCCAACAGATTTTATATCTACTTCTAAATATCAGAAAGGTAATGACTAACTGATGATGAAGATAGCTGAAGACCAATCATGCAGTTATACACACACTTTCTCCAGCAGCAAAACCAGATGATGAGGACCTCACCCTACTATTCTTCACAGCAGTTCATTACTATTCAGCTGTGCAAATAAGACTGTTTTAAGCCCACAAACTTTACCCAAACAGCTAAGTGGTAGGAGTTAAAAAACCTAAAAATCTGGTGGGCAGAAGGGGAGAACATATCAGAAAATATTTGTGTAACTATTCTCCCAAATAACTAAAATATAACATTCCATTAACATGGAGGCAGGACTCACTTTAAGAGGCTGACTGACTGGTGGGTTTCAATCTTATTTTTCCCCAACCAGAAAATGAGATATTATTATTCTGAAACAGCCGTTCTCAAAATTTATTCATGAAGAATATTCTAGTGGAAGGTGTCCCTGCGTACAGCAAGGGGGTTGGAACTAGATGACCTTTAAGGTCCCTTCCAATTCTAACCTTTCTATGATTCTATGATAATATCACCAAAGTATGACTATTTTCATAACAGGAAACTTAAAACCTGATGCAACAGTTAGAGCATATTTTCATTGCTACTTGAGGTATAGCTCAGCTACGTAAGTTAACTGAAGTGCACATTTTAGCACCTAGAATGTGACAACGTGTGCTAAAATCACAAGAGCAGCCATTTCAGGTTTTCTGCAGTTAATAACATTACCAAGGTTGAACCCAGCAAGACTATCTCGTGGCAAATCTAAAATGCTTGATTTTCAAAATATCTCAATATAGCTTATTACATTGGGGTTTTTTTCCTTTTCTTAACTATTTCCAGACAACCTATACAGCTTCATTATCAGTGCAGAAAGACGTACCAATACGACAGGATTTCCCAGTCTGCAGTACCAGTGCCTCAGCTGAGGCTGTTGTACAGAACAGAACAGAAATACCTGTGATGAAAAGCTAGGTATATTTCCTCCAAGATCAGCCAGCTATTTGTTACGACTGATAAGTTAAGACCAATTTCATTCAAGGATTATGTGACACGTTTTAGACTTTGTAAGTTAATTTCTTTCTAATTTTTTGTGGAAAATAAGGGATAAGGACGTTGTTCTCAGTGTGCACTGTCCAATAGTTAGAGGACATTTTCTTTAACAATCTAATTAACTCAAGCAGAAATATTTTGGTTCTCAGTAGTGACCTTAAGCTCAATGTTCTGCTTTTTCAGAGCTTCCACGGTGTAGGAAATTTCTTTCCATGACTCAAGCTTAGCTTTTGCTTGTTCAAGAACCCGCTCAGCTTCTTGTTTAGCTTCTAGCCACTGTGTTGAATCTTTTAACATCTCGTGAAGCTGCTGTCTCCGGCTTTGGAGGTGTCCATGCACTTCATCCCACTGGCTCTGTATCTTTTCAACTGGTGAAACACAAAGGAAAAACAAAAGCTGAGTTACTTAAAAGCTTTTTCTTTTTTTTTTTTTTTTAAGGGAGTAAATAATAATATTTAAATCTTTCTAGAACTGACCATATTGGAGAGCTCTTGTATGTTTTCAGCTGCAATTGCAAATAAGTTTAGTATAATAAAGAAGAATACATAAACTGTTCTGGGTCACACAGTATGATACTATGGTACACAGCATGTGTTTCAATGCATATGCAGAAATGCCAGGTTCATGCCTCAAAAAGCATTATGAAACAGGATCACATCTGAGAAAAAGCATCAGCAATCACCCTTCATTCTTACCAAACAAACACAAAGTTTAATATTTTCTGAAGAACAAGTCCTTTACGGACTTCATTAATATTAGTTAAAGATTTATTGCAAGATATAATTAATGGCCATACTTTCTTATTTCATTAAGGCAACTGTTAACAGACTGCAAAGGCTGTCTAAAAAGCTTTCTCATATGTTCATGTTAATTATAAAATAACGATTAGTTTTATCCACTATTTGAAAGAAATGTGATTTGTGGGAATAATCACTAGAATCACTGATTAGTGTTGGCTAGCATCCAGCATCAGGCTCATCCATAGTAGCATAAAAGCATCAGGAGACCTAGTCATCCAAACAGTCAAAGTTTGACAAAAGAAACCCAAAACCAAACCAAAAAATCAAAACTCCACAAACAAAATCTGTGCACCGCATGAAGAAACAAGTGGTTTTTTAATATTTTTTTTTAAATTCCCCAAGATTTGTTGGCAGAAACTACATTCTCAATATTTTCTTGAAGACTGCCTCTCTACATTGGAAATTCACAGGCCACCTAGGGAGGGGAACAGAGATTCCTGGAGTACTCGGAAAGCAACTGAAATTATCATCGAGTTCCAGCACTGCATCTCTCACTGCAGGACTGATTCCAGAATGGTGCAGGCTAAAGACTAAAGAGGTGAGAAATGCTTCAGCGGGGAAAGGAGACTTCTACCTGTCGGTGCTTTTCCATCTTCCAGAAGAAGGGATAAAGATCTTTGCATGGACTCAGCTGAGATTTAGAGAAAGAGAAGAAAACCTTTCAGCATCCCCTGCTCAAGCCTAGGGAGAAAAACTGTGAGCAAGCACGCATAGTGGTGTGTGCAAGTCAAAGGAAATGCAAAAGGAACTGAAGAAATAGAAAGGGAAAACACAAAGCACAATCAGAGCAAAGCAAGGATAGCCTAAAACCCAAATACTTAAACTTCATCTGAAGAAATCTAAACCCTCATTTTAGAAAGCTGTATATGAAGGTCGCAAAACAACAACTCATTTCTGTTCCCTGTCTGGATGAGGATTTCTGATGTAAGCTTTAGGATATACTTGAAACAAGAAAGAGATTGTGATCTACAGGAAGGGTGAATAACAGAAGTGTTCCAGAACTGCTCAAGTAAAATCTCTGTACTGTGGCTACAGCATGTGGCTCAAGGGTTGTGCTGGAGGTCTAGGGGACAAAGACTGCCCAAACACTTTACACAGTGGCATATGGACAACACCTGCCACCTATTTCTTGCAAATAACTACTCAAGCTCCTTCCCCCTTAGACTCTGAGACATTCAGTGTGTTATCTTTTGATTCCTGACAACCTGGAGATTTTGATACAGAGCTGACAAAAGTATAATAGCTTATGTCAGCTGTCCATGAAAAAAACCTACAAAAATTCCACCTATTTTTTGTTTATTATAAGTTTCTTTGTTTGATGGTGTGGGTTTGTTTGGGGTTTTTTTGGGGGGGGAGGGCAAAGGTTAAGAGATGAATGAAAACTCTGTTGCAGAAGTGCTTCAAAAGAAAACTGGGTCTACAATTATATGAATTCTTCATAATAGCTGCTTTTAATAAGAAATGCTGATATTTCTTATAAAAAAATCAAAATATTTACAGATGGATCTGTTCCATAATGTCCCATGAGTTTTTTTATCTAAGTAAGACATATTAGCAGTCCTTCTTTAGGGACTGTGCTTTTCTCAGCAAGACCATTTTTCATCATATACTGTGGTCCTAGAATTCCGTGATGACCAATTCTCCCACCCAAGAGGGGAACGAGGCTGCATAATGAAAGATATATTCAGGACATCTCAAGAGCCCACTTACACAAGTGACTATGAATACACCAGCTCCAAATCTATAAAACACATTTCCCTGTGAAAATACTTGGGTTATCTCCCGCAAAAAGGAAAAAGAAAAGCTTCTGATGTGGACACTTAGAAAATGACATACATAATAGTTTTGCTTTATTACAAACTGGAATTGAAGAGTTCAGGAAGTTACTAAGTAATCTGAACCAAAGAAAAATAATTAAAACGTTGTTTTCTTGAACTGGTGAGTGACAAAACCCATTTAACAAAGTATTTCAGTTGGGGATAAGCACACCATGACATCTACATAATTAATCTGGCCTTTCTGAGCTGGAATATATCAAACAGTGTAGTACGATATAAAACGAAATATGTAGAGATAATTTATTAGAGAGGCCTTTATAATTATAACAATATTATCTAGTTTAAGGCAACATAAAAATCCCTTAATTTACACCTTCCAAATGATGCTTCCATTTGAATGCAGACTATTGATTGGGTTTTGAATAACAAAACCCCCCAAGCCTCTAAAGCTTAAAACATGAGAATTCATTTCCAAAATGTACTGAAAACCACCGTGTAAATCAGTGTGTCTTAAGGATGCATTTTGCACCTGTGGATATTCTTTAGTGGGATGTTTCCCACAGAAGGAAAGGTGAATACCACTTGAAGATTTATGCCAAGCAAAAAAGTTCAGAAAATCCAGCTTGAGCGTATATTGTGTTAGAACTGATCCCAGCAACCCGTGAACCCCTAACCTGCAGCTAATGAGTTACTGACTGCAGATGAGAAGGGTCAGAGAATTGCTATTAAATAATGTTGTTGCAAAGTAGAAGACAAATTTTAAAGTATTCTGAACATCATAGGGGTTTTGCGCAAGGGTGCTGGAACATATAAAGGCTTTCTCTGGCTGGGTACTAAGAGGAATAAGTTTATGAAGATATTTAAGAGTGTTTTATAAGATAGCAATTTGGAATTTCAGTAGGAAGTTCTTTCAGGCTAACAGTCTGCCTATAGCCTTGGAAGGGTTATTTCTGCTGCCAGGACTTTATAAAATCCTTAAGGTTACAATGAACATATGGGATTCAGCAGATGGAAAATTAATTTCTTCTGAAGTCCAATCACCCTTACCTGGAACCAGGGAGACAACCCTAGAAATAAGAAATAGAGTTCCAAAACCAGAAAAATAGAAGAATCAATAGAATGTGAAGCAATTGTTCCAGAGAAGGATTTGCGCAAGTTTTGGAGAACTAAAGAGCAAATTTTATCATTATTTCCTACCTTGAATTTAAGGCCTTCAATAACTAATATTCAATAAATTTAAAAAATTATATAAAACAAAAATAGACAAAAGGATATTGCAAAGATTACAACATATCCTGAAACCTAAGTAAGAACATTTAATATGGCTAAAAAAGTAAGCTTTGCCAAGAAAACGTAATGTAATTGTCCTTACTGCACTCTGGATTATAATAGCATATTAGTGAGATCAGTCTCTGATCTTTACCTTTTCTGGATCATTGCACCTACATACTGTGATGACCACCCATTGAAAACACCTAGATAAACAGAACAATGTGGCTCCATGTGCACTATTAATATCACTGAAGCACAGGAATTTTAAATAATTTGTAACGATGACAAAAGCCTTTTTTCCCCATAGTTCAGTAGTTTCTGAAGCACCTCAGTTTACACTGTTCATCACAACTAAGTCCTGTGCCTTCTTCATTTCAAAACCTAATCTCTTTTTTATTGTGGCACTCCCACTTTGTATCCCATTTTCTTCCTTTTTTTTCCCCCTCTAAATTTGGCACCAGCACAGTATCTTTATTGTAAGAGTCAGTATTTTATATTATCTCAAGAGGATTGTTAATTATTCAGTATAGAATTTATTTACCAAACAATCTGGAAAGGGGCAATCTGGAAAAAAAGGACAGCATTTTCTTTATAGACTTAAGAAAAAGAACTAACTTAAAATCATTTTATCAATCCACGTGGACATTAACTAGTTTTATTTGAATACAAAACCACAAGAATATTTGACAATTAACAAATCTAAAATGAGTATCAGAAAGAAAAAATACGTACAACAGGTATTTCCTGAAGTGAAACCCAAACCCCATCCATTTCCTAATTGTGGTGCTCCAGGTAGAAGTCCTCACTGTACTTCACTTACACAAGTTTTGCGCTTGCTTACTGGAAAGTGTCCCAGCATGCCTCCAACTGCTCCCAGTTCAACACCGAACTCTCTTAAATGAATAATTTAGGGGCGTGGTGAGATTCTACCAGTATGTAATTTCAAGGGTGCTATTCAATTTCTTTTTTTCATCACTACTATTCACTAGTTGTTCAACAGTGATTATATCACTAAGATGGACAAAAGAAATTCTGCTGAACTGACCGCAGATTTAGTAAGTTATTAGAAGTGGTAACAAAGCAGAAAACTGCATTTAAAGCAATCAAACACAGGATAACTATTTTCCGATCTGGTTATCATTGATTTAGTACATTGAGGAAAGAATAATCTCAGTGAAGTAGACTGCTGGCTTAAGATTCAGTTTTGTTTATTAACAAAAATTTTTACACTGCTTTTTTCATACTCTAGGTATAATAGAGAAACCACAAACAAAAAATAAATCTCTTTGTTAGTAGTTCATATCATTGATAAGACAAATATAACTCTCTTCACTGCGAGAGTTTACTCTCTGGTGTTTATAATATAACAGCACTGGAAACAACAGAAAAGGAGTCTGAGAAGAAGCTGTCAGTCACAGGAAAAATAATGTTCATGTTGCTATAAGTTACATTTAGCCTATGCAGAGATGAAAAAAAGCAATCATTCCATGCCAGTTTGATAAGTCCATTGAATCCAGTACACACTCCAAAAAAAGTGAGAGTAAATGAATAGCAAAAGAATTTGCGAGGTAGAAAACCTCCACTTACCTTCTCCAACAAATTACCTAAACTGCACTCATTTTGCTCTGTAGGAAAGTGTTTTTCAAAAGCATTATTGTCAATATATTGACATTTTCCTATAAAGTAATGTTTTACTGTAGGTTCATAGATTTGAAGACTAGAGGGACTAATGCAGTCTGACCTGCTGGAGAATATAACTGGAGAACAGCAAAATTATGAACAATTAGAATTCATGTTACCAAAAGAAGCTACTGATGCACTGATGTTCCTTAGCTGAAAAATTATAATCGATTTACATGCATCTTCGAGTATTTCAATTTACTTATAATTTGCAACAATGATCATGATGAAAAGACACATTGAGCTTGAAATCTAGCCAATTCTGAAAAATGATGTGTGAATAGTTTCATATTTTTATCGTAATCACTGGAAACTTAAGGATTTTTCCCCCTTCTGCTTTGTAGCAATATGAAACACCCAATATACTGAAAGAAAGAAGAGTAACTGAGATCTTCATTCTAAGGGTACTGAGTAGCCTTTAAAAACTATGGGTGTATAGAATGGCTGTTACTGGTAAACAGAATGGAAGCATAAGGAAGTAAAAAATTTACATCCTCTGCCAATAGTAACAACTGCAGTTGTTAATGTTAGGTATAACAGGTTAAGAAATCCGTGGGCGAGGTCGTTGTACTGCATTCACAACATCTTGCTACAGAACTGGATGCAGACCTGGTGTGAATGTGGTTTGCACAGCCACAGGACTGCAAGCACAACACTTCATATGACAGTGCATGTACCAGCCAACACTACAAGTAGAAGACACGGTAGTATGCAGAGCTACACTGAGAACCTAGAGACTGTAATATTAGAAAATGCTGAAAACATAAAAACTGTAGGTTTTTGCAAGGGACAGGTTAAAAACAGCCCAAGCGCAACGTTGTCATTGGTTGCCGAGGAAGCATACTACCTCAGCTTCGAAGCTGTCAATACAAGATTTTTTTCAATCATATGCTATCCCGAAAACTACACCTACATCTCCCTAGAATTTAAGTCCTTTAGTTGTTTTCAAAAATATGTACACATTTTAAGCTTCATCTTTGTGCCTAGACTAGTCTGTCAGGTTGGATTAATTTCTGCTGGAGCTGCAGTCCCATTTTATACTTTTCCTTGAATGTTCTGGATAGCTAATTGTTATGTATTTCATCTTACTTCATATGCTTTTAAATAAGCTATACATTTATCCATACAAAATTTAGGTTAGTCAAACTTTTTTGGCTGTATAGAACACTAGTTTTTCCAACCTTAAAAATTTTAAGTGTACCTTACTAAACAGTGAGCAGGTTTTCTGAGAGGCATGATGGAGAAACTAGAAAATATGGATTTAAACAGAAACATACTAGCTTACTGCACCTTTTTTACACTTTTCCCTTTCTGCCACTAAGCAGTACAATTTCCCACGTAATAGGGATAAACAAATTATGAGGAAAAAGAGTTGTTTTTCATAGGGCTACAAGACCATTCTGAAGGCACGACCACCATGCACTACATGCCAGGCTTTCTGATGCTTTCCAATTTTGGCTCAGTTTTCTGCAAACTATATGAGTGGAATCACAGTTAAAACATCATTTCAGCTTGCTCTTATCTTGTGGTTACCTTGCTTTTCATTATTGTACTGTTCTAAGCAAATAAACCTAAACCAACATTTCTTTTTTTCTAGGAAAAGGATTCAGTTAAAGTTCTCTATTTGTCAGTTATTTCTTGCTGAAAGTGCTCTACCTTCTCTTCTGCTGCCTTCCAGAACAGGAGATGTCTGACCTGAGTGTCATTCTTCGAGAAGGAATCACTCTAATAAAGTCTATCATACAACATCCCTTGACAAAAGGATGCCAGCTCTATTCTTATAAACAATCGTGAATCTGTGAGAGACTAGGGAGAACATTTGGATAGTAGATGCAGAGTCAAACGAGGATAAGTTTAAGACTTTTTTTTTTTAAATGCTGAAGTACTTAAGGGTTACAGGAACAGTTATAACATCTACCAAGTTGCTGCCTGTAGGCTATCATTACAGAGTGGAGCTGGATAGGACAGAATACACAGCAGAGAACAGTTGGAGCCAGCCTACTCCGATAGTAATTTATGCTTCATCTGTCCTTCTTTATCTTTTCTTGTAAAGCAGTATTTCTCTTAACCTTTTTCAGAAGCTTTTAGAAGTCACATTTCTTAAACAATGACCTTAGAAAGTTATGGCAACGCTTTAACTAAATATGTAAAAACACAAATAATGTGTCATCAAAGACATTTTATGCATGCCTTAGATGGTCAGTAATGTGATGAGCAGATTTAGCCAATAAAACCCAAAATTAATGGTGGGGTGGCAATATAGAATATCTAGCTTAATGTGAAGTCTGTCGCTTTTGCCAGTAAAATGTCAGATGTGGCTTTTATGCACCATTAGTCTATTAAGGTATTTATAGAATACCATATATGTATCATAATGTGTAATGACAGATTTAAAGAAAAAAAAAAAGCCTATGGCTTACAAAAAAATTAAGCAAAACAGAAAGTAGGTACACAAATTAAGCTGCATATAAACAAGTGAATGAATAATACTTGTGAAGATGGAAGGAACTGTAATCCCCTACGCTATTGTGCAGTATTCTAGTTTCTAAGAAGAGATATAAGGTATTAAAAGGGAAACCAGGAAGAAGAAGCGCTCAGAGCCTTCAGTTGTCTTTCTGGGGTGATGAAGAGCAGTGAAAATGTACCTGAAAGACACGTAAAAGCATGAAAGCCATGGAAGGAAATATGTTACTTTCCTTGGCTTCTCAGAGGCTAAGAAAGATAGGCAATAAGGGAGATTTCAACAGACTTAAATGTTTTTTTAAAAACATGCACACTCATCATCTCATTTTGTAGTTTGATAATTTTGGGGGGTAATTAATTTTCCAAGTATTGCAACTCTATGATTTGATTTTGGTTTTTTTTCACTAGGGTAAGCCTATTTTTCTTTTATCTAAAAATCACTTCCATATGATCAAACTAATGAAGGTCATTCTGTTCTTTTGGAAGTGTCAGATCAAACAGAATGAACTGAAAACTGTCAAGTGGTTTCCGCTAAGCATCAAGTGAATAACTCTTCAGCACTGTGAAGCATGCTTTATACTTTGCTATGCAGAGTGGGAGTTAGAGACCAGACTAAGCTGGTAGCACATCTGAAGAAATCAGTTTTTTATAGCAAGCAAAAAGCAACTTCCATGACTGAGCACTGAGAAGGGCATGCAAGAGCTTATTATTTGGAAAACAGGTCCTTCAGAAAGCATTCACTAGTTTGTCAAGTTTTTATAAAAGTATTTATGTATATAACATTTATCACCTCTCAAACCAAGTTTTCATGATCATTTTTTCACTAAATGAAAAAGGAAACAGATCATGGCATTCATGATGTGGAAGAGAGTTTGCCTTGCATTTTAAAATGTTATACAATCCATAAAACTTTTATGTGAGAAATAAACACTTACCCTAAAGAGAAGTAAGATTCTTCAGGATTTAGAATGAAATAGGTAACAAACCTAAGTGTAGTTTTGCTAGAAACCTACAGAAACAAATAAAAATATGTATATGCATATATACACAAGTATTTGCTTAGAAATACGGTTTAGTGGCAGACCTGGTAGGGTAGGGTCAATGGTTGGATTAGATGATCTTAAAGATCTTTTCCAACCTAAACAATTCTATGATTCTATGATCAACTGGGGAGATGGATAGACAGATTTAGGGAATGAACTTCTGATACCTCTCTGTTGCTGTCAGAGACCTGAGAAGTAGAGCAGGAGAAATGGACTGCCAAAGTCAGTCCCACTGCTCAGGCAGGATGCAGAGTCAGCAATGATTCTTCCACAACTCCAGCAGCAGGATGCATATGGACAAGCCACCAGAAGTTAATAAACTTATTTTTTTCTGCAGAGACTCATATATTTGGATGATATAAAAAAAAAACTTTTTAGTAACATTGTACTAACGCAAAAACCAGAGGGTTACCTTGCTGGAATGATTTAATCATCTTTCAAAATGTTTGTTTTATTCAATTTCCTTTGTTGTATGTAGAAAATAGCTACTGCGTTATTGAATTTAGCTACTTTCTTAAATATTCATGATATAGGTATGAAGACTTACATTAGATTTATAAATGATATTTAGACAGACAGAAGGTACCCAAACAGAAGCCACAGGATTATGAATAATCTGATCAACTAGATAAGTGAATATGTAAGTAATCCAATCATTTAAGTTTTAAATTATAGAAAAGTTTTCAAAGGACTTAATAGGAAAAAATAATTAATTTCTATCTTTTTTAAGGAATGTAATTATTAATTAGAAGTGACTAGGTATTTTAGTATTTATCTTTGTCCAAATGTCCCACATTTTTTCTAGGATTTTGGTTACTTAAACAATTGGAGGGAAAATAATTTATAATTATGAATCTAATTTTTGTAATGGATGATAGCATTTGTAATAATCAACCTACCTATAAAATATTTAAGAAAACCTTTTTTCAGAAGAAATATGACTTGTCCGTGCCTGTATTTAAAAATGGGACATTAAATTAGTGAAATGATATTCTACTTTGTCTGAACATAAACAAGAATGCTATTAGCATTATTAAAGTACATCAGCTTTCATATACTAATGCTTTCATAGACTTCCATATTTACTGATGCAAAAACATAATGGTAGGTCTGGCAGTTAAAGTCCTGAAATATGTGAAATTCATTACCTACCTAATGAAGCATACAGGCAATAAATTTCAGAATTCTTAGTACAACATAACTTTGTGTTGCCATCCTACATTCGTATTTACACTGTATATTTTTAATGTCATCGGCCTACTAACTCCTACTGAGTTTAGGCTGAGACTTGCTTTTCAAATGTACCTGCATTTGTTAATCTGTTCACTGATTTGCTTTGGTTTTGATTTAATAGATCCAGCTCTAACTATATGGGCAAGACTGTGGGAGATCTTAGAGTACCAAAATACCTAGAAAATTAAAATGGACTTAGGAATTCTGCAAATATGTGAATATCAGGCTCCAAGTTACTGAAGCAAAGTTTTGCATACTGTTTATATTTCTATTTTCTTCTTCAAGAAGCAAAATCATTTCCTCAGGAGAACCTCCACTCCCCACAAAGACCATAAATCCAAAATTCAAAGACTGCAACTGGCTTTGATTCATTTTACAATGGATAAACAGCAAATCTCTTCCTTCTGCTATTTGACATTAAATATTATATAAGCTGTCAGAGTAACATCATCTAAAAGCTAAGCTTTTGTTTTCTGTAACTCTCAAGGTCCAAATCCTTACCACTGTAATACTTACTAATTAAACTGCATCAGCAAGGGTAAACTGGCACGCTTTGTGCAATGGTCAGTGAGCAACACAGTGGCTTCCATTTGTTGGTCTTAACTCTGAGACCATCTGCTGGGCTACAATTGCTCTCTGCGGTATTCCATGACTGGGAATTAAGATCACAGACTATCGTGAATCTTTTGCTGTGCCTTTTCTGACAATGCCAAATCTGCACAGTGACTCAACTGCTGTATCTCCACGGCACGTGCCTCTCACCAGAGGTCAGCTGGGAGATGACTCTAGAGCTCTGTTCACTAACCTACACAACAGTCACAGAAAGCAGGGTGCTGGCAACAATACTGAGCTTAGCTCAGTGGATGAACCAAAAACTGCCACGCATGCATCAGAAAAAAAAAAACAGTGGGCCAAATCAAAACATCATAGCTTTGAGTCTTATATTTACCTTTGAAAGCAAAGAAAACTTCCAAATGAGCAAGAATTTATTTCAAAGCAAAGAAGTAAAAGTGTTTCTTTTTAAAATATTTCTATATTCAACTTGAAGCATAAATTTTAGGCATTTTGTATCTGAACTGAGTTTACTTAATAAATGTGTTATTTCACAACAGAAATGGAAAAATATAAATTTGTTTTATTTACAAATTACTAATTTCACAATCACAAAATCATAGAATGGTTTGGGTTGGAAGGGACCTTTAAAGATCATATAGTTCCAACCCCCCTGCAATGGACAGGGACACCTTCCACTAGACCAGGTTGCTCAAAGCAACCACAAGCCTCCACAGCTTCCCTGGGCAACCTCTGCCAGTGTCTCACCACCCCCACAGTAAAGAATTTCTTCCTGATATTGAATCTAAATCCACTCTCTTGCAGTTTAAAACCATTGTCCCTTGTCCTGTCACTACAGGCCTTGGTAAAAAGTCTCCGTTTTTCTTGTAAGAAAAACTTTCTCCTTTCTATATTGAAAGGCTGCAATAAGGTCTCCCCGTAGCCTTCTCTTCTCCAGGCTGAACAATCCCAGCTCTCTCAGCCTGTCCTCATAGGAGAGGTGCTCCAGCCCTCATGGCCCTTCTCTGGACCCACTCTAACAAGTCCATGTTTTTCTTGTACTAGGGAACCTGCAGCTGGATGCAGTACTCGGTAATGTAGGGAAATATCAGATATACGGCTTCCTCCATGATATTTTTTGAAGGACATTTGGCTAGAAATTCCAGCACAGAGAGAAGCTTATAGACTCAAAAGAAAGTAACATTTACACAACAGATTATTAAAGTGTACTGGTGATTTAAAGTGAAATAGTTACTTCTCTTACAATAATCTTCCTGAGAGGAGAAAAGCATCAGATATCACAAGACTGTAAATTAAAGACTGTATTTCTGGCCAAGACAAAAACAAACTTATTTTTTCAGATTTACAATTACAGTCTTTTAGAAAAATTATATCAATATTGAACTAAGTATTTCCAAAGGTGAGTCAGTTCCTCAGAGCTCTTGCTTCTACTTTAGATTGACATTTCCACATGTCTTGCACCCTGTTCTGTTTTCCCTCTCACATTTGCACCTATATTCTACATACTCCAGACAATGCTAACAGTCTGATACTGGTTAATCCATACTTTTTTATGTAGAGAAAAACAAACTTAAGCTCCCCAACACTTTAAATCCTTACTGGCCTGAAATGCAATACTCCAGGACTTAAAAACAGGCTGGAAAATGACCCAGAGATTCTTTTGTGAGCAGGTTGTTATGAATTTTTTTTTCTTCTTCTTTTAATGAGTACTCTCCACTTATGTGGCCAAGTAGTATTGGGACTTTGTTGAAATAAAAAGCAAAGAAATAGTTAAATTTCACACTTAAAATGACCTTATACATGTCAAAGTAAATATCCAACAGAGTTAACTAAGGAAGTAACATGCATTGCAGAATAAATATTTCTTCTGAAATTTCCAAAACATTCAAACATTTTGAGCATTTTCTGTGTAGCTATACTGCTCCACATTTATTTTTTCAAGTTTAGACAAACCAACACACTTCGAAGTCACTATTCCGATATGGCTGAAACTTAGGACATTTTGAACCTAACACACTACATTGGTTTAGACTGGACATTAGGAAACATTTCTTTACCAAGAGGATGGTCAAACACTGAAAAGGGCTTCCTAGAGAGATGGTCGGTGCCCCAAGTCTGTCAGTGTTTAAGAGGCATTTAGACAATGCTTTTAATAACATGCTTTAACTTTTGGTCAGCCCTGAAGTGGTCAGGCAGTTGGACTAGATGATCCTTGTAGGTCCCTTCCAACCAAAATACTCCTATTCTCTTCACTTCGATATTTTACTACAAAGCTCAACATTCTGCTTGCAGGAAAACACGTAAAATGGAGCAAAGAAAAGGTATCCAATGAACAGATTAAACGATTACTGTTGCCACCCTAATGTAATGCTGCAGTGAAGTGTCAAAAGCTCAAAAATTCAGAGAGTATAATAACACGGGAAATGTCATGAATATTCTGCAAAATTGTTATATCTCTTCATCTGCAATACTGCACTCATTTCTGTACTTGAAGATAAAGCAGACATAAACACAGTCTGACACTTCCAGAAAAAACTTCCATGGCATAGGCGTTTTCTCTACTGTATGCAGGGTCCCATCCAATTAAAATATAGTGAAATAAAACCTTTTCTAAACATTCTGTTTCAGGTTCTAAGTTCCACCGAGCCCAGATGCCACCACTTTCTCACCATATATCAGACCGTTCAATATCTACTCTCCTTAGCTGTGACTCAGCTAGGGATTGTCCAGACCAGTGTCTGATGGGTCACTTTCTCACCTATCAGGTAATAGGCCTGCTTACAAGAAAGGTGAAATATGAGCAGCTAATCTCCAGAATTTTTATGCTATTTCCCATTCCCTCCCTTTTTGGCATGATAAAGCCTAACACAAGCCCGTGAGCATTGCTGTCCACTAAACACAGATTGAAAAGCCTCAGAGTCACTATTTTCATATGCTTATGGTCCTGAAATGAGTAATAAAATTAAATTCCTTGAATTATCTACAATACTTTATATGTCACCATAATGATGGTTTGGTATACATAACAAAATGAAACCACCAGCTGGTGCAGCCATCCACCAGTCTTAGGACCTCTCTCACACAGGCTAAGCCGGTATTTACTCAGGTTGGGCTTGCAAAGGAGCTTTGGGGCTGTGCAAAACACTCTTTTTGTTATTGGTTTATTCCCAACTCAAGCAAAACTAAAACCATGATAAATTTATATTGAGGATAGCCAAAGTAAAATCCATAGGCCAAATGTACTCCAGGGTGCTTAACTAGATTGAGAACAACTGCAGGTTCCAATATATGTTCTTTGTGTATTGCATTCATTTTAGAAAAAGAGATGGGACACAATGTACACCAAAATCTGCATTTGCCTGATATCACTGATTATGTGGCATCTAAATTTAGCTTGTATTCTCTGCAGAGCAGGACCTTTGTTTCCTGTTTGCTCTGTAATTACTACAGAAAATTACAGTCTGGCATAAATGAATATATACTGTTCAGACACAGTTTTTAAAATAACAGTGGACATTAAAAGTTGTCCATCAAACTCTGGATGAAATGTCAGTGGAAGAGTAATTTGATCACATTTTGAAAACTCCATTTCTGAACAATTCCTTTTTTGTTATTTCCATTTATTTTCATTTTGACTAATTTGTTGCAACACAGATAGCATGGCTTTTCTGTTTGTATCATCATGGATAAAAATAAAATAAAATGGTTATTTTTACTGTCTGCTTCTCGTCAAACTTATAACATTCTGTGCAAGCTACTATTTCTAACACAGTACTACCTTGAAACACTGGCCAAAACAACAAAGTCTAAGGTTGTCATATTCAAACAAAACAGGTCAAAAAAACTAGTCTTCTGAACATGTTTGTCAGACAAAGGCTGGGAGATAAGACATATTATCCCACCTTATCTAGGTAAAGAACTGAACATATGAAATTAAAACACTTTTCTGAAATTGCAAAGAAAGTCTGTAGCAGATCTGGAAATTAAATCGAGGACATCCTCACCTCTGATGATACAAGGAATTTGCTCTTACTGTATTTTCATTGATCCCTAAAGGCAAAAAAAAAAAAAAAAAATCCATATGCTATCACACAACTGACCTGAGGCATAAGGAGTAAGTCAGTGCTTAGTGTTTGGCAGGGGGCTTGCACTAGGAAGAATAATGAAGAATAGCAAGTATTCCTCAGATGCAATTATACATTTGCAAGGAAGGAATAAAAAAAATATCCTGCTTTCTTTGTTGTGGTAGTCTGCCTTACCACTAGGCTGCTTCAGTTTTTGCAAGCATTCTATCTTTACTTTCCATCATGCGTATGAGGGTTTCTCTTTATATCCTGGAATTTTCTGTTACCCTTATCTTGCCTCTTCTTTCACCGATTAAAATTACAGATGCAACTAAAGTAATCCCTAGTCCAAGTGTTTATATTAGCATTTGGGTGCCAGGTCCTGTTCCAGCTAAATGAAAACATGATTACTCATTCCCCCACTTTATCTCCAAGGACGAAGCATTTCCATCACTTTCAAAGCAATCTGTGGCTTCTCACTGACAGAAGTCACCCTGTGTGGGTAGCTATCAGAGCACAGCACCTTCACTGCCAATGGCAGCGTCCCTCTCGGTCCTCTCCGAGATGTTTCCAGCATGCGGTGCTAGAAGCATGGACAGTGTTTCCAAGCAGAAAGGAGCCAGGCGGATGCACAGACCTGCTCCCTTTCTGCTGCTGCAAACAGCTGGGGGTTTATCATACTTGAGAATTCAGAGATCTCTCAAATGGTATCTGAGAAGCTGATAAGATCAAGTCTAAGAGAAGTTAACATCTAAAAATAAAGACGATTATTTGGCTGATTTTTTTTCCAGATCTCACACATTACAACCACAAAAGTAATGGGATGCTTCCTGTACAAAGCCTTGAAAACACCAACAGTGCTTCTGAATAGGCCTGTGCAACCATCTTTAAATCTGATACAGTTTTCCTGCGTTACCTACGCAACAGACAGAGCCCTGGTCTGAGCTATGACAGCAATTTTCACAAGTCCCGTCCTAGAAAGAGGAGGTAAGCAGGAGGGCATAGCCAGAGTGAAAAGGGGAGTGCAATGCCATGGTGCAAACAGAACACCTAGGGAAGAAGCAACACAGAAATGAGTTAAACGGATTACATAAAGCAGCATTTTCCACATGGGGGACAGAGAGAGGAGGAGAGGAAATGGAGGAAGTACAGGCAGGCAGATGAAAATACACCTCTAGGAGTCCTCGTGACCTTCAGGAAACAGCCCGCGAGCTCGGCTTGTGCCACACACCACCTGGGAGCCATGGCAGCTGCCAGACCTGCTGGGGCAGCTCGGGCAGCACCAGCAGCGCAGCCCCGGCTGCCTCCGTGGGGCAGCAGGGCCTGCCGGGCCCTGCGGGGTGTCCGAGCCGGAGGAGGCCATGAGTTGCCCTGTGCCCATTGCAGCTGGTCCCAGCCGGCTCTGAGACCCATGGGGGCAGCTGGCGCCTGCCAGAGCTCCCACCAAAGAGAGGAGCCAGCAGCACCTCTGTCCCAACATGTCGGAGACCGGGAAGCAGTAAGCAGGGGCGGCAGGCACAGCAGGAGGCTGGTGAGGAAACACGAAAGGAGGGAGGCAAGCAGAAGCACAAAGAGGTGCGTTTGGAGAAACCAAACGGAGGAGACGGGTGGAAGGGGCCGGTGTTGGGAACGCGGCTGGAGGTGCATGCTTGGAAGGAGGTGCTCACGGCACGTCCTGCCACCCCGAGCAAAGCCCCGCAGCCAAGGGCCTCGACAGCTTTTAGTCTCAGAGGTAGCACAGGTGGCTTTTCGTGATGCCCCGTTGCACCTTAAAAAGGTTTTCACAGTTGCAAATATAAAACGTTAGGTTTCCAGTGTTTTTATAGATTATTAAAATCACCCGCAAAATACATAGAAGTACAAACACGAAAATGCAACAGTATGTGTAACTGTGAAAAATCGATCAAGTGGTTTTGGTACAGATGGCAGCAGATGTGCAACAGCACAGTTCCTGGCAACTTCTGTACTTCAGGGGTTTTCTGCCAGATAAAACATCTATAATTCCCAACAGTGCTAACCACTCATTAAATTCTGGCATCTTGCCCAAATCTAAAAACAAATGCAAAATCCAAGTTACTTTCTAATCAATTGCTGACATCTATTCTGACAAAAGTTATATTCACAGATGTGGTATCGTCAAGTCCAGTAACAAAAGACCGTCAGCATTGCAATGTGAACATTCACAAAGAGAACTCCTGCAAAAAGTAAATCCCATTAAACAATAAAAAGATAGCTAAAATCCAGACAATTTAATATTTAGAAAAAAAAAAGTAATTTTTTGAAGTTTGTATAAATGACTGAACATCAACATATAAAAGTCCAATTAAAATTATTAAGTAAAGTTA